>LGAG01000075.1:647109-704838 GCA_001278395.1 Lerema accius
CATAATCTATAAAAATATTGAAACCGGTGGACCTAGAAGCATGTAACTGTATTTGTGATTTGTGATTGTGGTGAGAAATAAAATGGTGTTGTAGCATTGGCAGAAACTTGATTACTTTCTAACAAGGAATGTGAAAGTCTGCTACGGTCGTTGTCGTTACAGTGTCGTTGCCATGTCGTTTGCATGTCGTTGTCGTGTCGTACAGTGGAAAACCGCCCTTTAATAAATAAAATGTCGGACAATGTCAGTCACAATAAATAATGGCTTTTATCTGCATTTACTTAGATTCTTGGCTGTTAGAAGATAATTAGGTGGTAGTCAAATTGTCATTGCTAAATTCTATTGAAAGGTACTTTATAAGTTTAGTCTAAAGTATTGTGAATACTTTCGTAAAGGGACTTTAGAGTGAAGCCTATCTCGGAACAGTTAATACGAGAGATGGAGTATTCATAAATTGTTGAGATATATATATATCAGTCATCTATCTATCTCTTTCTGTTACAAGGAATTTTGGTGAGATGCAAACAGCCATTGAAATTGTATCGTATAATTTAATTTTTTTAATATATTTGTGGGAAATTACTTTGCAATTTAGGGATTGATTATGGCAAATTAAAATGTAATACAAATTACGTTTTATTTTAAATGAGATAGGCATAATATTTTGTGTTTATTTATTTACACTCCATCTTATTTCTTTTTCTCACACATTTGATGTAAAAAGTAAGGGCCATTCGCATTACGTGTTCCCAATTTAATATTACCATTGTAACTCGAAACCAATTCACTGTGTTTTAATTTCAATTAGTGCAAGGGTTCCCAAAGTTTGTGACATAATAAGTAAAAAGGGGAAACAATGAACAAATTAAACAATTATACGATATTTATGTTCTATCCTGGATAGGATGTTAGAACGTCAAAACGTATTAGTAAACTTGTAAGTAAGGGCCCTTACACATGATTCGGTTTGCCTCGTCGCGTTGTTAGCAAAATAAAGGTCATTACATAATAAATAAAAATGCGTTCCTTAACTGTTTGACAAGGTCTTAAACGCACGTCGACAGCGCGTTCAAAACGCATCGTGTGTAACAGCCCTAACTGCTCTGTAAAAATTTGGGAACCCTGAATCAGGGAATTGCATTTTATCTGTACATGTTGTAAGGTTTAATTTGCCTTATTATTGTGATTTATTTTACAATCGAAATGTAATGAGTATGGGAGTTGATTGAACTTTGAATTGTGAAAGAATCATGGCAAGATCTTCATTACATTATAGTCTTTAATGATACAGATTAAAAATTTCAACTATTTTAAACAAAAACTTGGTGACTGTTAGAATGGACTTGTGTCCTAAAAAAATTTTATTGATTTATTCTGTGCTTTGTTAGATGTATAACCGACATAACTAAATATTACTAGAAAATTTGATCAGCAACATTACTAATTACAACTTTTAAAAACCTTATTGGAATTTGACACGAAAACGCTCTAAACTGTCATTGCCCCTCGGATGACGTCACGAAGTGCAAATTACTACTGAAACGTCAACGACAACAATGGCCGACACACTCCGTGACGTCACGCCTTCTGATTGCTGTTTTCGGTCACGTGACTACAATGTTCTTTATCAAATAAATACGCAAAGTGACCTCTGTTTCGGCTACTTATACGAGGGTTTCTCCTAAACTACTGATCAGATAATTTTTTTTATTGCCATCAACTTATTAATTCAACTTATTGGTCAATTAATTCTGGCATATATTTAAAATAACTTCTTACCTTAACTTGTAGCATTTCAAATCCCTATCTTGCCAAGATTCTTTGTTAGTAAGGCGATTGCAGATGCGTTGGTGACTCAACTTTTTACTGACATTTGCTCAATGATTTCTGGCAAGGCTTATAGGTTCATTTATATACTACGTGGCTAGATGGTAGCAAGAAGAATGGATTAAAATTATCTAAAAGGACCTTTATTGCTGGCCTCTAAAGTTCAAAATGAATTAACAACGCAAGGTTTTTTATGTATTGTAAGTATATAACATTTCCTAGAGCCTTGATTACATGTATACCTCCATACTAATTGTATTCCGATGCTCTGTCCCGCGTCTTTTAAGTCAAATTATTATAACCTTAGTCTAAGGGCCCATTTTAATAGTCAATTCTTAAGTTTGAAATCACTTATACATGAAGAAACTATAAAAAATGCATTGGTATCTTTATTTGAGCGTTCAGTCCTATTAGTATAATAATTATGTAATCAAAATAAAAAAAAATTATAAGTTTATAATGGAATGTATGGAATCGTCATTTTAAAGGATATTTTATGTGGTAAAATTATTATTGCAATCTTTAATATTGATCATTACAATCTGTAGGGCTCTACCTTCATTAATTTGTTCATTATTAACGGCTTAATTATAGCAGTAAAATTCAACATCAAATGCTGTCAACATCAGGGCGTTTTTATACAAAAATACAATGTTTTTTTAAAATTCATCTCTTGAAAGTGGGAATTAAATTTTGTTGGTAATTTCAAGCCATAACTATAAAAAATAAACTAGGTTTTTATAGGTGAATACTTAAAAAACCAGTGCAGTTATGATTATTATCAAATTACATACTTAAGATTTGACCAGTAATGTGGGTTTAAGCGGGTAACACTTTTATTGAGTGAATTATAACGCTTTATAAAAGTGACTTACACTTTCGTAAGATGAATGTGAGATGATGACAATATACATGAGAATGTGGTGAATGTTTGATCGGATTAATAAAAATATTTTCTAACTACCAATTAACTATTTTACTGTGAGTTCTTCGATGAACTTGTATCTTCGATTTTATTTCAAATTGAAATAAATCGTATTTTGTAATTATGTAATGTAAAAATTACTGCTAGCAACACGTGGGTGCAATTATAAAGACGCCGATTGTTATTTATATTATCTGTGTTATATTATCTAATGTTATGCACTATCCTTTTGTGTAGAGAAGTGGTAACGATTAACGATAACTAAGGATTGTTATTTTGTTGTTTTTAAATATTAATAATAGAACAATGTGGAGGAATTATTTGTAAGAGCGAATTGTGTTTATTTTGAAAGCGTAATAAATGTTTATTTATTTGATGCTTGAAATGGATTTCTTTTGAGAGATTTCGTCAGTTGCGGAGTCGTCATAATAATTTATCTGGATTTTAAAGATCAAAAGAATTAGTTTTTGTTTACTTAAACATGTGTTCATACATACATACAGACAGATATTCTTCAGTCAGCCAGTTAGGTTAAAATATTCAGTCTACGGTATTTTTAAACTTCAAAATAATACACTATTCAACACGTTTATTTCATCTCTTAATGCAATGGAAATTTCTAAATATTGTGGACACTTCTCTCTTCTCATCTTAACAGAAACAACATGATACGATCACACTTTTTAGTCAGTTACTAGCCATACAAAGGTTCAAAGATTTAATAATGTAATATAATTTATTTAATTCTAAAATCTTTTACACAATTCCAAAATTACAATTGTTATACTGGACACTGTATATAAAAATATATTGTATCACAGTATATAAACTTGGTTGTATCTATTAGCAAACATTTCGGCCTCCTTATAAACGCACCCTAACTGTATTTATTTTTAAAATATGTTGCCAGTTTCTGTCACTCAACATTTTACAGGTATTTTACACTTAGTAGGACAATTTTCTTGTCAACGAAGAAATTAGTTTAATAACATAAAGTGAAAATAAATTTTGTTTTATTGTTTTGTTTTTAAAACAAATATTTTGTGTTATTTTATTTTTCAACACATCACTCAACGATGATAGTTTTATTTGTATTTTAATTGTATATTGTTTTAAATTTTAAGAATATATCGAACAACATACAAAAGACGTTTAATTTTTACATTTCGTTACTTAGAAAACTTGGGTATTATTAAAGGAACGTGTAGGTACGAGCTTAACTAAATTTTATTCTAAAAAAATACAATCCAAACATCCAAAACATAATAACACTACAATAACATGTAGTAGACATAGTGTTTGATGATTAAAAACCATTCATTTATCCTTCCTCCTTCCTATAGTTTGTTACTGGTCTATAATATTAAAAAAACAAATCTGTTTCACTCGTACACATAGTATATTGGGCTACTCTGTTTATAAAATAAAGGATAATTTACTTTAAACATAACAAGATTTTAGCAACATTCAAAGACACAATTTTATTACTTCACTTAATTACAGTCGGATTACAAAACGTAACTCATTTATAATTACGTCTCTCTTATACTCTTAAAAAAATTAGAATTGGAAAGAGATGCATAGGTATAGCAGGTAGTAGAAAATGTTATTTCAGTCACAATCTATATGTGATGGAGCAATATTTTAAGACAACTTAGAATGTAACAGAAGCTTTTACAGAAAATGATAATTGGCTAAAGATTTTGCTATTAACTCATTACATACAACATTAATGATATTCCAGAGTTTTTGTATTAGGGGTTATTTAGCTTTAATTTGACAATAACTTTGGCGATTTGTAACGAATTTAACTTTAATTATCAAATAAATTAACACCATTTTGAGGGTGATGTGAGCTTATTTTCTAGAATTTGAACGCGCAATATATTTTTAATAGAAGTCGCCGGCGGCTCCGCCTGCGTAATTTTCCCGTTTGCAATATTTTTTATTGCTGCTCCTCTCCTATTCATCTTAGCTTGATGTTATTATAGCCTTTCTCGATATATGGACTATCTTACACTAAACGAATTTTTCAAATCGGTCCAGTATTTCCTGAGATAAGCGCGTTCAAAAAAAACAAACTCTTCAGCTTTACATTACGAGTATATAGAAGTAAGTTATACTCGTAGTTGGTTGTGCGTTTTATTCTTGCTAGCATAGTAAACGATCAGTCTATTCTTAGGTTGTATTTTAACATCAGCAAAAACTTAATAATTTAAATGCAGAATTTGGCAAACGCCAATTTTAGAAGCGTTTAATATTGATATTTTACCATTTCATTAATACTGGTATAATAGTTACGTTGCCGAGAAGGGAAATAATATTAGATCCTTATCTAATATTCTCTCTGACTATGGGTACTTACGTTTTATATAGGACCTAGTATTTGCAGTGGATTCTTTTAATTGAAGTGTTTCTATAATGAAACCGGAAAATAACTCTTGTACAGTACTTATTGTCTCTGCTAACTTTAAACTCCAGATTCGAAACATCTGAAAAATAATTATAAGGTAGTTCCTTACAAAATATTGGTGTTGTATTAGTTAATGCATATTCATCTAATTATCCGAGTGTATTCTAAAAATGACTATGAATAATAAGTACCTAATACATACATAAATAATGATGGGACTTGATTTGATATAGTGGTTTTTGAAGGAACCTATAGAATGAATTGCTGAGCATATCAGGTGGATGGGATTGGTGATGACATAATAAAATTGTTAAATTTATAATTGGAATGTTTTATTTTTGAAATTCAAAATTATGGCCATACCCTTTAAGTTGTACGGTATTGGGTGTTTCCGGTGAACTTTCTGTTTTGTCCTACTGCTAGAACATGCGTAGGTACCTAATAAGGACGCTACGAAATTTGATTTAATCAATTTTGGTGTAATATTTATAAGTGTAACAAATATTCATTTATATTTCTTTACAATAGCGGTGCACCAGGCAGTGAACAATGTCAAGGTAACTACTGTTCAGACTTAAATTATTAAACTTTGATTTAATAGATACTTTCTATGTGATTTTTTTACTATACAACTACTAGGAAGAAATAAAACAAAATAAAAATTTCATAATCCATGTTTGTATTTCACAAAAACACATTAATCTATTTGATACTACGATACCACTAAAGAACACAGACTACAGCAAAGGTTCCCAAAGTGTGTGCCTTAAAATGTAAAAAGGAGTTCCTTGATACTGTAACATAAATAAAGTCGGGAACAATTTTAGCATACCCCTAGTCCATATTTCACTGAAATAATTTCAGGGCACCAAAATGATACAAAACTTTAAAAAGGTTCGGAACCCCTGGTCTACAGTATGACGTCATAGTATCGTCGTCATGATGGTATAAGATGTGTGAGTATCTTGACGAGGGTCTTCTTATCCAGCTCACACTTGGGGTACAGCTGGTGACAGTCTGTCTGCAGCGCCCGGCCCGCGGACAGCGCCTCCATTATTGCCGTGCCGTCCAACATGCGGCGGATTAGCGAGTTGCTGAATAAAAAAAAAATAACAGATAACCTAGCTGTTTATTAACAGTGTATCAGTATGTATTTGTTGATGAAGCCAATAGTATGATAGATATTGTCTATGGACTCATTAGGAATTAGCATAAAATAGTCTGATATTTTTTAAGGCGTAGTTTGTGTTGTTAAATTTTTAACGCATAGTTCCTCTAACGAAATAACTTAACTTTGAAACCTCTCGCTCAAAAATCAGTTCAAAATACCCTAACATTTTATTATTTTGAGGGTCGGACGTAAATCGGTAAATCGCTCAAGGGATTTTGAACATTAGTAATATTTATAATTTTAATACGCACTGTGTCAAAGTAGTAAGCATTGCATCGAACTCTGACGCGTTGCCGGTAATGACGTTTTCATTAGCAAGCTGGACGTAAGAGCAGGCGACGCGTTGCATGCACGCGCCCGAATCAACGTTGTACCGACTGAGCGTCTCGTCGAAACGAGTTAGCAACTCCGAGAATTGACCTAACTGGTCGTCTGCACCTGAAAAAAACATTAAAATGTGTTACCGGGTCGCGGCATCTTTTTTTTTTATTGGTTTATGACGGATGAGCTTGCGGCATCAACACAAAGAAAGTACAGGCTAAAATTTTGTGATGTACTATTATGTCAATGATGGTCTATAGAAAGAGAGATTCCCGCCAATTTTGTGTGTCAAAATCTCAGACCAAAAAGTACAAACTTCAGTCTTCAGAAAAAAAATGAGGTGATTTTTTTTTACGATTTGACATAGGTACGTCATAGAGCACAGCCTGTCAAGTAATGTACCTACCGGAAAACGTTATCATTTGCTATTTACGTTGTTTTTTTCGACCATGCTTCTTTGTTACGAAGACTGAGTCTATTTATTTTTGGTCTGAGGTCAAAGCTGACAAAAGTATTCAAAAGTTCTTAACAATTCTATGCATAAATGCTAAAAGTAAGCAGGCACAAACTTACTTCGTCCGTAACCCCCGTAGCCGTAAGAGAATGCGTGTATTATCTTCGGCAGAATGATAACGGCTCCGAAGCCGATGATAGACCCTAGTAAAACTCCTCCGAGATCTATCTTCACTGGACTATATAGCCCTGGTCCTGTTGCTCCATAAGGTCCCTGTATGAGTATGAGTACGTATGAGTTACCTACTGTGTTAGTGGCCGTTCAAGTATTATGTAACGCCGTTCGGGGGGAGGGGGTCTTGTAAAATGTTACGAAGCATTACATAGGTTGTCGAAAAACACGTTACGTAATTTTTTTGTGTTATTAAAAAAATCCTCGACAAAATGGCAACATTTGCGTATGATACTAACATTTTTAGCTAAAACGATAATCTGTCTATTACGTAACGTTTAGGGAGGGGAGAGGGGGTAGAGAAAAAGGTGACAAAAATCTTTAAAAATTACGTTGCAGAATACGTGAACGTTCCCTTATAACATAAAATAATATTGTTACTCAGATTAATTTTAATACAAGAATAACAAACTATAAATCAATTTAATCGTTTTCGGGGTCTAATGGGACCGGTGAAAATGGCAATGAGAGACAAGGGGAATAACCCATTACAAATAAGTACCTGACTCCCGGTAGTTCCATAAGAGGAGATACCAAATCTCTGGGTCCTTTCTGGCTGGCTGTCGTGGTCATCCCTCCCCTTCTCGGTCCTGGCTGAAGGTTGAGCGAGCTGATCTTCAGTGCGTTGGTAACCGTTGCTAGGTAGGAAACCACTGGAAAGAAATGTTGTACAAATATCTCGTATGATTCGAATTTACATTGCAGGTTTATGGTGACGATTTTCTTTTATCTTTTACGGTGGCTGATTACTGGACGAAATGTCTGCTGTTCAAAATTCTGTTCAGTTCGGTCGATATATAATTAGGTATACTTAAAAGTTTTTTAAATGGAGCTGAAAATGACAGTGCCTTACCAAAGCCTTTAGATTGCAAGATACCAAAACATTAAAAAGAACAAATCACATACACATTGTTTCTTTTAATGTTGCGCTGTTATGCAAACAGTACCTACAACTAGAAGCTAAACCTAGGACCACTTAAGTCTTCCCGCAGACATTCAAAAAAGCATTTGGTCCCTATCTAACAAGGTAATGTAACTACTATAAAATCTGTAGGTACATAATCTCACCCGTCTTTCGAGTATTCGCCCTCCACGATCGCAAAACACACCAGCAAAAGAACTATCCGTTCCATGTTCACCTCAGTCCCGCCAGCACTGCCGTCTTCCGCGACCACCCATAACTATATACGACACGTTCCATACGTTGGCTTGGAACAATCGTATGGGGAAACCATTGTAGGTGATCTTATGTTGCGCAAGTGGTAGCCACGCGACACCGACGCGTCACGACGTGATGTTATCAGAGCAGGAACGATTTTTAAGTACACCGGATGGAGGGAATGCTTTTACCTTCTAACAGTGACAGAACAGACCAGAAAATATTGTGTATGTTCAAATTCGAATCGTTTATTTCGTCTTAGGAATAACTCACTTAACGAACGTCGTAATCTATACTATAATAAAACAGTAAAATAAATTTGTCTGTACATTGAGTATATTTACAAAAAACTAATCTAGAGTGACTCAAAAACAGTAACTGAGTACGAATCTACAATTTTTAAAATTTTTGTATGTCTGTTTGTCTGTTTGTCTGTTTGTCTGTTTGTACACGCTAATCTCCGAAACTACCCAACGGATTTGAATAAAACTTTTTTTATTCCATAGCTGTTAAGTCTGGGCTTAAACTAGGCTATATTTTTTTCCGGAAAATATTATAGTTTTCCTGGAAAAAGCAACGAAAGTTTGTATGGATTTTTTTTTAAATATCAACCGATTGGTTTCAAATTTATAACAAATATCCCTTACTTAAATTAAATGAATATGTGTCTCCCAGTTTTCCGATATTTGATCAAGAAAATAAAAAAAAGTGAAAAGAATGTACAAAATTTGAGTTTTTCAAAGATCGTTCACGGGCGACTCATGATTGATATCAACGTGGTTTTGAGAGTATAACTTCCTCAACATACTGTTTACAATATAATTTCACAGATTTTTCAATTTCGCTCTACAAAGGGTACAAAACAGGGAAGAAACTTTGAACCAAAAATACCTAAACTTTATACGAGTAAGTAAGTACACATGCTATATTTTTTCCAAAGTGAAACGCGGGCGGGTAGCTAGATTTGAATTAACATTGAGGATCTAAAATACAAAAAATGCAAAAAAAAATTAATCAATCAATCATCATCAATCAATCAATCTATATCTATATCTATATTTACAACTAAATAAAATTGAAGTGTCTGTTTGTAATATTAAAATAACCGCTTTTTACTAAATGCATACGTATGTATACACGATACACATACCGAAATGACATTTAAAAAATTTTTTGTGTGTCTGTCTGTCTGTCTATTTGATCCGGCTAATCTGTGAAACGGCTGGACCTATCTTGACGGGACTTTCACTGGCAGACAGCTGATGTATCAAGGAGTAACTTAGGCTACTTTTTTTTACTTTCGTTTCGGCGTAGGTTTCCCGAAGCGAAGCGAGGGCGGGTCCACTAGTTTAAAATAATTTAAGTAACATAAAATGAAATAAAAAAAAACGAAAAAGTTACAACAAAACCTGTTATATTATCGGCTTTGTGAAAGACAATACTTAAGCCTAAGTAAGCTAATGTCGGGAGGAAAAAATTGTCTTCTCTTAGTTTCTGTTGTACCTCTCTCGCATTATTAAGTCTATAATAATAGGAGAGAACCGACTGGTATGTTGGTAGTACTTAATATTTTTCGGTCGGGCTTGCCTAAGTTAGAACACCTTCAGACATAAACCTTCTTTCTTCTACATCTTTTTAACCGATAACGCACCGGTGATGCATTAAGTGCTTCTGACGACGATTACCTACTTACTTTCCATCCCGTGGACTCTACTACACGATTGTCAGTTATTTATTTACAAAAAAACCTTATGACATAATCAAATAACTACGAAGACAAAAATATTATGAGTTTTTAAATGGCATCTATTAAATTAGACGATAGTTTTAAACAAACAGCTAAAATGCATAATTATTAACACGGACGCGATTGTTACAATGACAGTCATCTTCATCAGAGATTTAGAGCAGCAAACGAGTCCATTGTTTTGATGATCTCACGAGAAATGTCACCTGTACTTTATAGAATGTAAAATATGTAACATTTCATTAAACTAATACGTAATCATTCACTATAAGGACATTTTATTGAAGTAAAAGTTGCATATCGACTATGGTGTGTATTGGAGAAAGACCCTGAGACAACCTAACCTATTACTGTAGATTGGGTTGTCAACTATCTTGTTAATAAAAGCAGCATTATACTCGTACACTATACACAGTAATATAAAACATTATTGTTTTTCACTACAGTATACGTTTTTCTGTTGAAAAAAAAATAAAGCATACAAAATTTTGTTTTCAGCATAAAAATTTAATAAATAGAATAGGTACTATTATTTTTAAGTACTGTTCAGACCTAAATATACCTACTGTATTTCTTGTAAAAAAAATTGTCAACCCTAAGCTATTGGCGTCACAGTGTTTAACGCATTTGCTTTTTAAGATCTCTACACAATAATTCCAAAACCAACTAAACCAAATTTCTATGAAAAAAATATACCTACGAGTATAATAGAATTCCTACGAAAAAATATTGTAAGGGAAATATTGCTCCATTCTATATTTTTATTAAGTAACTCTTAATAATAATATTATCTATTTAATATATTTTTTTATAGATGTGCCGGGAAGTTTCTTTCCCCTTTCTTCTCCTCGATATTAAAACGGGGGTAGATTAAAAAAAATTACGTGCATAAAAGTCCATTATGTAGGTATCACCTATTAGAATAATATTGAATATCGAATTTTATTACTTTTTAGCAAAGCCGATGGAAAACTCTTGTAAAAAGTCTGATTATCATCTAATTTATCAAGTTTATTCAAAGCATCCAGGACTTTCGATAACCATAACGTCATTTTTACGCAATTAAAAACCCAACTTAGGTACTTAAAAATCTACTTGCAACTAGGTGTAGTTAAGTAAGTACTGAGTGTTTATATAAACTGTAAGTATAAATACCTTTACCGGTGGTGTAAATTGTTAATAAATGTTTTGCATAATCTTCTTTGTCTTGCTAATAGCTATGTAATTTTGAAACAGGCATCAAGTAATCGTGATGTATGGAAGTCAGACAAATTAGCTCAATCTTCGCCGTAATAACCCCTTTGCCATAGAGCTACTAATCTTATGAACGTTGCCTGAATTAAAGAAAAAATACAAAGATTTATATCTACTTCTTTATGTATTCTATATACTGTCCAAAAATACGATTCCCTACTTAGTGACCATGTTTGCCGAACCAAATGTCCTGGGTTTGATGCCCGACAAAACCAGGCATTTAAATTTTTAAGGTTTTCAGAAATGTGCGTTACGTAGGATTCAAATGACACAAACGTAACAGACATGGTTTATGCTGAATGCGCTTTGGCAAATGCTCTAGCCGTAAAAAAGGCATAATAATTAGGGAAATGAGTTTACGGCCAAACCAGACAGCTGCCTTATGGATTCTAAGCGAGATAAAAATTTGAATGAAGAATTTAATTCTAATCCTCAACGAGAGTTTAATGTGAATACTGCTAAATGCTATGTATTTATTATATGCCATATCTAAAGCTTCGAAACACTGTGACCATTATGCGTTTAGGTTCTAACCTGTAATATTCTGCCTTCCATATTCGTTGACAACAATACACGGAAGCTCTATGCTCGGAAGCACTCAAACCCCCTTTTCCCAGGCTATTTCTGCAAATGCACCGTAAAATAGCGTCAAAAGGCGAAACGTTTTGACGAGAGGAACACTTGTTTTGATTAGGTCAAATTAGACCGTTAAAATTGCGATTTTATTAACTAAAAGATTCTAAATATATTTTTTAATTCCCTGTACTTGAGTTTATATAAATGGCGTATAGAATATTATTAGTTTTCTGTTGTGTAACTGCTGTAGTTGCTGGTGAAGGAAGAAGGGAACGAGATAGAAAACCGAAGTTTATTTCCTTCGAAAGCACCAAAAATGATATAGATGTAAGTACAGAATTAGATTACTTTTGTGTTAGCTATTAATTTTATTCACGACAGAATGGAGATGGTACTTGCGTTTACTGTTAAAGATTGTGTGCTAATTCGTTAGTTTGTGTAAAAGAAACGTTGTTATTTATCCAAAACTACTAGACCGATTTACATACCATTTTCCATAGAGGATAATGTGATCTATTAACAACTGTTCCTAGATAAATATCATAAGCAAACTCGCTAGGGGACTCGTAGCGATTTGAAATAAGTATCAAAGCTTTCTCTCTCAGTTATCTCTATATACCACTTAGTGCAATATAGCTCAAATTTCCTTTAAAGAGTTGTAGATAGGTAGATCAGAAATTTTATTACTGAGATGTATTTTAAAAAAATTCGTAATGGGATTTTCTAACTTTTTAAATATGTTTAGAGATGAAAATATTGCATAAGACTATAATAAAAATGTATTTTTTACAGGTGAGTTTAGATTTCACAGTTCCATTTCTATCCATTCCTATCAAGAAAACAGTGAACTCTATGCTCGACGGTCTACCAGGCTTGGTAAATATTAATTACGTTACTATACAAGCACTTAAACGTCATAATTCGTCATTTTTTTGCCTTACGTATTGTAATACTTATACCATTTTGTTCAACAGGTCCTACCTAAAGTAAACCTCAATCCATCGGCTCTTGCATTCGGGGGCTTCATAATTCTGGCTACGACTGTGTTGTTGCCAATTTTCTCGAAAAGTTTCTCTTACAACGCGGACCAATATTACAGAGGTAAATGAAAAAGTACTGTTTAGACCCTTTGCATACCTACCTACGTTTTTTGAAAAGCGGAGACGACGCGCGTTTTATTTATACCTCGTTTTTTTCGTTGTGATTTAAAAAGTATACAAAATCGTGCCGAGAAGGCGATGTATACGCGTAGGACGCGGGTATACGAAACTCGCGTCGTCAGTGCGTTAAAAACAGTCCTGTGAATGGACCCTTAGTTATAGTCAAATATCAGACTTATGCGCTTAGCCCTTATGATTGTGATCTCGGTATAGATAGGTATTCCAAGGACTGGGAAAATACCTAATCAAAAGAAAATCTTTCAAAGTACAAATTGTTCTATATCTCATTTAAGTACGTACTTATATTTATTTTTTTGTGAATTTAAGAAGAATTAAAATGTGAATAATTATGGTCAAATTAAGTTTTAATAAGTCAGGTCAATCCCATTTTCTTTCACTATATCTATTACATCAAAAACCATTTTTATTTATCAGTTAATAATCAATTTACTTTATTACTTCTAAAATGTAAAAAATACGAGGACATAAACGAAATTAAAAACATTGTTATGATAAAATTTTGATTCCAAAAATCATGCACAAGGACATCCTTTCTTAGGAGGAATTCTTCTTTTGGGCTTGAATTCATTCGTAGATTTCTTTAACTTAGGTGTATCCGGCACAAGTCCTGCATCGACTGCGCTATACTGCGTTTCAACGTGTATAAAGTTTTTACGTTTGCGCGGCGCCAAATCAAAACAACCGAAAGGTGGGGTATACTCTATATCCCACGTCGCATTACTTGATAAAGAACTTAATGATTCCTCCTTACAGACGCATTCAGGCTCTTTAAACGTTGGACAGCTGTCAATGACCTTATCTATAGCACTCAAGTCATTACAATATACGTCCATATATGCACATTTACAGATATCCTCGACTGCTTCAGCTAGAGCTTTCCGAATGTCTGCGTCTCGTTGCTTTTTAAGCTTTACCATTTTTCGAGCTTCGACTTTCGCCTGCTCCTCTGGGCTACGCTTTTTTATTATTTTAAATATCAATGGATCGCAGTCTACATAGGGATCTTCGTTTGCTGCTATTTCTGTTAGGTCTTTTAATGGATTCACCTGGAAAATCAAAAAGTCATTATTACAAATTATTACATCCTGTCTTTTTAAATAATTCTTATTGCTCCTTGGACAGATATATTATCAGCATCATAACAGGTAAAATGACCTGCCTTACCTATGTCTACAAAAACAATAGACAAAAACATGGTGCAATGCATTGGTTCTTGAACAAAGACTGATCATAGCATTAAATTTGTTTAAAGACAAGTTCAACTAGGGCTTTCATTTACTTCGGTTACGCCTTCTGCGAAATAAAACGCAGATCAACACAGTGCTTTAATCGAAGGGCTACCACTTACTTGTATTGTAAAAGTGTCACCCTTTCTTTGAACCTTTAGCGCTGGTTTAGGGTCCAACATGTCTTCTGGTTCAGAATCACCTCCGCCCATGTCCGCGCCGGGTCTTGCTCCCTTCTTTTTTTTCTTCTTACTTTTATCTTTATCTTGTCCTCCTCTTGGACATTTGAAGGTCATCTTTTGTGCGACGCTCTTGCCAATAACTCCAGGCTGCCATCCACGGCGGGGCTAGTTTAAATTAGTTTGGATGGTTAATGATTCATTATCTTGAGGTTAACTACAGTCATTTTAGAACTAAAAGATAAAAGAATACCTTCATCCCTGGTACATCGGTAGCAGTCCATAACCATCCCATCTCTCCTGGTACCGGATAACCAGGTTTCGAAAATGGGTTGCATGACTTATGTCCAATTGTTACTCCTAAAAAATATATAACATTACGTAACGTAGTAGTTTAATAAAAAAACAAAAATCCAGAAAAAAAAATTTTTGGAGTTGGAGGCACCGTCATAAATAAAATATATAACCTGACACCTTTTTGATTGCACGTTTACATCCGTCACGTCGTTTAGGCTGTGGGGCGTACCAAACAAATAGACATACATACACAAGAAAATTACCACCCTTCTGCCAAAGTCGGGTAATTATGTATGTAAAAAACCTAACATTTTATATAAGACTAAAATACACCAAGTGGTGCAAATTTTAACTACTTATATGATTAATAAAATATTTTACCAGGATGTACATCTCCAAACGTATAATTGTATTTGGATGCATTCTTCTTTTTCTTTTTTTTATCACTCTCATCCTCATCCCCCATTATTCAACTTGAATAACTTCACGAGGCTTCACTAAAAATGTGTGTGCAGTAAGCATTTTTTGTTAGGCATAATTTTGGAATACGACATTATATTATAAAGCCGGCTATAAATACCGATACTATAAGCTATTTGGCACAATATAAATTACACGCAATCTAAGCTTATGAAATAATTAATAAAAAATTAAAAAGACATCTACTTAAAATTTGGGATATAAGCTGTGCAAAAGAAATGGACATACATACATACGTGCATATAGGTAGTATTAAAAACACAGAAAGTAACACATATTTCCAACATCTAAACCTATGTAAAAATGCATTTTTTCAATATTTAAACCGGGATTAATCGTTTCTTTGACTCAATAAACCTAACTTTAAACGCAATTTTCATCAAATCTGTACTCTGTCCTCAATGTCTATTACATAATACAAAAGCTCGGCTTATATAATATAAGTAGGGTTAAAAAAAACATCAAATCAGTTGTATAAGTTTATTAAGATGTTATGTTCACTAGCGGGTTACAAAATAAAAAATTCACTGATTCACTATTTTTCTTTGAATTTTTCTTGTATTGCTAACTTGTGTGAACCACAACATGATTTGCCTGTAAGGGATAATAGATGCTGGTCTTTATCGCAGCACCTCCTTTCAGTGTCCACATTAAATTTGTTAATGCATCTATAGTCGTCATCCTTCTCATTCTTCATGTAATCCTTTATCGCTTTCTTTATTCTTTCGTATTCCTTTGAACAGCATACCTTGCCCGCGTCACTGTAACTGGGTGGTTGAGCCGGCAAGGCGGCAGTCTTGTACATGCGAGCGAAACCATCAGGATATGAGCACGGCCGACCCATTACAGGACAAGGACCAAGCTGAATTGGTGGCAATCCATATGGTAAAGGTTCTGCTTCATCCTCGTCATCATCCTGTTTTTTCTTCTCTTCCTCCTCATTCATCATAGTAACAGGACAATGACTCTTATGTTTAAAAGATGGGCAATATGGTTTGTGAGCTTTCCGCGCTGCAATATTTACCTTTTCGGTAATACAATTACAGTCAAACGTCTTACATGGTGGAACAGGTTTTGGAGGAGCACATTTGCAATCTTTGTCCTCTTGAAATTCTGTACAGTTCAATACTGTGATTTTGCGCTGTGAATGCTTCGGTTCCTCTATATTATAAACTTGTACGACGTTGAAAGCTTGTGTGGATGATTTATTATCTGATAATTGTATTGTGGGAGTGCTAGGAAATATTTTGTCTTGTACTAATGGTTGAATCTGACGTCCTCTTTGACTACAACAACAGCCACCTTTATTCCTAAAGTTATTTTGATAATCATATTTTGCCTCAAGGTTTTCAACAATATAATCTTGTCCGTATATAGAGTCCTTGAAGTTAGGCACTTCAGTGACATTAAAAACATAATTGACTTGTGTTTTACTGCCTTTCGGTGTTACACCAGTCCCGAACATCTTGTTTTTGTTATCTTCGCAAGTAGCTCCGACTTGAGTGGTCCCACCACATCCTGAACACACGGTTTTAGCTTCCTTTCCTGATTTGGATTTTTCAGGACATTCCTCACGATGCCAGCGTTCATCTTTACATACACAAGTACCACATACTTTTCTTGAAGTTTGACTTTTAGTTCCTGTTGCACCTCCGGCTTTATCTTTATATGTATCTAGGTTTCTTATATATGTTCTTACTTTATGAGCTAATGCGCAGTTAGCATTACCGCACGGTCCTTTAATATCACCCATTCTAATCTTGTTAATAGGATAAGTTTTCTTATCTTTATCTTCTTCACCAGTAGCATGCCGACAACTAGGATCACCGTCTTTACGTCCGACACCACAACTCTGCAATTCTGTACAAATTTCTATCTTTTGTTGTGCCTTATTAACAATATCTGGATCCTCCAAAGTGGTTGTTTCATATAAACTTCCAACCATACAAAAGTTTGGATCATCTCCTTCAATTCTCTTGCATTGAAACATACTTGGTGCCTTATTAGTTCTAAACACAAATGAATCGGGGTCTTTCATAAGCTGCTGGAATTCTGTAATTATGCTTTCACCTAAAGCGCTCACTCTAAGAATGAACGCAACATCTCCAACCTGTTTACAGCAACATTCAGCAAACAAAGGTGTGACTTGTTTAATAGATAGTGGATCGTGTAATTTACAGGCCTCGGCAGTTTCCTTGAGCATGTGGAAGAATTGAGTTTCCCAGTGCATCGTACCAATTCCAACGAATATTTCAACTTCGTTTTCATCATCATTCCATACTTCGATCTCTAAGGGAAACTTACTCAGAATCATTAGAACTGTATCTGGATATGATGGAAATAGATATGACTTTCCCACTCTTATTGTTCGTGTCCATTTTCTCCGGCCTAGATCATCACACTCCATAATATCATCCTTCGTGTCCTCGTTGACAGCCAATTGGCCTTCTTTAATGATAAACTCGACTTTAGGTCCAAACTTTATTTTGATGATCAAACTCTTATTAGCGCCGCTCTTCTCATCTTCTTCGGAAGCAAATATTGTCACTTTGTCTATGAATATCTCTACCAGGTACATTTGCTCCATGACCTGCAGAGTTCAATTGCTTATATCAGAACACTCAGAATATTTCTTCAATAATATTGATTGTGGTGGATACATTGTTTTAAGATTTAACAAATTTGTTTAAACAAGTGACCCTATAAAACAGACGACATAATCAATTTGCACCCGGTTTTAAATACTATAAACAATGACTATTTCGCGATAGTTGACGAGCTTAACAAGGAAAGTACTTAACAGTCCGAACAAACAATATTTTACCAAATATACAAAATATACTTACGGCAATTAATATATTGGTCCTTGTCCTATGAAAACATAACTATGGACACTGAAAATTTTATTTTGTAACCCGAAAAGTTAATAATTTTTCATGTCCTCTATACAACTGACATTTTGTTAGTTGACATTCCAATTGAAATTAGAATGCCATGTGAAAAGACAGCAAAATTTTTATACATATTTTATACGGCCTGAACATCAATTATAATGATAAATAATGAAAACGTCTGTGGTACAGATCAATAATGATATACCTACGAAAAGGAACGGCTAAAGTCAAAAGCATAGATCAAAGTAATATTATGAGGAAAGTCATAAGCAACGACCCAATTACACCGTTTTTTATTTTGTGTATGAAGGCGACGGCAAATTCTTATAAGACATACGCAATAAGTTGCTCGGAACACTTTTTACTATTAATAACTAAGGGCATTAACAAGTCTTTAGTCCAAAATATCTTTGGTGCATTTAAAATATTTCTTACAGAGTTATAAATAATAATTAGAGCTTAATATTCAGTTTTAGACAATGGAAGTGCTGAATCAAACTTGGTAACGGATTTTACTAATCAATTTATGACCGTAAGTGGAGGATGTCCGTCAAGAATCGCCTGTTGGATGAGTCAGCAATCTAGTAGCCGATCGTCTATGAAATCTATGGAGGAAATTATAAGGTAAGGTTTAATACGCTGCTTAAGTAATATGGGTTGGCTATCATCATCATCTTAATCACAACCCTTAACTGTCCGACTCTTGGGCTCAGATCTCCTGGTAGTGTGAGGGGTACAGGTCATAGTCCACCACGCTGGCCAAGTGCGGATTGGCAGACTTTACACACCTTTAAGAACTTTATGGAGAACTCTCAGGTGTGCAGGTTTCCTCGCGATGTTTTCTTTTAACGAAGTAATTGATAAAATTAATTTCTAAATACGCACTTAACTTTTTGGATAAGGGAAGACCAATATTCACTTTTAAGTTATCGCTGCTTTTGTCTTGGCTAGTAACTAACTATATTTTTTATTAAAGACTAATGTATTAACACCAGTAGATTATAATCTATCCATACAATTATATTAGTATACCAGATAGTCAATAAAATTGTTAGTAATGATTTTTTTTTGTTTCAGAAATAAGTTAGTCTCGTCAATATTTAATACATCTAGCATCGAAGAAGCTATTGTAAATGGACGGAGAGGCCACGATTGTACGGCTTACGAGCCATGTCCAGTACAAGAAGAAAATCTACCTGCGATACTAAAAAGCTTGGATATTTTAACTTCTAGAAATTTTACTTAACTTTAGCTGAGCCGATAGAAAGTCTTATTTAATTGTTAAATTAAATACTTGCATACGGGACTCATTTTTTCTCGATCTAAAAATTTGCTTACAGTAAGAATATAATAGCTTTTCAAAGTAGGTACCTAATTATGTAGTGAAAATTTGATATTGTTTTTTTTTATTATATTTTTCAATAGAATAATAATAACATAATACGTTTCATGTACAGAACAGACTTATTATACTTAAGATCATAAAACATAACAATGGATAACTAATTTGTTTAATTGTTTGACGCTCTTTGAAACTGTTAACTATTTTTATGATTTATTACTTATTGTTATTACTAGTTACACTTAAGAATTATTTACTATCATGGTTAAATTATAGTCATTAAATTAAGTTATGTTAACATGTCCTACACGAAAACTAAATCTTGAACATGAAATTAAAAGTAATTACAAGGAGTTTCTATTTTTTTATTTTGTAGATAGGTAAGTTAACACAATACAGTGCGGTATCTTTTACCTACCTACCTAACCTTATCGTGAGTACCCTATAATGGATACCCACACTCGTGTCTGTAAAGAATATTACGCGACAACGGATTTCAGTTTCTATCGATCACAGAAAGGGTTCTAATATAAATAAAACACAAATATGTGTAATAAATAAACGAATGATTACTACTATTTAATTTACATTTTATTTTTTATTTAATAAATCAATTATATCGTTGTAGCCGAGTTTAACGGCGCAGTCTAGTGGCGTGTATCCGAGCAGGTCCCTCTCGTCTGTCTTCACGCCACAGCTTAGTAAATAGCTCACAACGTCCGGATAGTTGCATAGTACCGCCTGGAAAATAACATTTCAAATTAGGCATTGCAATAGGTAAAAGGTCAGTGTTCATAGTCAATATAAAAGTGATCGTTAATTGAAAAGGCACACAACGAAAGTACCCAAGTCAGTTAGTATTATAATCCTGAGGACAATTTGGAGTATCTACCCCTATCGTGAGTACCCACCACTACCGCCAATATCCCCTAATATCATAAGTGTCCATCACTATCCTCAGTATTCCAAGTATCGTGAGCACCCATTACTGTTTAGGGTATCAAATTCGTAATTAGTATTTAGCATGTAATGGTAGTCGAGGTCGGAGATGACAGCCAATAGCCCAACGCCTGGTTGAAGGCTAGGTAAGGTCTTCTTGGGCTACAGCCTCAATATAGGTAGTAGGTATCAGAAAAACAAATTCTAAATTCAAAATTAGAAATTCAAAAATCATTTATTATTTTTTTGAATCTACCCCCGTTTCTTAAAGAGGCTTTAGAATGGAGAAGAAAGGGGAAAAAGGGTGCCCATACGCATCTTGATCTACTAGTATCTACCTTGTGCAAGGCGGTCTGCCTCAGCTCGTCGGCCAGGTCAAGGTCAGCACCAGCAGCAGCCAGGGCAGTCAGCTCGCCGAACGCGCGACGACGGGCTGCTAGAGACAGTCGCTCGCACACGGCCCGCCCTGACACCAGGTGCGCGCCGCACTGACGCAGCAGAGAGACTGTGGACAGGTCTTCTCGGGCTACAGCTGTGAGGAGAGGAGTCTCGCCGCTCCTGATGATGTGGTAACCCAGGGTACAGTTAATAGGAGTATGACGCAGCAGAGACCATGGAAGTCCTCTGGCTTTGCGATGTTTCTATGCTGATGATATGATACCCAGGCTAACATGCAGGATAGTTTCATCCTGTTGTCATTCGATTCATGTCAAGGGTTTTATTTATGGTAATAAAGTTATTTATCCACTTATCATTGATACACTTGCATTATAATGGCAATAGCTCTTACCTGGTCTTGAGATGCACGTTAGCGCCATTCTTCAACAGATATCCGATGATAGCGACATTGCCCTTCACCACGGCTTCGTGTAGGGCAGTTCTGCCCTCAGAGTTAGGGCTATTCACATCTGCTCCCATATCTGGTGAGAACAAATACTTATATCTTCTGCAAGATGTACCATATCTTTCATGGATGCCATCGGAGAGTTAGACACAAATGGCCACGACCATACAGTGTATTTTATCTGTAAACATCTACTGCACCCATCTGTCTGTCTGTCTATCTTCCTAACTTCCTGTAACGCTTATTTAATCAAAAGACTTAACTTTTAACTGGTAGCCCTTCATCATAATAATATGTAGAAAACAGACTGTAGTGGAACTTCCCTATGAAAATCAGGGGCCTAATGCAGAAATAATTATAATAATATATTTTTTACATTTTAAAAGTTAGTGCTTGACCACAATTTCACATCCCACTTACACAGTCCATTAAAATCTATCCATTAATATCATATCTATCGGATATGTGCTTCATTCCTGCTGTTATAAGTATAGAGTATACTTTACCCAACATCTTCTTAACTCCTCTTTCGTCGTCATGTTCTATGGCGTATAGAAGAAGTGCGTTGTACACTTTCTCGGTTACTTCTATCAACTTCTTGGGGGACTGGATGTTGAGGCTTGTTGCTAGACTGTCGATTAGGAAGTGTTCCTAAAAAGTAAATATACCTAAAAACTAACTACAACTAATTAAGAAACGCTATAACCCTTATTCGTGATGCTTTTATTAGCAGCAGCCCTAATGATAAGGAGTACTTAAATAAGACTTCGCGCTCACGTACCTGAACTGGAACAGATGATGGGTTGGTCATTTCACCCCTGATATTGGTTGCCATTAACTGAAAAGTAAAGAAATAATGAAAACCTTAAAAAAATCCATGTCTGTCGGAGGAAATTTTGCCATGAAATATAACACGTCGTGAATACCTGAGCGAGTAAATGTAGGGAAATGAGCGAATAAAGTTGAAAAAGACAATAAATAACTAAGGACCGTAGTAAAAAAAGTAAAAAGGTAAAAGTATTAGGTAGTTAAGTTTAGAAATCTTAGACGTCAATTCCCCAGACCCCAATTAACGTTTTAGACAGCAATTTTACCCTGACAACGGTTTGTTAATAAAGGCCTCTTACCTCTACTTTCTGTTGATAACTAAGTTCCGTCTTCGACAACACATACGAGAGCTTGGTGAGAGCGGCTTCAGGGGTCATGTCGTAGCCAGATATCACGCCGCATTCAGCAAGGAACTGGTGTAACACGTTTGAGTTTAAAATCAGCCCCGACAAATGGTCTTTGACTATTAATATTCTACTTTTTGATTTTTTTTATTTTTTTATCACCCCTACCACGATGTAACGCGCCGTAACGTTTTCCCTGTACCTCCCCTCTTCCCCCCTAAACTTTACGTAACATACAAACGAACATTTTTACAAAAAAACCTGGCCATTTTGCCGAGTTCTGCCCATGATTTTATTACGCATCATAACATTTTACAAGACCCCCCTCCCCCAAATTGCGTTACGTTACCTAAACGGCCCTTTACCTCTCCAGTTTCATAGAGCGGGGCAGCAACAGCGCCCTTACAGCACTGCGTGATGTTGACAACGAGTACTCCGCGCTTGATGCTGGCGGCGATCTCATTAAACACGTCCTGACGGTTTGACGGAATGTTGCCAGCACCGTAACTCTCTAAGACCACGCCTGTATTAATAATAATATTGACCTAGTTAATATTGTTATTGCTGACGGACTGAGAGTTAAACAGCCTGAACTAGTAGACGTGACAATATTCGCAGAAGTTACATGGAAAATGTTTATTGAAAAAACATTCTGTATAACGGTTAAATGGGGTATAAGTAAATATGGGTACGCTAATTTGGAATCACATTTTAAGTCAAAAACTTGCTAGTACTGAATACAAACAACGAGGTGGAAAACAGAATAGATTACGTAGAAGGATATAAGATAAAATACTTTTGAAATCATTGAGGAGAAGGAAATAATTGTCAAACTATGCCAAAAGTGCAGTATGCTAATCAATCGAATACTGTATTTGATGTTGATATTAGAATTGTAAGACGAAGGCAAAAACTAATTAATCACTTACAAATAAGACAAATGTTTAGGTCAAATACTTTGTTAGAGAAAAATACTATCGTTTTAATAAGCTTGAAATTTTAGAGGCAAATATAGCAAGTAAATTAGTAAGCTACGTGATATCCCTTATTTTACCTTATCATACCTTCTATCGGCGGCTGGCAGAATGCTTTGACGACAGAGGCGCTGATGCTGGGGAATATCCTCAACAAACCAACATTCTTAGACATTTTAGCATGAAGATGACACTTCTCTATTACTGAAGGCTTGAAGATTGCCTTCTTGTTGACTTCAAAGTCAATCCCCACTTCCACCAATGGGACGCAGTTTGGGGAATCAAACGCGTAGAGATTGGTCACGGAGATCTTACTGGTTCTATGATAGGAAAAGATTTAGATGTTACTAATCTTAAAGTTTTCAAAAGATTTGGCTCTGGTTGTAACAATTATAAAATTGGTTCCTGTTTTTAACTTTGGTCTACCTTAAGAGGAGTTGAAAGAAATTAATTAACATGTACTTTAGTAAATCAAAAGGTATAGAAATTATTTTGATTTCGCAAAAGAAGTATGGAATCTAACAATTCAATCTTGGCCAATTGTTGGCTTTAACCATTTAATCGTGAGAAGAGATCCAATCTCAGTTGTCCAAATACAGGCCGTCATTTTGCAATGTAGCTAATAAGACCTACTGAATATTTTGATAATATGGAGAAAGAATTACCTATTACCCCTAAACAGTTTGCTTCCAAAGAATACGGAGACCTCGGGAATATTTAGGCCACCGGCTATTAGCAGAGACGAGACAAAATTATCAGCTCCATCGCTTCTGGGTTCACAAATTGGAATCTGAAAACGTTAGTTACTATGCATTTCTGTCCAAAGATATTTAGCAAAGATAAGCCCGTGATATCTCCACAATAGTTCTAGATGGAATTCTTAAGATTAAGGTCTAATTTATAAATATTGAACCAATACCTAAAATAAGATATCTTTGTTTCCACAAAGCAAAGTGACCTTACCTGAGAGCCAGTTAAGATGATTCCTTTGCCGATATTCTCAAACATAAAGGACAAGGCGGACGCAGTGTATGACAAGGTATCAGTTCCATGCAGAACTACAAATCCGTCGTATGTTTCATAGTGTTTCTTCATAGTTTGAAATAAAAATTAAGGCACTGTAATTATTAATTATAGCAGTAACAGTATGGTTAGTGCAAATGGCCGCTTAAGCAACATTCAAAGCGAATGGAAAACGTAAACAAAACTGCAAGCGCGCTTCTGTTTTTCTTTACAATTAGGACACCATATAGAGTATAGTTTTATAATTATCGTCTTTCGACTGGCACTATTGGTTGATTCACTTCTTTTGTATCGTAATTCGATTTGCAATAGGAAATTTTGTTACACCTCTTTCTTACCATAATATCTTCAGCAATTTTGATCCACTCCTTTTCACTTATATTGGAAGAGTCCAATAGAGTTTCATATTCTATTATCTTATAAAATATCCTGAGATCAAAGTCTTTGGCTTCTGTAAAATGATTGCGACCATTAATATTAAAGAAACTATCTGAATCTAAAGAAACTTCTCTACCACTGTTATCTAAGTACCCAATGATGTCATGTACAAATTCATAAGTACATTTTTTACAGTGCAAATTTTCCCACAAGTGTTAGGAACATTCTAGGTAATCTGATCTTAAACCTACTCCTATAATGTCTTCAAAAGTATGCTAACATACAACATGGGTAGTTATATTACAGAAAGGTTACCTGGAAGAACAAGGAATGATGTTTCGAAGCCAGGTTCGGCCAGTTTCTGTTTCCAAAGGGCACTGTCGTGAAGTTGAGGATAACCACGAATGAGGTTCTCAAACATGCCTCGTTGTGGAATTAAAACTGAAATAGGATGAAACCTTAGGTGTCGTAGACAGTATTATTATGGTCTTGAACCTCATGAAAAATTACATTTGGTACAAAATAAACAGGAAAAAATTATACAAGAGAATCTATTTTTAAGAAGTCTTTATGCGCAGCTTTCGATAGTATATATTGATAAGGTATATAAATTAGAAATAACCTAAACATTGAAGAAGTAATATTAATTATCGAAAAACCAAAAATCCGAAAACTACAATATTTTTTAAAGAATGAAGATGCCGTTTTAAAAAAATATATAGGCCCCACTCTAACAAAGGAGATAAAACCAATGACAACTCAAGTGAAGAAGTCTGACAAGCCGTTTGGACTGTAGAGCATGCCGAAGAAATACATAATATACGCCAGACCAATGACTTACTTAAACATTTTATCGGTCACCTAACGTCCTCTGCGCCGAGGGAATTCCTGTGTCGAGAAGACCTTGTTAATACCAGATTTAACTACTGAGCCATAGGGTTATCATATCGAACACAAAGTAATAGTAAAATACAACGATATTAATTAAATTAATGTGGAAACAGCACTTTCTTTGTTTAATCTTTGTAATACGCTAATACGCTATATTTGTATTACTTATAGTTATTAAAATTGATTGTTATGACTCTTATATTTCAATTGTAAATGACACTGCTTATTGACAATGCTTATTGTAAATCCAAATAAATAATTTGTTTGATCAGACAAATAGGATGAAATAGTTATTCTAATTATAATTTTAGATTTTAACTCTTCATTTATTTTATCGTTAATAATTATCTTTAGTTATTAAAAATTTGTTTTAATATGGATTTTAAATAACTTGGCTATATATTTGAAATTTGAAACCTATAAGTAGCTATAATTAGTTATCATTGTCGTGTAAGTACCAATTTCGAATACGTTCGCTAACTTAATGAAATCGTATTTGAAGACGCCTACAATTAAATTCGTACTTTATTTCTGATTACTTCGCTAACATTTTAATTATGGAAATTTTATCGGAAGTAATTTACTATTCATCATAAGAAAGTAGCATTACTTTTTCCATCATGACTACTTTATTACTAGTTAACTGATAAGGCCATTGTTTTGTTCGTATCACTAATAACTTCTTCATGTTAGCGAAACTGATTAAGAACTAGTCTTATCTTACTATTTATAATTATTTATGCAACTAGACCATGAATTGTACAGCCTTGGTTATATTTATGAGTAAATATATGCAGATCTAAAATAAAAAATGTAAATATTTACCCATAACGATGACGCTATTCATGTGAGAAATTGATTTAGATCATTACCATGAGTCCATAAGAATGTGTTATATTATCTATAATCTCCAATAAATACATCTATATTACTAAAAAAACTTCGAGTTACGGGTTTTCGCATTCATTTCAACTTGACAATAGAATTGAACATAGAAACAAAATTAACCGTACCTCCATTTTTGTTTTTCACCATACCAATAGTACCACCAGTATATAAAACCAGAACTCTTCTCTCACTTTTAGCTTCAACACTTTGTGTGGAATTTATTGAACTCACAGATAACTCCATAAAACTTCGCGCCTTTTTTACTTTCGCGGCAATTTTTGTGGCACGATTTATTTCCGCATTCTCAACTTCATTCACCGAGCTTCCATTTTCAAAATTCCCTTCCCGCGTTTTCTCTTCTATGTGACTTGGTCTTGGAGTTCCATTCATTTTATCTTTTTTTTAATTAACACAATTTATTACCGTAGGGCCAGTTCGCTATTTTGAATTCGAAGTAATAATGAAATCGGTTAAAAAAAAAGAAATTAAAACTTCGTTCCGTCCACAGCAGCTCTAAAAAGTAAACTGACAAGTATGAGACTGACACCGTCAACCTACTAATGTCACAATGACCTATTAATAAAGTAAGGAGAGTCGACATACATTGCGTCACGAGGTTAAACATAAGGTTGATACTGCGCTGATTAACAAGCAATGTCTTAAAAACAGAATAATATCAACAAAACTCACGTGTCTGTGAATGGAGTGAACGAATCGCTCTCAAAATAATATACACGTGGTCCGTGCCGTCTGTACGGACGGGACTGATGTATTGTGAAATATGTAGGTTGTAAACTAATATTACCTGAAGTTATTTACGTGATAACGATCACTATGTTCTAAGTATTTATAAAATGAATATTTGAATAACGTTATAACCTATCATAAAATAACGCGTGTTTGTGACCGACCCACATGTTGGCATGTTGCGTATGCATGACATACCTAAGTTTTTGTTTATATTGCTATCAAGTTCATTGCCTTATTAGAGATAGGGATGTCACAGTGATAATTTTCGTATACTTAAATGTATGATTATGTAGGTATTGTGTAACTACCGGATATCATCATTATTTTTTGTGTACATCCACAAAAAAAAAGAGTAACGCATATCCTACTATTAAACTTCCCGAATTACATTTTTTTATTATAATGGGTATAAAGACTGAAATAAGATTTTATTGCCTTAAATATTATTTATTTAAGAATTACATTACATACATGAAGCAGTTATTGAAGTATAACATTACATAAATGAGGTAATTAATGAAGATATTATTCATTATGAGCGTCCAGTACCTACACGCAAACTAAATTATTTATGCACTCGAGAAGAACAAGCCCTCTAGTTCAACACTGACATAACGCGAAAAGCGCCGACTATACACGAAGACAATATGCGAATACGTTTAATAAATAGTTCACCAATTTCGAAGTACCGTATGAACTCCAACCGCTACAATGCGGAGTCCATTGACAGCGTCTGAAGTGAAACGGGTGCTCACAGTCTTCATGAAGCGTTCGCTAACCGTATGTATGTTTCTATCATCGAACGTACCGACGTACGGTGGGAATCCATCCATAACTGTATCATCTATGCATCCATACGTGGAAGACATTCCTCTGACACAGATGTCACGCTTTACTTCCTCCTTCATCATACGCACCACGAAGGACTGGAATGAATTACCCGCCTCGGTATTCCCGATCGATTATAATGATATAATGATAATGGATGTCTTCAAGTCAAGAGTGAATAGGCTTCTAAGTTAATGTGCTCATCATCTAAGACAACATCCTCACTTGCTATTTAGGTGGGATTGTTGTCAAACATTTTTTTAAATAAAAAAAAATGTTTGTCTATGTCTTGTGTGTATGGAATTCTCATCCAATTATTCCCGTTCTCTAAAAGACGAGTAAAACTACCTCTTTTGTTATTGGTGTTCCATCAAAATGTTCTCTGATCTACGACCCTGTAAGGGCTAGTATAATCCGACGGTCTACATCGTTAGCACAATTGTTTTAATTTCTTCAAGTTATGTCACCACACTTTGCTAAAGTTTTCACTATTTATTACAATGACCGTCAGTATAATGGAAAGGTCATTGCGTACAATTGTTTACAAATCACCTAGGCGACTGATGCTCAGTGACATAAAAGCGGTCGGCGGTCTCGCTTGCTCCTGTAATTTTTTACATAAGCAGAAGAGAGAGGAGAAAGCGTAAAGAAGTTTGCTAACTTTTATTTTTGTTTTATTTCACCCCCTACTGAGTATAAGTGAGGTCCTCATACTCAGTGTCTTCAAATATAATATACTTACATCATATTTTAATTAAAATCTTTATATTTTACAAAGTTATAAATGCCTACCGATTGATAAATGAAATGAAAAACTTATCTGCAATATAAATCTTATCTCAAACGCAATATTTAAATATTGGTTATTTGTAGTGCATGTATTTGCCGAATTGTCCATTACAATTATGTATTCAGATTCTAACAAATATCAGTATCCCTTCAGACGTTATCCAAGCCGGTCTGATTTGTTGTGTTGTGTCCGTGGATAAGTAAACAAAATGGTAAATTTTATTTGTTTATTATTTAATAGTAACTTCCTAAGTACGAGTACATCTACTTGCCAGCTAATTCAATTCTTTACTGACATCAAAATAATATGTAAAATGCTTAGAGATTTGTGTGATTTACGTCAATTTAAAAACAGTCCTATAGTCGGAGCTAAACGATAACACGATCTATTGAGTTAGGACTTCGAATGTGTTCGTGTGATAGAGGGAGACAGATACTGGACAATTTCGTGACCGATTCCATACCATAATACAGATTAGTTGGATTTACTATTGTGTTGCCTAGAGTAAGTAATCTTTGATATTTTGAATTCGGGCAAAATTTTCAATAGAGAATCACACGAATACCTGATAAACTCGCAAATAGGCAAACTTGCTAAATAAAACACCTTAATATTTTTATCAATGGATTTAGAAAGAAAGAGATGAAAGATATAATTAAAGCTATTGCCAACAGTTAGGACCAACATGTAATTTCAATTATTTTTGCCAGGGAGCAACAGGTTGCTTTACTAAAAAAAATTAAAGATCCTAGCCTGGATAAAGCTCTGTACCTACTACAAAATTTGTCCTAATAACACCTTATTGGGCCTTTTAAAATGTCAATAACTATAACAACACCAATTGTTTCAATTGCTCTTTTAATAATTTCGATTAGCATGCTCTTACCTCCAATAAACTTCAATTTAAAATGATATGGCACATATACCTATCATGGAATGAGTAGAATTTTCATCTTTTCGTATTACTATTAGGTAGATAATATTTTATTCTCATTCTTCATATCCATAAATACCGTTCGTTAAAAACATATTTACGAAGGATGATAATAAGATACTTCTTCTGCAGTTGAAAATCGCTGCGATGAAAGCACAGACAACTAAAGTACATTGACCCTGCAATTGAAATACTTACTTAAAATTAAAAAGTAAAATTTTGCGAGCCAACGCGATTTTGAATTTCAAAATCGCCTTGGTCATGACTGCGTGGGGTTGCCACTTTGCCAGTGTATAAAAAATTTATTAATTTACTTATATAAAAATGAAAACTATATTACACTTTCAATACCTAACGATAAAATAAAAGATCTAGAATTCTGTTGCAGAGTTTCTGATGTGTTTTTGGACTTTTGTTACTAGGCAATGCAGGCCTTTACATAAAAGATACCTACCCTTAGGAAATTCTACCCTTAGGAGTACCTCTTGTAATCAATCTTGTAATGTCTCATAACCCTAATCCCTCTTCATCAGTCTCAGATTACACGCAAAGTCCAGGGAGTGATAGCCCCTGTATTTACTCCAATACATAAAGATGGATCAAATCGAATTAACTTGGAACCTATACCCAAATACGCAAAATTCTTAGCCGACAATGGAATTCGAGGCATCTTAGGTAAGATTTTTTTTTATCCTGTTGTAAAATATCATGTAAATAGTATTGCTAATAAAGCCACATACGAGTACATACCTATGTACAAACTACCTAACCCAATGGACTTCAAAATTCTACTATACCAGGATACCAGGATATCCAACATTAGGTATTATAAATACCGCATAAATTGTATGTAAATGAACGAAGTAGATAAGTAGCTGATTCATGTTTCAGTCGGCGGCACAACAGGAGAATTCGTATCCTTAACTGTTGACGAAAAGAAATCTGTTTTGGATGCATGGATGAAAGAGGCGAAATCTTTAAATTTTGAAGTTATGGTCCATGTTGGAGGCGCCCCTCTGCCTTATGTTATAGAAATGGTAAACTTATTTTCTTTTATGAAATTGAAATCTTAAAATGTAATATCGATATTCGGTACTAAGTAAATACAGGTTCATCCTATAGACGATGGTTGAACTATAGTGGTTCTAACAGTTGAGACAGATTCCATAAGCAAATAAATTTATATCTCTACATGACAATATACAGACAGGTACCTATATAATAGTCCTATTTCATTTCAGGCCAAATACGCACAGAAAGTCAATGTGAACTCAATATTGAGCCTTCCAGAACTGTACTTTAAGCCCAAAACGCCCGAAGAGTTGGTATCGTATATTGAAGTGGTGGCTAATGCTGCATCATCTACACCTCTGGTGTACTACCACAACCCAGTGATGAGTGGAGTTGATGGTAAGTATGAAATAACTGATCGAAGACGTCTGAATCCTTTCAATATTTGTAAGGCTATAAGTACTTTGCCTCAAAGATACGTATCCTTTAATAGGTTGAAGGTACTGATAGACTCGATAGGCCAACATTAGTTCTACCATTCTGCATCTATGATAATAAAGTTTTTTTTTTATTTCAGTAAACTGGCCAGCATTCTTCAAACTGGCAAAATCTAGGATACCTAATTTCGTGGGAATGAAGGCCGATTTACTAGTAGCTAATCAGGTTGCCGGTCAGCTTTCTGATGGTTATAAAGTGTTTATTTCCAATCATGTAAGTTTAACGTTCTCAGGACTTCATAAGCTTAACGTCGACGTATTTAAGACACGATCTGTTAACATTTAGATTTCCTATGTGGGATCTTCTAAATTAGAATCTCAAGACTAAGAGACTGTTGACATAAGGTCTGCTTCAAGCACCTGAAGCAGTCTATCAGGCTCTTATATTTTTAAGGTATTAGCTCCAGCCGTTTTGATGGGACACGACTCCAGCACAGCAACTGTAACGACCATGTTCCCAAAACTAGTGCTAGAAACAGTGGATGCAGCTAAACGTGGAGATGCACCCCTGGCTAAGGCACTTCAAGAGAAACTCAATAAATTAGTAGATACTTTACTAGTTGAAGGTATGTTCTAATACATAGCAGAGGTGCAGGTTACAAAAATAACTATATTAACTACTTTTTATTTCATACTTTTAGGGTTTGCTTGCAAAATGTGATCATTTTAAAACTATAACGGGTTACTCACGATTGGTTAGTTTACCCCGAATTTTGGACCCAAAAAAATTTTAAGTGTCTGCAATGATAAAAGTTTAAAATCAAATGTGAGCATGTATAGATATTTAGGTTTTGGGATTGGGATGTTTAGGTTTTCTTCAAGCGCTAATCGTGGTACGGATTAAAAAATTTTGCAATCAATCTAAACAAGTCCTGGATTAAAACATGATCCTAGGAACAAATTCTGTTAGGATGAGTCCAATATTTAATTTTCTTGTTTTAAAATCGTGAAATCAGTTTTTCGCGGACGAAGCTCAGTGTAAGTATAAGACCAAATGACCAAAATAATCTGTTGTATCTTGCTCGAACTTAAATCATTCATGTAACACACCAACGGGCGACATTCTGACCATCTGGTCTATAATCCTTGGCTAATCTGAACACACGTTTCCAGGAAACTTCCCACCAGGACGGTTTGTTCCGACCATGAAGTGGGCTATGGAGTGTGTGACAGGAATCAAGGTTGGTCCTCCGAGGATACCATTGGCGGCTCTGGATGATCAGCGCAAGACCAGGATCCAAGAAATTTTAACAAAGATGGGACAAACTACGGAACAGTGAAGAAATTCATGAACACGTCTATATTTTAAAGCTCCTAAAATAAAGACAAGGACACATAATAGTTATTAAATTTATTTATGTTACATATTTCCTAACACACACCATTTTATGCGTAGTTCAGATCCGTCCTCATTGATTTTAAATGGTAATTTGGCGTTCAGCGATCAATTTACTGATGATTCTCACTGAATAGCCCTTAGAAGTTATCGTACACTTATTGTATAATGATTAACACCTACATGAATAAGTGATTTTGAATTTTTAACTCAATTCAATTGATTGTACGCCTTAAAAGGGGGAGATAGAAGGTAACCTACATACAAGGGGGGGACGGAGGTGATGCTGAGAGTTAGAGAGCACAGGGAAAAATCTGCTCACCACAAAAAAAAACTAAATCAGCTGAAATGGGATGTATGGTGGTTAGGTTACGTTGATATAATTTTAATCACGCGGAAAGAGGAAAACGTTATCTCAAACGCAAAATTTAAATTTAAGCTAGTCGTTTTGCATGTATTTGCCATCAAACTGTCTATTTCAACACCAGTATCCCTGCAGACGTCAACCAAGTCGGTTAGATTCTAAGTGTCCGTGATGATTGCAAGAAGAACGGTATTTTTTTATTTATTATTAATTAAACTACTTAGATTAAATTATTTAGAGATACTTACTAAGTTACTAAGAAAATGCTTTTTTAATTCCTGTTTATGGTTTTCGTCAAATAGAATACAGTATTTTAGTAGGAACTAAGCGATAATAACATGGACCGTACTAGCAATTCGGGTGTGTTCGTAAAAGAGGGAGACAGATAATGGACAATTTCGTAACCGATTTCATACTAAGTATAGGTACTATGTATTGGTTGGATAAACTATTTTTAGATTCAGGGTCAAAAAGCAAAACAGTTTCGATGATATTATTAAAATGTGTTCAAAGTATTAATAAGATAACTTTACATCAATTAATAATTTAATTCTAAGTATCACAAGCAACTTTAGGTAGGTACTTTTTCCCGCGCATTATTCTTTGCGCCACAGTCTGTTCTAAACATCTCGCTCAATGTTGTTCGAAATTTAAAATATGTAACAATATCGTCGTCTACCAAAGCGAACTGCCAGTATAATATTTATTTGTAAGTTAAAATACTCGAATGATTATTTCTTAACTTGTAATAGATACGTAATTAGTTATTGTACCATAAATAAGTTAAACACGTAATGTAATTGATAATCAAACCAACAAAAGTTAACACCATAATAGCACCAATCGGTTCAATTGCTTATTGTTTTGATGACCATGCTTTTACTAACTTCAATTTAAAATGATTACGGAACTGATGCAGTGAGATCATTTTAGTAAATTAAATTATCAAAAGATTGTTTATCGTTTGATATTACTGTTATATGAAAAATATTAGTAGGGCAATGTTTTCCCAGTGTATGTATGTATGTGGATTTCTTTGGTGGACTATGCAGCCTAAACGGCTCAACGGATTTCAACGTATAACAATGTTATGCCTGCACACATTTCTCTGCCTTATTTCCCTTGTCACTTGTTGAGTGTGTGGTGCAGGTAGGACTAACCCACAGACCAAAAAATATAATTATAGATGCAATCTTCGGAACAAAAAATCGTAGTAGGGAAAAACATACCGCCAATATAAATGATAATAGGTCCCGGTAGGTACATTGCTTGGCAGATCGTGCTCGGTGACATACGTCAGATAGTAAAAAAAAAGAAAAAAATTACCTCACTTTTTTATTCTGAACACAGTCAATTTCATGTTTTTTCCGTCTGAGACCTGCACCTCCTATTATAGTGTGTCTTTTAAATCTCTCTTCAGCAGCCCCCGATTACATTTAAAGTTCAGCGTGTGATATCTCCTGTATTTACTCCAATACATGACGATGGAACAAATCGAATCAACTTGGAAATTATACCTGAATACGCAAAATTCTTGGTCGACAGTGGAATTCGATGCATCTTAGGTAAGATTTTCATTCCTTAATCCTGTTAAAATGTATCATGCAATGATATTATTTTTGATGCCACATTGTACAAACTACCATTGTAAAGGAAAAACTATAAGCATTTGAAAATATAAAAATCAATTGGTGTTCGTTAGTCTCGCGAAAACTCAAGAATGGCTGAACCGATTTGACAAATTTTGGTTTTAAATTGTTTGTGGAAGTCCAGGGAAAATTTAAAGTAGAAAGTAAAATGTTAAAGTAGTAAGTAGTAAGTTTGTAAATGTGAATAAATGTTCAACTTTGTTTATTTTGTCTGAGGCGGTACGAAGTTTGCCAGGTCAGCTAGTTTGACAATGAACAAAATAATCTAAAAATTTAAAATTATGTATGAATATATGTGGAATATCTACACCGAGATCTTGATACGATACGATGTCTTTTTGCCATAGCTTGTGTATGCTATGTGTATAGTCTCATTATAATTCGTTAACCAAGCACTTAGTTAACGCATTGAATTTTATCAATTTGAATACCACAGATTAAATATTAAAAATCAAAATCAAAAATCATTTATTCATGTAGGAATCATTGATACTCTTATGCACGTCATTTTTTTGAATCTACCCCCGTTTCGTAAAGGTGCTTTAATATGGACGAGAAGAAAGGGGAAATAAACTCCTCCGCACATCTTTTTAAAAAAAGAATAATAACAGTAGGTACATTATTTTAATTACATATCGTATAATCTGAGTGGAATCGGTTGCAGAGCTGTTCATTTCCATGCGTCTTTGTCAATTAAATATTCGTCTACGCTATAATAACCCTTGCCAATAAGTTGTGCTTTTACACGCTTCTTAAATAATTCTATTGGCAAGTCACATAGTAACATTGGAATTTTATTATACAATTTTACTCCAAGTCCCATAAAAGATTGCTGCACTTTCGTAAGACGATGGGAAGACTTAACTAACTCGTGCATTCTTCTAGTCTTCTATTATACATAGATGCCGCGATAAGAGACCAAAAAAGATATGTTGATAAAATGATGTTTCAGTCGGCGGCACATCAGGAGAATTCGTATCCTTAAGTATCGACGAAAAGAAATCTGTTTTGGATGCATGGATGAAAGAGGCGACAGCTTTAAATTTAGAAGTTATGATCGATCTTCGATGTGCCCCTCTACCTATTGTTATAGAAATGGTAAACAAACTTTCTTTTATGAAATAAAAAAAAAATACATAGTGATACGATATTCGTTACCAAGTAAATATAGGGTGATTGATCCTATGACTGCAGAAATGCAAGCTTTATCAACAGTTGAACTATAGAAATCCTAACAGAAAGGACTGAAATATTCTTTATTTAAAAAGGTTTAATTTAAATAAAAAAATTAAGAAAGAGTTATGGCAACGTCCGCCAGTTTGCCTATAGCCAAAGACAAAAGCGATAGGTAAATAAATAGGTAATTATCTCTTCACAGTAAATAGATAGGTACCTATAGTCCTACTTCATTTCAGGCAAAATACGCACAGAAAGTCAATGTGAACTCAATATTGAGTCTTCCAGAATTCGGCCTCAAACTCAAAACGCCCGAGGATTTGTTATCGTATTTTGAAGTGGTGGCTAATGCTGCACCATCTATACCTCTGGTTTTCGACTTAAATCCATTAATAAGTGGAGTTCATTGTAAGTAAGAATAATAAATTATCAACAAAATGATAATAATAATAATCTTCTTTTCAATATGTACTAACTTTCCCTAAAAATATTTCAGTTAGTTGAAGGTATTAAAAACAGGCTCGATAGGCCGACCTTTAGTTTACCATTCAAATTTTAAAGGATGATTCACGCTACACCGTGTCCGGATCGGGCCGTGCCCCGGCCTGGGCAGATTCGAACATTGTAGTATACTTTTTGTATGAAGTAATTCATGTCTGACCGTGTCTCAGCCATGCCCCGGCCGTGCGCCGCCGCGCGCCGGGACCCGGCCGGGGCACGGCGTTGAAATAATTATCGGTGGGTATTGTTTCTCGGCTCCGGCACGGGCCGACCCTGGAACGTTGTATCATGAACATAATGCGCCCGGGCGCCCGCAGACCTGTCACCGTCGTATCGTCGTACAGATAAAATCACTAGCTGACAAAAAACACCCACAGATACGCAAGTCGCTAGTCGTGCAAATAATACACCCAAACAGCCCGGTATAACAATAATGACTTTCACGGCCGGCGCACGATGGACGTGTCCCGGCCGAGGCGGGCCCGGTTGCGACACGGTGTAGCGTGAATCATCCCTAATGATTTACTTCAACATATGAAATAATAAATCACATAACGATTGTTATCCTCGTCTGGACTATCAAATTCTTATTACGTTCTTTCTGTACATCTGTTAATGCTATGTTACATCTTTTTTTTAGTTGTCTGGTCAGAATTTTACGAATTGGCTAAATCCAGAATACCTAATTTCTTGGGGATGAAAGCTGATACATTAATAGCTCACTATGCTGCCTACCAGATTTCTTTTGGCTTTGAAATGTTTATTCGCAATAATGTAAGTTTTACTTTCTCGGGACATAATATTATCAGCTTAACGATGATGATGATGATAACGATGACGATGTTATTACAGAAACGATCTGTCAACGTTGGGGGACTAATATTCGGGATCTTCTAAATTAGTGTCTCAGGACGAGTCTAAAGATAGCCACAGATGGGATGTTGAAACATTCACAACTTGAACTTTTATTTTTTTAAGAACATTTTTATTTTTTTAAGATATTACGGCCATCTGTTTTGATAGGACACGACTCTATCATTATAACTAATACCGCCGTATTCCCAAGACTGGTGCTAGAAACAGTAGATGCCGCTAAAGCTGGAGATACACGCCTATCTGATGCGCTTCAGGAGAAACTCAATAAATTAGTGAAAACTTTACGGGTTGAGGGTATGTCCTAACAATTATGTAGCTAAGGTTAACGTTTTTGTAACGTTTGCTCCTGAAATTTTTGAAGTTGTTCAGATATTAAAATGTTGGGATGTCTGGGTTATATGGATTAAGATGAATCTTTGCAACTATAGTAATCAAGTCCTGGATTAAGAAATCAGATTGAAATAAATTCAGTTGCGATGAGTCCAATACTTTTTGTTTTCAAAATCCGTTTCATGCGTCTTTTACAGGCGAATTCGAGTCTAATTAGACCAAAGTTATCAAATCCCATACAGCACATCGATGTTCCAATTAATGTCTATTAGTTGTGGCCTTGGGCTAAACCGAACACATCTTTCCAGGAAAACTCTTGCCGACCAAAAAGTGGACTATGGAGTGAGTGACTGGTATCAAGGTTGGTCCTCCAAGGGCACCACTTGAGGCCCTGGATGATCAGCTCAAGACCAGGATCCATGAAACATTAATTTTCTTGTTATAAAATTTCGTTTCGTGAAATCAATCTCTCGCGGAGGAAGCTCAGTGTAATATAAGACCAAATGACCGAGATAATTTGTAGTATCCTGCTTGAACTCAAATCATTCATACAACACACCAACGGGCGACATTCTGACCATCTGGTCTATAATCTTTGGCTAATCTGAACACGTGTTTTCAGGAAACTTCCCACCAGGACTGTTTGTTCCGACCATGAAGTGGGCTATGGAGTGTGTGACTGGAATCAAGGTTGGTCCTCCGAGGACACCATTGGCGGCCCTGGATGATCAGCTCAAGACCAGGATCCATGAAATTTTAACAAAGATGGGACAAACCCCGGAGCAGTGAAGAAATTTATGAACACGTCTATATTTTAAGCTCCTTAAATAAAGATAAAGACACATCACATTTTTAAAATTTCATTATGTTACACATTTCCTAACATTAGAAAGACACGTTTATTGCGTAGTCACATTTAATGCCTACTTTGACGTCCAGCCATCAATTTACTGAATAGCCATTAGAAGTTATCGTACACTTATTGTATAAAGGTATCATTGACACCGACATGAATAAGTGATTTAAATTTTTTAACTCAATTCAATTGATTCTATGCCTTATAAGGGAGGAGATAGAAGGTAACTACATAAATGGGGGGTACGAGGCGATGCCGCGAGTCAGAGAGTGCAGAGAAAAAGCTCCGCACCACATAAAAGCTAAAATCAGGTGAAATGGTAGTTAGGTTAGGTTGGTATGATTTCAATCACGCGGAAAGTCCCTATTTCAGACGCAACATTTAAATTTAATCTAGTTGTTTTCCTTCCTTCTTCCTCTACCTCCTTCCTCTATTTTTTTAATTGCTTAAAAATAAATACATGTGACATGCTGTAAAATTTCTTTATTTTCCAATCCTAACATTAGTAATTGCACTAGTTAAACGTTAACGAAAGTATCTTACCTTAATTATTTATTTTATAAAAGCTCTGAACGTTCCGCTTTTCGATCAGGGTCTCCAACAACTGGGCTGAAGAGAATTTCCATATAATATTGTTATAAATAGAATTGAATGACAATAACCACAGTCACTTGATCTCAATGTATGTACGATTCGATTGATTCGAGGTCATTGTAGGTTTGTTATACTGTAAGTAGTATTGTAGTGGGAGATCTAACAAGGCTGAAGAATAATTTTTTTCTGTAATATGGTAACAGACTCTCAAGATCTAGTAAATGCAACTAATTTAAAAGTACTAACTGGGAATTGGGAGTACTAATTTGGAAAAAGGATGCTTTCAATTTCTTTTTTTGCGAAACTCAACACACCTTCTTCTGGTACCATCAAATTTTAAGTAGCAAATTCTGTCTGCTGCAGTTTACAGTTCGAAAGAAATGATAGTAGGGATTATGATACTAATACCCTTAAATAGATACGCTGACTAACAATGACTAAGGCTTAGTTATAAAAAGACGTAATAAAGCTCAATTAATATTTCATGAACACGGCAAAAACCATACACTAGCTACCTGATGGATGCCTGTCGGATAACTTAAGAAACCCAATCTTCAGTTACATACGATACTGTATGAATTAGTAGGGCATGCGGTAAGCCGGTAAGCTAATATAATCGAATATCGTATATCAATATCTTTAGTTATCTCTGAAGCTTCATCCGAGTTACTAGTGTGCTTCCTGGTCATTGTCAGTGCAACGAAAATGGTAAGTGACTCCATTAAAGATTTTTAAGCAAGTAATGGACCAATTGATCGTTAATTGACGATACTACCTTTTTGTAATATCTATAGCACAGATTTGCTTTTATAAAAAGCTGAAGAACGTGTAGAAAAACCCTCATTTACATCCACATTGATCACTTCCAGGTTTCATTTGACATCCAAGGAGTAATCGCGCCAGTTTTTACCCCAATCGATGAAGACGGCCAAATAAATTTAAATCCCATACCTGCTTACGCTAAATATTTAGCTGATAATGGAATTCAATGTGTTATGGGTAAGATATCTATGTATTAATACGTGAAGGGTCTTTAGGCAAATTTTTGAGAGTAACGGAAGCACGTACCTACTAATTTCAGCTCTGACATGGTAAAGTAAAAAGGCAAAGAAGTGTAAAAAGTTAAATTTGGTTAGAAATTTAACTTTTTACACTTCTTTGCCATTGCAAATTACAGATCTAATGAGATATAGTAGAATTTTGATCATTGACATTCGTCTAATTACTACAAATTATGCTAACGTTAGTAAATTTAACAGTTGGAGGTACTACAGGAGAGTTCGTATCATTAACTGTGGAAGAGAAGAAGATAGTTTTGGACGCGTGGATGAAAGAAGGCAAAAGTTTAAACCTTAAAATTATTGTTCATGTTGGAGGAGCACCATTGCCGTATGTCATTGAAATGGTGAGTACAAATGATACCATCACATTGGCGTAAGATGGAAAATGTATTCTGTTATGATATACAATAGCTCTAATAGAAATGATAACTAAGGTATACATTTTGACTAAGGTGTTGAGTTTGTGAGGTTGGCGTGTAGTCTTAGAAGTTTGGCTCCACATGGGATCTGATAACTTATCAATAATGTTACTGTAGAGTCTGTTCCTGGCAAGATTTTACATGAAAATGGTTTCGATATGAAGAATTTTACCACGATAAACTTAGGTAAATGTATGATGTCTGATGCTCTTTTCTTAGGCGAAATATGCGGAGAAAATCAAAGTGGACGCGATCATGACGCTACCAGAGTTGTATTTCAAGCCTAAGACACCAGAGCAACTGGTGGCGTATCTCGATATGGTTTCCAAAGCGGCGCCTAGCTTACCTCTTCTGTACTACAACTTCCCGATGATGAGCGGAGTCGATGGTGAGGATTTGGCCTCAACCCATTAACGGCCCACTACTGAGCACGGGTCTCTCCTCATAGCTGAGGAGGCCTAGAGCATACTCCACCATGCTGCTCCAGTGCGAATTAGCGGAGGGGTTAGTGGCCAACCCAAGTGTCGGAAATTTTTATGCCACCCAAAGGCCTCCGACATGGCTAACGATTGTCACCTAATGGTAACAATCGGGACCGACGGCTTAACGTGCCCTCCGAAGCACGGAAACGCTCAAGATATTTTTGCCACTAGCGGTCACCCATCCACTTACCGACCGCGCCCGCAGTTGCTTAACTTTGTCGATCGCTTAGAATCGACGCAAGCCGCCGGAGGATTTACCTACTTCTAATTTAACTGTTCTGTCGCGAAGTTCAGCGGAAAACGTAGGTTTCTTCTTGCCTTTCCCGTGACTAGACAAATGACTGATTGTTGGCAACTGTTTATGATATATGACGCTTAAAAAGAACCGACTTCAAAAAAAGAAGTTAGGCTTTCAAAATAAATATACAAAATTTCATAGATCTATTGTACGTATGTATGTTTATTTGTCCAAGCGTAGTACAGAAACTTTATATCGGATTTGAACCACTCTTTTTTTATCTCGATCCTTTAACACTACACTTGTTATAATCAATACTCAGTCCATGGAATAGCTATTTGAATGAAAATTATGGAATAGCCATAATTTATGCCAATGGACCATTAAACACCGGAAATGAAGGGCTGGAGGTTTAGAAACAATACATTTTATTTTGTTATTTTCCAGTCCACAACCCGAACTTCTTCAGATTAGCAATATTGAGAATCCCTAACTTCATGGGCATGAAGGCAGACCTGAAGCAAGCTAACCAGGTCGCACAGTTGCTTATTAATGGCCGGAAAGTGTTTATTGCCAACCATGTAAGTGTCACCTATAAGTAACACCTGATACCAGATGGCATTATTGGCATGTTGAAGTTAAGAATAATTATGAAGGAGGCTATTTTGCCTAGTCACTGTGTATATACGATACGAACTAAGTTCTAGAACTAGTAGATACAATATGTTTTAGCATTTTTAATGACAAAACCAATGTGGTAACGTATGATTAACTAGAAAGTAATAAACTTTAACTCCTCAGTGATAACAAGTGGGTATCTATTCCAGGAAATAGCACCATCAGTGCTCATGGGGCATGACTCCAGCATAGCGACGGTATCCAACATGTTTCCCAAGCTGGTGCTAAGTATAGTGGAGAAAACGAAAGCGGGCGATGTGGACAGAGCCAGGACGTTGCAGACTGAACTCAACGAGCTCGTAGATACCATTGTTTCTGAAGGTAGATTATCAATTTATCATACAATTTGATGACCTATAAGCGAAATGGTTGATAATTAAACGAGGCGGAAATTTGAATCAAGAATTTAAATGTCTGTTCTCGGTCTGTGCGTGTTTGTGTATTTCTTTGTTGTCCATGGTACCCACAATAGGGAATCTTACTGGCTTATGAGTTCGTAGCATTGCTATTATTATTAAAAAAGACACGATATCTCAAGTGTCTCTTTTCTTTCCAGGCGAGTTCGTGCCGTCCATGAAGGTGGCTATGGAGTGCGTGACAGGCATCAAGGTGGGGCCGCCAAGGTTGCCGCAAGCTCCTCTTGACAACCATCGCAGAAGTAGGATCCAAGAAAAGTTGAGAGAGATGGGGCACAGCGCTGATCTTTAACTTTATGAATTCACATTTGCGGCAATCGCGACGCTTTCATCTTGGCAAACATTGCGTTGGTTACGGCTATGGGCAAGGATACTTATTCGATGATAACCACCACATTTCTTTTTACCATAAAAAATTGCCAGTAAAAAACGACTTGAAAACATTGTTGCCATATTCATCAAATACCTACTCTTATTAGGTTTTAAATTAAAATAAACACATTTAATAATATGAATTTTCCTACATGTTTACTACAACTTTCCCACGGGTAATAATAATAAATAAACAACAAACAATAACATTTTCTATGTATGTATTACTATATGTTCACTTATTTTGTTGTAGGTGTAGAAAAAAAACAAAATTGGCACCACTTTGCTCTACAATTTATGATAAAAAAAATTACAATTGCTGTAGATAAAACATAAGAAATAAAGTACAATTCGTAGTTTAAAAAATCTGTCTGTAAATAAATAAAGCCTATTTTTTGCAATTACACTAGGTACAGAAACAGCAGTCTAGGATACCTAAGAGATCAGTTTTAATGTTTTTAACTTTCTATTAATCCTTTTCTTGGCTTCTGCAGATATTTCTTGTAGTGGCAAGGCCGGTGGTCCTACTTTAATCCCTGTGGCTATCTCCATACCAGCTTTCATTACTGGGACCCAAAGACCTGGAACAGAAACGCAATAAATGACTTTCTCATTGTTATTTCAGGTAGATAAATGTCTACTTACGTTTTCATTTGCTTCTTTTGATTTTGTTTTTATTTTTTTACTTTATTACGAATATATTCATATTGCAATGACGTTCGATATGTAAGCTATTATTATTATTATTCCTAGACGAAATAAATGATTTGAATTTAAATTTTGAACATGTAAGATTAGCCCTTAATCTTAACTTCTCTCGCTGTTTGATATCTATCATTATTGTGGTTTTTTTTTAAATTAATTGTATTCTAGGCACAATTGGTCAATTGCCGAAATAAACGCGTCTTTCTTTCTGTCTGAAACTAACACTACTATAGTCATACCTTCAACAGTATGAGCTTCGAGGGCCAAACTGAGTTTCTTCTGCAACAACCTTGCCTTCCGTATCTCATCGTTAGCCACAGCGTCCAGTATTTCTTGAGCCAGCCGCGGGAACAAGTTGTATGAAGTGCCGATACTGGACCTAATGCCTAACAAAGCGGCTGGTGCTAGAAGCTAAAAAATAGAAATTTTACTGTCATCAATATTCTTTATCGTCAGAGTTCTATTTCGAAAAACAATTCAATAAAGAAGGTTGGCTAAAATGATGTTAACAATAAAGAACCCCTGAAAAAGGGGTCCCGTTGATATTAACTACGTCATGATATATCTGTCTTTTACGTATTGAGAACTACATAATGTAATGAGAATTACGTAATGTACCTAATGAGAATTACGTAATGTACCTAATGAGAATTACGTATTCAGAATTACGTAATGTGATGAGAATTACGTATTGAGAATTACGTAATGTACCTAATGAGAATTACGTATTGAGAATTACGTAATGTACCTAATGAGAATTATGTATTGAGAATTATGTAATGTACCTAATGAGAATTACGTATTAAGAATTACGTAATGTGATGAGAATTACGTATTGGGAATTAATGTAATGTTTCTAATGAGAATTACGTAACCAAGCTTCCAATGCCACCGCTTCTCCTGCCTTCCTTATTATAAACTGATACTAACCGTATCAGAACCGATGAAAATCTCCTGATCGTCCTTTAAGTTCCTCAAGACCTGCGCGCCTTCGCTCAGGTCATTGGACGTGAACTTAATACCCTTAAAGTTCGGTATACGTGCACTAGCTGCCACCACGAATGCTGGCATGTTGACTGTAAAAGAAAAAAAAATATTATCCATAATTGTATCACAATATAGACAGACGTAAATAACAGTAGTGAAACTCTAGTATGGTCTTTGTTTCTACCTACGTTCCGCACGCACACATCTTTACGATTTAGTTCTAAATTATTTATTTATACGGTATCAATGATACACTTATGCTCGTAATTCTTTTTTAATCTACCCCCATTTCATAAAGGTGCCAAATATGAAGGAGAAGAAAGGCGAAAGAAACTTCGCAGAAACATTTTGTCACTTCTGGCGTAGACTGCAGTCGGCTGACTTACTCGCAACATTGGTGTAGCTGGGTATGTGGTAGTACAAGACGGGGAGGTTCGGGGCGGCACTGGCCACTCGCGCCACGTAGGAGACCAGCTCGTTCACGGTCGTCGGTTTGAAGTACAGCTCTGGTAAAGTGAGGATGGAGTCCACTCCAGTTTCAGCACAGTATTCTGTCTAAAATATCGTTAAAAATAAACAAATAAGCACATATAGTTAGTTAGACGTGGTAAAGCTTATTACAATCTAACGGAATTAGAGTTGGTGTACCACAAGGGAGTACATTGGGTCCCGAATTTTATCTTTTGAATAGCTACGATGTTTCTGATATAGGAAACCTAAAGACGAATCAAGGAGAGCCTGTTTGTAAGACGCAGTATATCGGGTTGCAATTGGACAAAAATTTGACTCCGATTTACAATGTAAATATTGTTTTTTTATTATATTGAGAAGAAGGAGGAAGATTATACACGATAAAATATTAACTAAATTGGTTGCCAGTAACTGTAGAGAATTTAAAATATGGTTCACCAAATAATGTAATGAGGTACCTACTTACAATAAGACCTTGGTATTGATTCAATTGAAAAGTCAAAAGTTATAGCCTAAATTGAGATTTCTTAAAAATGTAATCAGGAAATATACTGAAGGTCACTAATAAAGGCTTCTTACATTATTAATGTCTTGGCTATTCAGCACCTTACCATGTAATACTTACCATGAATTTATTGAGACATCTCAAAGGACAAAACGATTTGACTTGCTTAAATGAATCCATATTAGTCATGGAGTGATTTTATCATTAGCATGGCTAATAGTATTAGTGGATATAGAGATTATAGTGAGATTTTCTCAGGAAGAAAGGGGACTTGAATGACTTGCTAAAAACTATATACATATATGTCACTAGTAGAAGTAGAATATCAGTCATACGAATACACTAATAGCTTAGAAGAGCAAAGGTTTCCAAAATTTCTACTAGGTACCTACTACTTTTCAAACTAAAAATGTGAAGCTCAGATCTAACTATGTAGATTTGGAAATAAGTTATATATTCGTGGAACCCCAATTACAAAACGTGAACCTTCATTTCTTTGTTACGCCAACGTAGTCCCTTTTCGGGCGCCCACTTAGACCACTTTAGTAACCAGTGATTAGAGAATATTAATACTCTGACTAAGAGCTTGGCCATTAATACTCTGGCTAAGAGCTTGGCCATTAATACTCTGGTTAAGAGCTTGGCCATTAATACTCTGACTGAGAGCGTTAGTTACCAGTTCAATGACGTCAGCAAACGGAGCGCCTCCGACTTGCACCATGATGTGAAGGCCGGTGTCCTCACCAGCTTTCACCCACGCCGCGATTACCCTCTTCCTGTCAGACACGCTTAGAGACATGTGCTCTCCGGAAGTACCGCCAACTGTACGCAACAGGAAACGCTTATTGGTTAATAACTAAGGTTTTACTAAGGCTGGCTATAGGGAGGTGGAAGGAGACTTGTAAAATGTTATAATGCGTTACATGAGAGGGGGGATCGAGCAACACGTTACGTAACATTGTTTAAAAAATAATAATTGGGAAGTAATTATAATTCCCTTGAGTCGACAAAAAAGCTTTTTCGGTAAAATTGGTCATTTGAGTGGTAGGTACGTAACGCTACGTTACGTAAAACGTTACTGCGCATTACTTGAGGGAGAGGAAGGGCCAACAATTTCGTTACGTAATACTACGTAATACGAAGGTAAAAGGTATAAAGACTATTAGACGAGCAGCTTCAATATCAACTTTCAATCAACGAAAACGAAGCCTCCCGTCTGACGCGCGTATATGACGTGTCTATATCCAAGTCAAGTTTAATATTTAAACTATTTTATTCTGTAACAATCGCATCGGTTTCTTTACCAAGCACAGACGTGATTCCAGAGTCTGCCAAATACCGAGCGTATTCAGGAATGACGTCACAGTTCACTGTATTGTCATCATTGAGAGGAGTGAAGACCGGCGGCACCAACCCACGCGCTGTAAATGATACCTTTGAACAGAATTAAAAAAAAAATTTTTTGCAAGAATCCATGTAAGAAGAAAGGGCGGACGCAAACATCAGGAATTTTTCAGATTCTTGACATTGCGGAGAGGGAGGTTGAAAGAGGCAGGGGTAAGTCTTTTCCTATTAAGGAAATGTTTGCATCGGCATACTTACCTGCCCCTGGCTCTTTCAAGCCTGCTCTCCCCTACACTTAGTGTAAATTCAGAATCTGAAAAATTCCGGACGTCTGTGACACATTTTGCTTACTGTATGTATTTAAAAAAAGAGACCTTTACACAATAAAAACAAAAGTTTGTATGTCTGTTAGCTTTGTTCATAGTCCGGGGACTCACGACGATCCTAGGGATTGATAAAGTTAAGTAACTGCGGGCACGGTCGAAGCGAGTCAGTAACAGATAGTGGGCAAAAATTTTCTAGAGCTTTTCCTTGCGTCGGCGCACACGTAAAGCCCATCTCAATTTACCATGAAAGATAATTATTGCCAAAAATTATTAAAAAAAAAATAATTAAAAAAAGGAATTTTAAAAAAAGAATCGATGTGTCACAAACCGTATCGAATTGAGACAGCGAAAATACTGTTACTGGCATGTTAAAAAAATAAAATATAATTAATGCATCATATAATTAACATTGTATGAACAACTGGTTAGATAAAATTTAAAATACAGCTACGTCGTTTAACAGCTGTTATATGAAATCTATATTTATTTAGTATCTTTATTTATATAACTTGTACTTAATATTTAATTATGCAGCATACTTTTTGCGTTTGATATAGGGTTAGAAATTGTATATTTTTTAAAGCCAATAGAATTTTCTGGACTTAAAGTGTCTATTTTTCATTCTAAGTGCTCTTGAAAATTAATTCCTATCCAACTAGTAGTGATAAACGTGTAACAAAAAAGTCACTGTCACGAAATAGCTAATTAAGTCTGTCTATTAATATAATACACAACAATTGATATATTTTATGCGCATTCGGGGCATGCGCAACCAATTTTTGCGTATTTGCGTAAACAACGGGTTTTTAACAAAATTATCGCTTTGGTACATATTTAATTTTAAATTGCAATTGCTGAACTGCTCAACGATTGATAGGTATTAAACCTAATTATTTTTTTCAGACCCCATAATTATTAACCATAATTATATTGCACGTGACCAGAAATGCTCTTGACAGATAATCTGTTTAAACTAAGTTAATTTTATATTTTAGTAATGTTAATATTTCTTCTACCGTTAGATGGGAATACCTACGTCACGCACTCATAAAATAGTACACTAACTTTGGTCACTAATAAAATAACGTATACAAATCAAAAATAGAACAGTACCCAGAATTGAACCCTGTGATTAATTCCGATTCATATTATTTAAAAAATATGTCTATTAGTTAATTCATCTCATCCATCCGCATTGTTATACGTAGGGAGAGTAAGTAATAGCAATAAGTACCTAAATAAATTAAGTTTCTTACCACATTAGCTGCCAGGGAATAATTGATTTGTAGAACCAGGCCGACTACAATAAAAATGTACATGGTTGATCTCTTCATCTGTCTGTATCTAGCACAACAGTGCCAATGCGAGCCAGAGTATGGGTTAATATAACTTCGACGTTATAGAAATAATATACCTCAACGGCGTTCGCGCATAATTAGTTGATACCTACTTGTTGCTAAATTCACTCGATCTATTATAATTTTTTATTTTATTTGTCTTACGCTACTGTTACACTTACACCTAAATTCTTGTTAAAGTTAATGGTTAACGGCATAGCGATGTTGCTGTAAAATTCGCGCCTTTAACGTGACTATGGGAGATCTGCTACAAATGGTACAAAATACAATTCCACCCGGTTAATTTCACCTATAGTTTGTAACCAATAAAAGTAATACCTACCACTTGCGTTTTGGCTGGCAACCGGAAGTGTTTGTTATAATTATGAAGATGTAATCGACAACTCTGTCGTCAAGTGAAAACCGTCCCATACATTTTCATACTAATAAGTCCCGACCCACCTGCTATAGTTGTTACTGTCGTGTCGTGTATTGTATTGTTCTAATGGTTGCTTTTGGCCATTTAAGCCTTTACAGCTTCACGCAACATGCATGGTTATGGGATGTAAGTTGAACGTAAGATTTGAAAAAAAAAACATTTTTGTTATGTTAACAATCTTTATCAAAACATTCGAACCATAAAAACAGACTTTTAAAAATAAATGCCTTTATTAAAACACTATAATACAATAAAAAAGTTACATTTTATAAATAGGATATCTTGATTAATAATTTCACATCAATTAATAATAATGAAAATTAATATTTTCGCGACATTTGAATCAAAATATGGCGGAACAGAAATTACACTTACCACAGACAAAAAAATATAGTTCCTTATTGCAAAAAAGTCCGTCAAGGAGGCGCTATCTCTTTACAAAAAAGCAATGCACCATTATGTAATCGAGTAATAAATCATATTCAGTACAATTATTATTCGATAGGAATAGTTAGTTAGATATTTAGGAGACCAATTTTAATGTTTTTAATTTATTAGCAATCCTTTGTTTGGCTTCCGAAGACAACTCGATCTGCGGCAAGGCCGGTGGCCCCACTTTAATGCCCGTGACTATCTCCATACCAGCCTTCATAATTGGAACCCAGGGACCTAAATAAAAAAAAATGAAGTGAAAAATTTTTTTGGGAGAAACGATTAATAATTTTCGCACTCGCATTACTTTCGACAAGGGTTGCCAGATACTGACTATCATTTCCGGTACAACAATATTAGGGCCGGCAACTTTAGTACGAGTAACTAGTAACATCGAATATTATGTTCGAAATAAGTACTTTTTTCTTCTTTCATACACACCGTTGAGGCTTAGACATGAATGTCCATTGACGACTCTGGCAATTACCACTTCGATAAATTCGAAAAATATTATTTATGTGTAGGTACTTTTGCATTAGAAATCCCGGGCTATTATGATACGGTATGATATTTTTTAGGAGACGAGATCAGGAGAATCACAAATTTCCAACCATCTAGCAACCTACCTTCAGCAGTATGCACTTCAATGGCCAAACTGAGTTTCTCCTGCAATACCCGCGCTCGTTGCACGTCACCATTTGCGACAGCGTCTAGTATTTCTTGAGCCAGCCGAGGGAACAGATTGTACGAAGTGCCTATACTGGAGCGGACGCCTAGCAACGCAGCCGGTGCTAGGAGCTAGAATAAAGAATGGTACCATTAATTTTAAAATTGTCACCAACACCACACTAACAACAAACCGTGTTGTCATTTATGGTGATTTTTTCTATTTATTTGTCACTTTAAGGACCGGTAACCGTTTAACGAACAAGCAGAGGGGCTAGCTAATGATAATATTCGTGGCAACAACAATTATGATCCTCGAAGCAAACAACAAAAATGCTTCTAATAAATATGAACCTTACCGTATCAGCACCAAGGAACATCTCCTGATCACCCTTTAAATTCCTCAAGACCTGCGCGCCTTCGCTCAGGTCGTTAGATGTAAACTTAATGCCCTTGAAGTTTGGTATACGCGCACTAGCCGCCGCCACGAATGCTGGCATGTTGACTGGAACAAGAATATAGATACTGGGCGATCGGAAAGTATATTGTTATCTGGGATATGGTCAAAATTCAAATTCAAATCATTTATTTCGTCTTAGGAACGAATAGCTCACTTAACGATAAGTGCACTTAAGTGCACTGGTCTGTGCACTTTGTCAGGTTTCATGAAAATCTCCATAACAAATAGGGAATGAATGAGAGAAAATCATCCGATAATCCAAATACACAAACTTTCACATTATTAGGTAACACCCAATACGAGCAAAATAGGATAGTAGAAAGAACTAAATGGGTAGGAATAGGTATAAGCTATAAAGGAATACTGGCATTCTACTCACTTTCAACCTTACTCATGCCAGGTATATGATAGTAGAGAACAGGCAGGTTCGGAGCGGCACTGGCCACTCGCGCCACGTAGGAGACCAGCTCGTCCACCGTGGTCGGCTTGAAATACAGCTCTGGTAGAGTGAGGAGTGAGTCCACTCCGGCTTCAGAACAGTACTTTGTCTGAAATGTTATAGGGTATATCATAGGATTACTTATTTATGAAATTGGCATTATGCTCGTTAGTTGTGCGTATCTGTTAGTGAGGGTTCCCGGGTATAAATCTTCATCTATTCATTTATTCATGTAGGTATAAATGATACTCTTCCATAGTTCCTCGCGTTCCATATGAACCTTGGAGTCTTGAAACTTTGCATTTTCTTCTATCTTATCGGTGATGCTTTTAGTTTAATAGGTATACGTATATTATAATACATCTAATATCTTCTTATTTATCATCATCACTATTGCTATTATGCTCGATAAGATGTTTTTTTTTTATTATTTCGTTTATATTTACTGATACTGATCAAAATAAAATCATGATACGTCTTATCATTAAAATTACAATCGTGAAGAATTACGTAACTTCACGCGGCTTCACTTACGACAAACTTTAGGCTGCAAAATACTGTTATGCAGGTAATCAATATTTTTATTAGAAACTAATTATATCTTTCAGTGAAGCCTGTCTAAAAAATTATCAACATTATTTTTTTCTTGGATCAGCCCCTAAATGATTCGGTCACTGGGGACTTGTGAGACTGAGATAGGACTATATTTCTTGTCTCTTCCTGGTCAGCAAAGGATCGGTAATGCCATCGGTGTTACTGAGATGTTCATGGTTATAAACATAGCTACATAATGTATATTGTTTTTATTTTATCCAGATAGGTTCAACAACAACAGTTACATAATATCAACAAACCTTATCTCCCAAACAGTAAGAAAACATGATAGTAAGAGCGAACTTTTAAAGATAACGGAATTCAAGATACCTACTACTGTTTAAAATGTATAAATTACATTTCATGGTTTCGATATTTTGTTACATTTAAATAAAGCATCATGTTGTTACCATATTATCTATTAGTGGAAATAAATACCTAATTTCTGTCTACTACAGCTGTTTTATCGCAACGAAACTTATATAACTATTTTTGTTAAAAGAAAGTGTAAAAAAATTCGAAAAAAAAATTTTACCTCCTGCAGAAACGCTGATATAAGGCCGCACACATCCGCTACTGTAGAACGATCTATATTGTAGAAGATGATCTATATTCTATAGTTATAGTTACCAGTTCAATGACGTCAGCAAAGGGAGCGCCTCCTACTTGCACCATGATATGGAGGCCGGTATCTTTACCAGCCTTCACCCACGCCGCGATCACATTCTTCCTGTCAGATACACTCAGAGACATATGCTCTCCGGTAGTACCACCAACTGTTAACAACGCCTAGATTGGTCTTATGGTTTATGCACTCAACACTAATACGACGTCAACTCACTCAGACTTTACACTCCGACCTAAAGGTTTCTAGGTCTTTGGCTCTGACACATGACTTATTATGTTTAACAATGACCACCCGTTAATAGTTACTGCCGTCAAGGGTCCTAAGTTCGATTTCGGGGAGTTAGAAATTTTAAACCAGTTTTAAGTATCCCTGACACCCTCGTCACAGGGAATTCTAGTGTCGGGGTATTAGTGTACATTAGGTTTATTGTATCCTATAAGGTTGTATTACCGCGTTGCTTACATAATTTCAAAAAAGTACTATGTATTGCAAAATAAAATTATCATTACCAAGAACAGATTTGATGCCAGCGCCCGCCAAAAACTGAGCATATCTTGGGATAACACCGTAGTTAATAGTGTAGTCGTCATTAAGCGGAGTAAACACCGGCGGCATTAGTCCACGTGCTGTGAATGTCGTCTATAAACGAAATAAATAATCTTAAAATTAGTTTAATACAATACAATATTATTAAATAAAAACAATATTATAAAGTAGGGAGCTATAAAAAAAATTATTAATTTATATTTAATTGAAATATATTATTGTGATAAATATTACATTTATAATTATAAGGGTTCTTACCATTTTTATTGCCAGTTATAAAGTAATTCGAAGGTATGAACAATGAGTATAATATGCAAATAATAAAAAAGGCGTTTGTCTCGGTCTTTATCTTTTTCAGGAGTGCTGAGCTCAAATTTAATAGAGATACTGTGGCGATTCACAAAAACATGTGGAAAACTACGGTCGCTCTGTGAATTTATTTATCAGTTATCTCGTTATCACTAGCTGTAGCGACTTTATTTTCATACCGGCGCTTGCGCTTACATTACAATAACAAATAACAAGGTATATTCATAGTAGTCTTTGATAACGAGGATCACACACAAAAACAACTAAACGTATGGTAAACGTCGTAAACAAAAAATTAAGTGTCAATATTTTAGAAACAACACTCGATTCTTGTGTCGATATACTTAGACTGCTGATGAGTGAGTCCAAACCAAAGAAAGATTGAAGCTAGTGAACACTTATCACGGCGAAAACGATTTGACATTACCATTACCACGGGCCACGATTCGAGAGACTATGCGAGAAAAGTCAGTCTGTAACAAAAATGCCTACAAAGCTGGCTTCAGGCGATTAGTATGCAAGTTATAGATTCAGAGCAAGATTAGTAATGTTTCAAGATTATTATATAAGTTACGTTGCGCTCCCTAAAAAATAGGGAGTATAATTTTGTGCGCCAACCCTATTGTTGACTAGGTACTAAAATGTTGCCATGTAATAATAAATTTAAAATTATTTTATTATAGACCTAATTAATATTGTTACACTTAATTAAGTTGGTAATTTAATTAAGAAATCTTATTTTATTATGTTACGTATTAAATTAAGCCAACTACCACACGTATTTGAGAAATCAATCATTAAGATCATCGATTTTTATAGACAGCACGATCTTTATTATTTGCCTATAAATTTTTATAATTTAAATTAATTTATAGGTACACAAAGTTAAAAACTATAAACTGTATAAAATAATATTAGTTTATCAATTTATTTTATTTGATTTTAGTCTCAACCAAAACGGTTATCTTTTACTTGCATAACCGGTTTTTTAAATAGACTTGACACACATTAAAACAACAGTCAAATAATAATTATACTGAAATGATAAATATTTATCATATTAATAATAGTTGAATAATAAATGAACATTAAAATTAATCGAGCTTTCAGTAGTACGCATCGATATTTTACCTTAATCGAATGTACATCGAATTCGTCGAAACGTATATAGTCTATGGAACAAAACAATCCTAAACATTAAGTTCTCTTCTTTTTGGTCTTCTTCTGTCTGGCTCTGGCCCTTGTCGTCAGTTCTTTCTCTGGTTACGAGATTTTACCCAAAATCTTATTTTACCATTTGCATGAACGGCTTCCATATAAAACGTAGAATGAGTCAGATAGTGAGCGAGTTAAGTATGCACGATTTAAATCATAGGTTTTTTGATATTATGAAAAGTGAGAGTAATGCCGAAGAAGCGGCCAATTTTATTTTCGATCATATTTGTGACGATGTTGCTTTGGGATGTATTTTTGAGTTTCATCACGGGATGAAGACAGGGCTAACGAGTCTTATTGAGGGGGAGAAGGAGGACGAAGAGCCGTACAAGATTGTTAACTCGCCTGAGTGCGATGTTTTTGGTTTTTCTGTGTTGAAAAAGCCTTCGGATACAAACTGCTTTTGTCCGAACTGTGATCGACCTGTTTCTGCTACTAGATTCGCACCACACCTCGAGAAATGCATGGGTAAGTCACCAATAAATTCAGTTTTAAAGATCAATGACATTAGCTCAGCTGATTTTGATGGTGAACTTAACTATTCAAAATTGCACCTTGTTGCATCGCGACAGAGGTTCTAATTTACGTATCGGTGTAATTATATTAGTATAGTATACTCTTGTGTACTAATTACCTGGCTTACTTAACTTGTATTTTATTAAATATATTTGGGATTTTTTCATAACTCTTCTAAAACTCATGAATATTTTGAACTTTAAATTATGAACTTTCTCAAAATTTTTAATTTGTATATTTTCTTAACAATGCCTTAAATAGTTAATAAAAAAATATAGATGCACTTAATACACAAACACGCACACTTAAGAAAATTCTCTGTATCTACATTTGTTTTATACAAGCAAAAACATCTGCTAATATATTTACCACAAGTTACAATAAATCTATTCTTCAAGGTATGGGCCGAAACAGTTCTCGCATAGCCTCCCGACGAATTGCCTCCAACAGTCGTGAACCAACTTCATACGCTGGACTACTGAGTGATGATGATGACGACCTTGACTGGTCTGGGGGCTCCGTGCAGAATGAGAGGCGCAAACGACGCATGAAGAATAACAGTAGCAAGAAACCGAGCAAGTTGCATAAGTATGTTGAGGTTTTGATACTCTCATGTAGAAAATTCAAAATGAATATACACAAATGTTATGTTTCTTTAATTCTTTAACATACAAAATGTGAAAATAATGACATGTCATTTGTACATCTTTTGCTGTAAGTTAAGACTAGATTTTACTGCAGATTTTTGTATGGGAGTAAGTGAAAGTTTAAGGTGAATTTCAGTAGCAATCTGTCAACAAGTATAATAACAATTTGGTTTATTTAATCTATTTTAGCTGAGGTCTATGTGCAATCTTCTAAAAAAGTGTAAATCTATATTATAAGGCATATTATGGACTATAATTATATTTAACATATTCTTTATTATTTGCTATTGGTCAACATACTGTATTATCTATTCACAGTGGGAGTAAAAGCAACAATGGCCATATTAACTCTGATTCAAATGAAGCTACATATGACACTATGACAGCTAGCGAGAAGAAAAATTTACTACTACAGATATGCGGTGTGGTTTCTGAACACACAAAGAAGTTGTGTAATCGGTAAGTTATGTTAATTTTTAGTCAATTGACAGTAATTAAGACAAATGAGAAAATTAAACTAAACAGTAAGATAGTCTAACTTTTCATAGAATTATGAGTAAAACACTGGAAAGTAAAATGGTAATACAAGTTGACTTGAAAACAAAAACTCACTTTATTATTTGGTACTTACATAATTCTATATTTAGTTTGACCTTTACTAATAAACTCAATATACAATAGGAACATTGCACAATTAATTGGAATGATTAACCATTGTGTTCTTTGTTTTTCTATTGATGATTAAGTCTAGTCGCAAACTAGGCAGCCAGGCTGAGATATATAAGGTATTCGCATATAATATAAGGTATTCGTAGTTACCTATGTCTGCAGGTCTCTCATACAATGTCTGTCTCCCATACAATGTCATAATTTATGTGCGCCTAGTACGCGTCTAGGGTAAAAGTATGCAGTAACATTCAGTTTTATGTGACTTGCATTATAATCTATTTTGTCTGTATCCTCTAGTTCCACACGCTGTCCTCAACATACGGAGGAACAACGGCGAGCTCTCCGGAACACTGTTCTAGAGCCATCTACACCGGAATCTCAAACCATGGGTCTGACCGCTGACGAAGCTGGCTCTCCTCCCGACTCCAGTCCATCCTCCTCATGTTCTTCATCCAGCCGTAAGAGAGAGAGACACAGAGCTCCCCCCAAGTCTAAGAGCAAGCGAGAGAGAAATATCTCCCCCAGTCGGGAGTAATATGTAAGTAAGAGTGAATGAGTATGAATTGAATGAAATTAATGTATGCATTTCACAGTCTGTTAAAGATTAGGACCAACGTGTTATTCTCTGTTTAAATTATTTTTGATCAGAGGATTCGTTTGTTTCAAGTGTAATAAATAGGTTGTCATGTAATCCCATTCTTTAACTAATGGAGTAAAAATCTTGGTTTTCAATTATTGTTTATTTTAATATAGACAACAATTTTAAAAGTAAGGGGCGATTGAAGTATTATGTAACCACTAATGGGGAGGGGTTAGTTATCAGTACATGAAGGGTGAAATCAAAGAAATATTCAGAATATGTGCTTATAATTTGGTGAATTTTTGAATTAATGAATAGCATCAAAAACTGAGAATTTTATTTCATAAATATTTAATTCCATGTAGGTTCATATAAGTTCACTTTTAAGTTAGTTGTCAAAATCATCAATTGTATGTATATTTAGTTACTTGAAGTCTATTTTAACCTATCAAAGTTTACTGTAGTAGAAAATACAAAATATTTGGTTAATATAATTGTTTTATGAAGTACGATGAATGACATAAGATAACAAATTATTATTTAACTATCTGAGTATAAGGATATTTGCAATCACTATTGCACCTTTAAAATAATTCTAGTATCTTAATTATGAACGAATTTCCATATTTTATGTTCATAAGAAAATTGTAGCCACGACATTATGTAACTATTCATTCACCTTATGTATGAATGATAGTGTTTTTATTGTTTCTCTTTTTTTTCCTTTTGCTCAAGTCGGTGTATATTAGCTTTCTGAAAAAAGCACTTAAGTTTCAATAAAAGTTTTTATGTAGACAAAAAAAGTTCCTTTTTATACCGTCGCCTAGAACTTGTCGGTAAAGCTTATATTATTTTTAAATACTATTATGTTATCACATTATGCTTTTAAGATACCCTAGATAGATATTTGGATAAGGTATAAAAATATATTATAAGTTATCTATGGCCACCGAATTAGTTATCTGTACAT
>LGAG01000075.1:722836-739776 GCA_001278395.1 Lerema accius
TTTCGATTATTAACCTAACCGAAAAGAACTCTGGTTTAAACTTGACTTTAATATTTAGTTGGGCGTATTATATGAAATACAGGAAGTGACGTATCTTGTTTATTAATCTGTATGACTAGTCATATGACTGTGGAATAGGAGATAAGGATTTATATTCTGTTTACATAACTTTTTATCAACAAACAAGTGACATTCGGGGCATTCTAAACGTGAGAATATAGAAAATAAATCAAGCTTAGGACGAAAATTATCGTTTCGCATTATTATACTTATCAATACAACATTGAATTTGCGAGCAACATTAAAATTGTGAATTACTTTGGCCTTTCTTTCTATTACATTGTATAATAAAATGACATCATCGACTGTTTGCGTGTCTAAATCTGAACCAACAGTTTATGCCTTTTTAGTTTTTTTTTATTACAAGACAAATAAGCTTTAACGATGACAACAATAAAGTTACATTTGCAAGCAAGTTTATTTTGAATGAGGAAATACTTTCTCGCAAGGTTAAGGTAAGGTACCTTTAGAAGTTTGAACATTATTCCTGTTTATGATTTTTGTCTATGCCATAAGATGGGAAGTTGGGAAGGTTACTATGAAATTACTTTCTTCATCAGTCACATTGGGGTCTTCAATGTTCTACTAATACCCAACAAAACGCTACGACTCTATTAGCATGTAATGTATGATTTAAATTCCATATAATTCGCACGACCAGATTCGTTGCTATGTCACGAGTTAAAGCGCCAACCAGACTTCAAAAAGCTTTAATTTTAGCTTGCTAGTAAATTTCATTGAAGTCTCTTTTACGATTTTTTACAACCAACATCTCGAGTTTGCACAACAGACTATGATGCAATGCCTGGCATCTGTTCAACAGTATCAGCGTTATCGGTCAATTAGAAAAACAACTATTTTAATCTTTTTATCGAGATCCTTGATAACTAATTTTGGTGTCTTGTCGTTGCGCTGGTCATTATTGTCATCAAAATCTGTTCGGATTTAAATATCGTTGTACAAATATTGTTTTCCACTTTAATTAGAAACTACAATCATAAATGTTAATTAATTATTCTACATTTAAATGTCAATACCGATACGAGAGAAAGTAATTCAATAGTGTTGAAGATATCAAAAATCGTAGAGTACCTGCTTGTAAATTTGTACGTATAAATAATAAACAACGTCCGAACAGAACCTTGGGTGACGCTCTGGGCGTGGTTAGTGACGATTGAAATCCCTTGACGAAATCACATGTGCTAACTACATGTGTCAGCCAACTCGGATATTTATTAGAACTATGTACAGTGTAGGCCTAAACCAACAAAATGGTTATTCATGTTTCATAAATTAGACCAACGCTAAGTCATCACACTTAAGCTACAATAAAGAGATACTAAAGGCAAGGAACGGATTGAGAAACATCTAATCCAGGCTGTACGGAGTGACTTTATTTTGATTATTTCGAACACGAACCTCAAATTTAAAATAAACATAGTCACAATTTGAAAAGGCTCACGAATTAGATTTTTTTTGTATAGATACCCATGGCTGTCTCTTAGCTCGGACTCGTCCAAATGGGTAGTTATTATCAGCAACTTTGCAGGCTGTTTCCCCGTGTCGTAACTGTTTATTCGAGTCTAGACAGGTGATTAACCTTTACTACGATCCGTTCGGCGTCTACGGGTTGTAACATGTTCAAAGTTGAGCATTTCGAGCACGTAAACAAAACCATTCACAAAACATGTAAGCGCATGTTTGAACAACAACACAGGCTGCATATTGTGCAATATTTATTCAGCCATCACTATTTTTTCGTATCTTATTGATAACAAATGACGCAATGTTTAGATATCGTCGGGTTTTCTTCCGATTTCAAAGGTGTTGACGGGAGTGTTATTGATGTGACTCACCTATGACAGAGGTACATTTCTGATTGATGATGCCACTAGGCAGCAAATGGAAGTCGAATTCTTTCCCGTCGACCACGACTGTGTGACCGGCGTTGTTTCCGCCCTGTAGAAAGAAAATGCTTTTGAAGAAGAAGAAGAAAAATTAAAGACCTGTGCTAAGAAACTTATAACAGGATAACGAGCCTACTAACTAGGAATTACATTTTTGTCCATATTGTTGAATAATTATGTAGTAATTTTAATATAAGTGATAACTGCCCAGACTAAGCCCAATCAGACGGTAAAAACAAGAAATGAAGCCGAACAGGACAACCCGTTAATTTTTAGATAAGCTAAAAATAAATATTTCAACAAATTGCCCTTTTACCGGTACCTTAAATAATACATTAACGTCAATTGTGAACAGTCACCGTTAATCATGGTTCATGATAATAATGTATACTTAATACAATGGACATGCCATGACAACCGTGTATGTAACATCTGTGCTTATTATTTTGCATCAACGGCCGAGGAGGACTTGTTTGAACCGGTAAACATTGGAAATATCTCAGTATTTGTGTAAATATATCTATTAATCTTGTGTACGTGCCAATCTCGCAGAGAAATGAAAAAACGGTGATTTCACAAATATCCAAGTACAGTGACAGTAACTTTTCTATCTATGCAAGTTAAAATTGTAGTTTCATAACTATCTAATTTTCTGTATTCTGTATTTGGGATAAGGTCATTGCAACATATAAATTATTGATAATAATCAACAACAAGCCTTGAGGGACAAATTTCTCTCTTTTTGTGGTATTTATGTTGCGATATCCACTGAGGTTGCAACATAAACAGCTATTTTAATTAAACTAGTTGACGTTTTATTTACAGCATAAAGGCATTTAAAACATTTCAATTTAACATTCAGAAATAATAGAATCGCATCGAGTACTGTTGCCAATAACAATAGATTTCGCACACAATGTTTTTTGAATTACACGAGTACAAACGCGCGTTTGAAACGCGTTTCATTGCGCTCGTGTCGCTACATATAAAAACACTGGCAAAACAAGCTGAGAAAGTTTGTATCAAAAACGCGAGTTTACAGTGCGTCTGTAAAACTCCGAATGGAAAGATTCTAAAGTGTAAATAAATAAGGTACGCGCACATAAACATCGCATTAGGCAATCGGTCTGGGAATCCCTGCGTTTGTTCTAGTTTACAAGGCATTCGGAGGCTATTAGTTTGCCATTTCGATTAAATAGCACTTAACATTAATGATGCGTCAAAGAGACCTCGATCTTTATTCTACTTACCTATACGAAAATAAAAGTGAGTAAATGTCGATAAACGCTTTGTTTGCTGTTCCTATCAAGTAAAAAGAAATTGATTTTCCTGACATACATACATAATATTTTGTGCAGATTTATTCTAATTTGTTTGTCTCCCAAGGTCGGAAATCCCCTGATATCCTTTTTAAAACACCCGGTCGGTTTTTGAACTAGGACAAATCCGGAAAAATCCGGACAGATGGTAACTCTAACTATAGATTATTACTAAGCAAAATACCTACATCAATATACGTTTACGCACTTATAATAAGGATTGCAGATTAAAAGCCAGTTCTAGGTATAATCAGTTTCCTTGTTCTTATCAATATAATCAAGGACATTTATTGAAAACATCAAAATCTCACGAAACTATACATCTTATCTCGCTTATCAGTTATCAAAACGTTGTTGCAACTATGGTGCAACTGTCGAACATTCGATTGAAATTCAACACGTATTTTAACTTTAGGTAACTATTTATCTATAATTGTTTTAACTTCATTTAATTAAGTAATAAGCTGTTAATTGTACTTGTGTTAATGTTAAAGCAACATGGTTTAATCTCAAACGATTGACGAAATTAAACAACTAACCATGCAGTTGGTAGGGTGACCACTAGTGGCAAAAATTGGTATGCGAAGAGACCTGTGTTCTAAAGTAGGGATTTTTAAACTGGGTTCTGTAGATGAGGTATAAAAAGGTTCCACCAAATTATATTCCACATATGAAGCCTTAAAAAAGGTCAACTCTGCCAAATTGGTGAAATGTAGCAAGGATAAAAGGATGTAGAACATAAAATCCTTAAAATAAACGGCACTTGGTTGGTATTTATTAGCCTTTAATGTTTAACAACACCTGCTCTATGGTAACTGAATAATAGGTTGAAGCTAATCTAGTTGCTTGCTTCAGAGACATCCATTTGAAAGTTACATGCAAATGGAATCAAACAAATATTTTTTTTTCTGAGTCATGGACTCTGATAGAAGACCTCTCTTCAACGATGCCTTCACCCCAAATTAATAGTATTGATGATATTATGGCACAATGATGACATGTCGGACTAAGTTTACTGGCCCTGGATTTAATTTGGTGCAAGGAAGATTGTGTCACCAATATCAATAATGATTTAAATTTCTTTTTTTTGTCAGGTTGTGTGACTGTGTATCCTTTACCTATCTATGTTGTCCATGGCATTGTCTATGGCACCTACAACAGGGGACTATGAGTGTGTTATATAAATGATTAATTTCTTATTGATCAATTCCGAAGTATACTGGCAAGTAATAAATTTCAACCAGCCAGTATCAGTTCAAAGTTCCAAGTGACTAATGCTACTAGTGTGATTGTTGATAATAATATGAGGTCCAGAGTGGTACAATCCAGTTACAATTGCTTTATACTAAAGTGATAAATAAATGTGTTTTATTGATCATGATTCATACAATTGCAATAATTACAGGATATGCAAATTGTTTCTCTCAATTTTTATACAGCAAAATATTTTAAAGGCTTTCGATAATAAATTAGAAGACCAGGCAGAAATTCTTCTGCTACTTTTTTTCTTTTATATTTTGGTTGAAACTTTAGTTTTTCACATGAGGTACCCCAGACCTTCAATTTTCGTGTTCCCCTAATGAATATTTTTTATATTGGTTTAGTAATATTAGGGTAAAGGTAAGGTTAGGCAAATATAAATACTGTATTAAGTTACATAGATACTTTTTATAAGTTTTTTATTAATCTACATGGAATTCTCTGCTTATTGCTTATAAGTTATAAGCCAAAATAGGTGTTTCATATCCCTTACAGAATAAGTTTAGTCTTACATCACCAGATCTTAAAAAAGTTTATACAGTTCTTCTCAGCCAGTACATTATATTAAAAATAGAATTTTAATAATAGACTGTTGAATAGCGCAAAAAATCGAATCTAGTAAATGATGCTAACACCACTGCTTCAGTAGCCATGACAATAAATGCCCCAGACCTTGGCAATCCTCCACAATCAGCGCCAGTAATGTATAAATATAAGTACCAAAGCCGTTGATAATATCATTTTCGCCTCGGTCACATGACAAAAAACCATTGCAACTTCGCGGGAAAATGATGAATGATGCATGCATTGTTATGTAACGCGCGGTTGATTATTAGAGATGGTTTACGCAATTTCCCTCTAGAACACTTGGCAGGGGCACATAACACAGGTTTATACAAAACATTAGCAGATTAACAGTCCACAGCATGATGTTTTCAAAGTTTACCCTGGCAGTTTGCCAATGTAAAGCTAACGTACAAAAATGATCTTGAAATTTCAAACACGACAACAAAGTAATTTTGCAAACGACTAAATAATAATCCACCAAATTGAAATAAATTATGAAAACATTGATTTATTGATGATCGACTCGTGCTATAACCTAACTAAATGTCATAAACATTAAACTTGAGTGTTCCGCAAAATAAATTCGGCACCTCTACGATAACAAGTAATTTGAATTTATAGGTGTGTGTGGCGAATTATAAATGAAATTTATAGTGGAATAATAAAAATAATTATTTACCTGACAGCGGCATACGATGTCGGAGTTCACAGCCAGTAAATCGACCACTTTTCCTTTTCCCTCATCACCCCACTGCGCACCCAAAACAACAGTCACTTTGTTATTATTTTCCATTTTGTATTTTTTACACGGACCAACGGATAGATCGCCGTTTACTTCAGAGTGCTTCGAATTAATAATCGAAGCCATTATATACGAACTACGAAGTATGAACGAACTTCGAAATTTATACGAAAGAGCGAGACATGCGCGCGCAGAAGCCGAGCGACGAAAAAAGATTTTCCCGAGCGCCGTGTCGCGGACTCACGGACCGCTGCCGGATATTCTGGTTTAGGGATACCATACTAAACAATAATATACTATTCTTTTCAAAAAATCTGGATTACTTGTGATGTATTCCATGGAATATTTGTGCTACACTTTTGTAATGTAAACATTTTTATTCGTTACAAATTGTACTTTGGCATCTGTTGGTTCTATCTGTTCAATTTTATAATGAATAATTGGTAATTTGTAACTTGTTGGTTTTCATTTAAAAAAGTCTGCATAAAAATAATTATTAAATATTATTAAAATTTGTTATTGCATGGCAACACTTCATTCATTAAAATCATTTAAAATCTATATTCTTCAATATCATCTGTGCGTGAAGCATGAAAAACTCTGAGAAGACAGATGTCATAGTGATAGCAGTATGTCAACGTCATTTTGATCACCTATCTGACAGTGACAGCCACGTAGGGATTCGAAAAAATAGGGATTCGATACATTTAAACTCTGTCGATTCTTATCGAGTAAAATATCAAAACAACAACAATTTTGGTATGATGTGAGTTTGAGAACCTAAAAGTGGTCCCAAACTGACAATGTTTAAACGAAGTGGATTGTGATTCAAACATAGCAGTAGAACCAAATGCTTAAGTAACAGTCATAAATATCCTACTTAATACATCAGAATAATTTATTGTAATTAAATTTAGAGAACATTCTGATGATGGCGATAGTATGAGTGACACCTGCCAATTATGCTAAACTATAATGTAATATTATTATAATGGAATTGAACACTCGAAAATAAATATCAATTTAATAACAAGAAACGTATCGAAGATATTTACCGATTAATTTATGAAAAATTATCGATATCTTGATACATTATTTATCTAACCTACAGTACCGCACTTGACAATTTGTATACTGACATTGACAGCTGTTACTTGTTGACATACTGTATGTTTATCATATCGATTGGTAGGAATGGTGTTGCGAGCAAGTTTAAAGGCAGTTGAGTTTTTTCATTAGTGTTCTCTGTACATAGAACATTATTACTCCGGTATGTTTACTTGTTTAGGGCAAGGTTATGTTCAAACTTTTGTGGTAGACAGGAGCTGATTTAATTAGAATTGGATCAATAAAAAATATTGTGAACAGCGTGGAAAGTAAAGGTAGGGGTGGTGTACAACAACATGAAAATTTTATATTTTTTGTTGCTGTTTGTGTGTTGTGTTGTGTGTAACGATAAAGAAAGCGAAGACGACGGTAAGAGGAAGAGGATAATTGAGCAATTGACGAAAACCCGGACGGTGATATTGGAGGGCTATGAGCTAGTAACCCGACAAGTTGCTACAGATGTATATATGTACAGAAGTTACCGTACAGTTTCTGTTATATTTTTTACGATAGCGCGCTGTGTCAGCGATGCTCGCTTTACGTTCCTTTCGGAGGAACTCCATCAAAATAATATTGGTACGTATATCCGGTATTACGATCCTTGTACCATGATTGTATCTATAAAAAAAATGGTATCTTTGTCTGTTACTATGTTTAAGGTGCGCTTCTCTAGTTCTCGTACCTTTAATTTTATATATTCCCCTACCAGAGTTTTCTGCCTTATGCCAGAAAAAACGGATAAATTCTTGCTCTAGATATCCAGATTGAACTCTATTATTGCTTGATTATTAGTAGTCTCAGTCCAGAGTGATCTTACGGCATTTTGGGGCCCATTTGGCAACCTAGTTTAGAGCTCTATTTGGCATTAACAAGTAAAAAAAAACTTGTACCTAAATATTTTGTTTTTGACTCAAAATAAATTCTAGCACCAACTTTCATTAGGTTTAAAAGTAATATTTGTCAGCCATTTGGGGCCCTTTGGGGCCCTAGGCAAGGACCCTATGTGCTATTGTGATAAAGCTTGAATTGCTCATTACCTATATTAATTGAATTGATAAGCATTATCTGTACTTATCATATAATAATATTTTTGTGTTATCAAGTACTTAATGACCCCTGTTATACACCAATATGATAATTAAAAAGTAGATAATAATAAAGACTTTATAATTTTACCAATGTATGTGTTTTTAGCTAGCTACATTACACTCGGAAAATGGTTTAAAATTAACTTTCTTCTTTATTAACTTACATGATATACAATTTTAATGGAAGAATAAATAGAATAACAACCAAAAAAAATACAACTATTCTCCAATCTAGAATGATCCTTGTTTTAACTTGTACTATTTAGCACAGTTTTACTTAAACCTTGTAATGGAAATGACACAATTTCATGTTATTCTCACTTTTCCAGTAAAGTTTAAGAATTTTCGTCACTTCAATATCACATGCTTTATTCACAAACACTGCTTTGATTTTTTTTTAAATGAGACAAATTAAAAAATAAGGAATATAACTATACCTTGTTTTTTTCGTAGCGATTTAAAAAGTAAACAATCTTGGCACTACTTTTAATTATTTCACTAATAAAAAAAAAATTTAGAAGTATACAGTAATTTATTCAACATTCAAATTTTGTTTATTCTTAAATTATTTTTTATTTGTGTCTGTCTTATTTTTAAATCGATAATTGCAATAAAAAGATACTGTAAGATTGTTTACTTTTAAAATCACAACGAAAAAATGAGGTATAACTATACTCGACGAAAAAAACGAGGTATACATTGCTACACTGTAGGTATATTATAAACATACATACATCAACTTGTTTATTTAAAATATGAATCAATATGTAGTTTGACCTCATAGTACATTTTTCAGGGTCATGCAGCCCGCAGAATGTAATAGTAAACCTCAAGCATGGCTCATACCCAGCTGTCAACCCTGATGGCTACGATTTCCCAAAGAACTTTATTGACTCGGCAAAGAGGGAGGATATTCATTGTATTAAATTAGTATCTGACGGTAGAAACAAGACATTCTCATTGAAGAATCCTAGGCCCGGCAAGTGGTATGCGATTATTTATATACAATGGGAAGATCCGAGGACACAGAAAGTTGAACAGCAAGGTAAGTGAGATTTAAAATGTAAAACTTAAATTAGCTTGAATTAGATTTGCTTAAGAAAATGGACCTATGTCTTATATTACCTCTATAATGTATACTGAAAGAATGTTTAAAGAGTTATCATTTTTCTCTCTGCAAGTAATTGTAATTTTTTTAATTCTTATTCTTATAATCATTCCCTGCACTCCCAACACTGTATTCCCGCAAAAAAAGTTGATTTTTCTTTGCTAAATACATACTATAATTTACTTCATGTAACATTGGATATGTAAAAACAGATTTAGTATTGTAATGTTACTTTTGTTAGAGTTTGATAAGTAATAAATACAATATTAACACAAAGTACTGCTACACTTAGGCAGGCAGTATTTTAAGTCTATTATTAGATGATATCAACGCGGTAGACGATTCCTTAACCATCGTCATATTGTGTACTTAATAAATCCTTCACGCGACCGCAAATTGGCCTGCCTGCGACATCCTGTGCAGTTGTTATTAATAATGACCTAAGATGCATTATTTCTGCATGACATCAGGATACACCCACGAAATAATTTGTTCGGAATACGTCGGAATTAGTATTGAAGGGTACCTGAAATCTGAGATTGATTGTTTAATGTTGGCAAGAAGATGAATATATAAATGACAAAGACGGATGGAAATGAACAGCTTTGCAACCGAGTCCACTCAGGTTATTCGAAATTTTGTAATTAAAATTAAAATGATTTAGTGTTATGCTTTTTTTAAAAAGATATGCGGGAGAGTTTTTTCCCCTTTCTTCTCCTCCATATTAAAGCACCTTTACGAAACAGGGGCAGATAAAAAAAAATTGACGTGCATATTATATCATTGATACCTACATGAATTTAATGATTTATGATTTGATTCGAAGACATTATTGTTTTTGAGATCATTTCATGTTACAGCGATTGTCTAGTCTAGACAAAAGCAAATCTTGAATCCGGAAATTGCAAACACTGTACTTGACAGTGCAAGTCCATTTGTTATGTAAAGCCTATATCACTTCCACAATAGAGTCAAATCCATGTCACCTCACATGTTTAAATCCGTCAGCCGTTTGACTTGTAGAGCATGTTGAAGAAATAGATAACGTATACGCTCAAAAAACAATACCCAATCGCAATCGGGTAAAAAAACCCTCGATTCAAAGTACAGATTTATAAACTAAACTTATTCCTGGCCTAGATAAAGGTATTCACAAACCACATCTGACTCAGGAAGTTGTACAATTAGCTCAATGTGTCGAGGCCGCGGTTGACAGGCGGTACACTGATTGAGCAGCCATGCAGAGTGGACCGAACGGATACATACATACGTCTCTGTTATCCAAGTTCTATGAGCTATTCTCCTCTATATTTGTATTTAAAACAATGGTCGTCATCAGCTTTGTAGGTATTTAACGAGACGACGCTCGCGATTTCGCCTGCGAAAAGGTGAAAAAAAATCGGATTTATCCAAGGGGAACTTAAAATCTATGTGCCAAGTTTCAGCTTAATTCGTTCAACGATTAAAGCGCGAAGGACTTTCAAACATCCAAACATCTTCACTAACTTTCAAACTTATAATATAGTAGGGAGTAGGATAGTAGGAAGTGGGATTGCTAAAAGTAGGAGAGTAGTCCAATCGGAATTTCCTAATTACTCGTAAATTGCGGAATTACCCCCAAAACCTATTAGCCCCTTATTTTTTAAATGTAATTAAATCGATTTGCGTGTTACTGTGTCGCGTCGAGGGGAAAACCAAATTGCTTACTTCATTTCCTAAAACGAAATATAATCTCATAGGACAAGGCACACCTTTCATTGTCTTTATGTAGCCGAAATACGTATTAAAACGTTAGGGACAATTTACAAAAGAGGGAAGTACATAATAAAACACCCCTGATAGCATTCTGGAAGATATAAAACCAGGAACTTTTGCCCTGATTTCCTGTTTTGCAATCAGTACTTATATAATAAAACGATAATAAATGCTAACACACTCACACCCCCGCACTAGGATTCCCTGTGTCGCAGGTGGCATGGACAGCAAAAATAATATCACTAACACCCAGACCCGAGAACAAACATTTATCTGTCACATAAATATCTGCCCGGCCAGGAATCGAACTCGGGACCCCTCGCTTCGCAGGTAGGGTCACTACCAACTAGGCTACAGTATCGTCGTAGGCTACAGCTCCTTAAAAACCGAAATGCAACGAAATATACGATGTAATTTTATCCCCGTAGTTGATTAGATTAGTATTAACATCACTGCCAAAATTTAAAGCTGGCACTTTCTGTGCCAAAAACTTAATTTTCAAGGTAGCTCAGTAAACAATTTTTCGTATTAAAAGAAAACGAATTTGAAATGCATTTAAAAATCAGCACTGTAATTCATCGCATCGGGCGAGTTGCCAAGGGTCACGTCTCACCTAACGATAACTTTTTTACACCTCACGACACGACTAATATTCGAACGACATACTCACATACTGTCACTATCTACTCTTATTAATTGATAGGTACCTATACTTCTATATCTATACTACTAATATAAAGCTAAAGAGTTTGTCTTAAAGCGTTAATCTCAGGAACTACTGGACCGATTTGAAAAATTCTTTTAGTATAAGATAGTCCATTTATCGAGGAAGGCTATTATAGGCTTTACAACATCACGCTAAGATGAAGCCGCGGGCGATTGCTAGTAATATAATAATGCACCAATCGGACTTATCGGACGCATCGTATCATGAAAGGTATAGGTATGACATTTACGTGTCAAAAAATGTTCGTACTATCTTCATACAATCCGAGACGCAGGAAGATAGTTCTATACCACTATGACATGAGGTCAACGGTGGCGTTGTATTGGTTACTCTTCTGATTTGCTCGTGTTTATCGTCTGGGGTCACCTGACCTAAATTTTTAATTTACTCTTAAACTAAAAAGTAAAAACATAAATCCTTATGGATGGATATAATGACTGTTTCTTTTATAATCGTGATACTTAAAACAATACAAGCGGTATTTATGTAAGTACCCAATTATAATCGTAGCAATGTCGTAGTATATAAAGAAGTTAATAATAGTCTTTTTAACGCCGTTTTCAATGTGAAGTATCACTCAATATATTGCTGCCGCGGCAATTCGCGTCTGATTTTAAATAGCAAGACGGCGCTTTGTTTATTTACTTATGGTAAATAAAGCGGTTATAATAATACCTTCAATGACGCTATCGACGTGGGTTTTTGATTGTGTGTGTATAGTTGTTTAGGGAAGATCGGAACAAAACAAAATTTAAGGGAAAATGGTTGAATAAATATGTGGTTATTTTTGGGAATAGGTTTATTGTGAATAACTGATCGACCAAGGTTTGATAGATATCAATATACAATGTTATTACATTAGTTAACATTGTAGGAGTGACACAGGCTATATAAGTTTATAATAAGGCATCTCTCGCACATTTCGTGTAGTCGGTTTTTGTTTCTCTAATAAATCAACAAGCCTAAGTAAAGGATCCGTAAAACGTGGCGCGCACTAGGTATCCAGGCTGCGGCAGCCGAAATATTTGAGTACATAAGTTGTGGCTGTGTAGGTGTGCGCGGGCTCCCATATAACGTCATGTTCGTCTGGCTGCCTAGTGCACGCCTATTCATAGGTCATGATAAAATATTTATAGCTAATTAATTTATTGTCTCTTTTTCAGGTCTAGTAGCAGATTGTCAGACCTCACTATATTCAGAACTGCAAGTGAAGATCGAACGGAAGCTCAATCTCACCGACTGCTACTCTGGGATCACCGTGGATTACTCACAACTTCCAGTTCTGTTCCAATGTATGACTCTGGATAGCGTAGACCCTATAAGCTTGCCAGTAACGGTAACTAACTCACCAGTGGAAAACATTACTGAAGTTCAAGTCACTGTCGAGTCTCTATCGTTGCCTAGTGACGAAAACTATCTCGTCTCCTGTGCCTTCGATCCCAGCGATGGTACCGCGAAATATGTCACCTTCTATCCCAACCCTGCCTCCTGGCACTACATCAAAATCGACCAAGTAAGAGGCAACATTTCTATGATAGCCGATTGCGAGTCTTATTACTTCCGCTCAGAAGCAGAGGAGTTCACCAATCACACGACTTTGGACCTTATGCGCGATGACAAAGGTCGGTTCTTCACTTTCGACTACGGCCTGCCCACGACAGACTTGACAGACGCGACTAGCTTATTAAATTTGACTTCGAACGAAGTGAAAACCTTGCGGTTCAAGGTGAACCAGTTCCTAGACATAGGCGGTAATGTGGCGATCGAGGCTAGCTTTTTGATGAGTCTAAAGTACTATATGGGATATAAGCGGGAGGTTAAGAATGGTTTACTGGCATTTACTCAAGATAACCAGTATATGAAAGCCGTGATTTGTTTGAGCATCGGTCACGCGAGTATTCCCCTCGAGACTGGTCACTGCGGGTTTAACGATCAAGTGAAGCCTGCGCTCTTTGTGCTGAATAGTTCAGACTCCGATTCGATTTACGATAAGGTGATCATCCCGTATCCGGAGAGCGGAACGTGGTACATGTCGTTTCGATTGTTCTGTGATGAAGTCGTATGCCCTTGCCCGACTTCTGACAACGGAACCAAGTATTATGTGAGTTCGAGTACTGGACAATCTGGTACCGAGGTGGTGTCGAACATATCGAATAATACCAAAGAGGGAGAGACCAATTGTAACGCGACTCTGGTGCTGTCAATCTCTTCGACTTCGTGCGTGGGTGGCAAGTGTAGCAACCATGGCAACTGTGGGCTGAATACTTTTGGAGGACTGGTTATGTCATTCTGCTTGTGCTCGGCAGGATACGGAGGTAAATATCATTCATTATAAAATTTTTAAATTAATTTTGAAGATACATACATAATTACGTAAATCATACTGTCTTTAAAATTGTTTTTTTTCTCTTGCGTCCTTAAAAACCACCCTTTAAATTGAGCTAGACCAATTTCGAGGAGTTTACGAAAGAATTCTGCAGGAATTGAAAAAAATCTTGAAATACCCGTGAATTCTGTGCACCATTCTGACAAATCCCTTATAATTTCAGGTTGGGATTGTTCAGACGATTCGAGGATGGATAGCCGCATCTACATGCTGGTGTCTGTTCTCCTCTTGACTCTCAGCAATCTGCTATTCTTCTTCTCCATCTACGTGGCCATCATCAGGATGTACTACACGGAAGCTATGATGTATGCCTTCACCATGGTATTCTCCACTTTCTACCACGCCTGCGACGCTCCCGTCCAAGTAGCCTACTGCATCACGAGAGGTAATATTCTCCAATTTGGAGATTTCTACTGCGGTCTCATGTCTTTCTGGGTTACTCTACTCGCTATGAGTATTGTTAGCGATAAACTAAGATCCTTTTTTCAACTCACTGGGGCGATTGTCATTGCTTTGCTAACTACTTGGAATATGCATTCGTTTGTAGCTTTCTTACTACCCGTTGCAATAGGGGCTGGCATCCTTCTAGCATCTTGGTATAAAGATTATAGGAAACGACGGTCTATGAGGTATCCCAAATCGTATTATACAAGATACTTCCCACTCGGTATTGCCTTAGTATCCGTAGGGTTGGTCTGTTATGCCTTTTTACAAACGGAGCAAAATTATAAGATTGTTCACTCGCTGTGGCATATGATAATTGCATTGAGTGTCGTGTTTTTACTGCCAGATGTCAAAAGGAACGGCGTTAACCCGTTCCTACCGAATCCAGATACCTGTAGTATACCGTTTTGTAAATATTTCCACAGATCTCAAACACCTATAGCGGCAGATTGATATTTTTCCATTTATATGTCATTATAGAACGCGGTGAATTTATTATTAAGACAAGCTCGTAAGGAAATACCAAGGAATTTTATGAGAATATAAGCCGTTTAAAATAACTGTAAAATATATAAATTATATAATAGTAAATACATACCTAAGTATCTAAAAATGGATCGGTATTTTTGCATTATTATTATGTAATGTGACATAAAATATTGGTTAGGTATAATATTAGTGGTCTATTTATATTTAACCACGTCAACTTCATCGCATAAAGTTGTGATTGAAGCGATAGTTACTACTATATGCGTCTCTTTCGATCTCTGATTTTGTTTGTGTTTAAAAGAGACGTAAGAACAAATGAGTTACGATATGTAGTCACAATCTTTAATAAGTAAAGTACTTTTTATCTTCGGTCTTTAAGTTTCTGGAGTACAGAAACCAGTCGATTTAATAATTATTTAATTTATAAAACATAAGTGGCTTTTCTTATGTAGAATTATTGGCGAGTGGCAATATTACCTGAGTTACATTTGAATAATTTCATCGATTATATAATCGATATGACCACTTTTAAAAACGCGAATTCATCACTTCATTTTCGACGAAAGTTATTATTATTTTCAATAAAGGTTACTTTTTCTGAACAAACTCAGCTATCAAGTTATACGCCACTTGTCAATTTGATAGTGTTAAATCAAAATAGCATGTAAGAATAAATGTTACGCCATATAATCACATCCTAGTCATTTAGAAAGAGTTATATAATATGACTACTCCGGGTTTACATTTAATCCAACTACAATTACTTTGTATGTATGTAATATTTCTTTGGCAATCTCTACCTTCTTAACAGCTTGATAGATGACATGGGCTGTCACTGAATTCGTCTCTTGTGGACTGACCTATTTATTTTAATGCCTGCTCCATATTTAAGCAAAGAGATTTTCTGTTTTTACCCGACTTCAAAGAAAAAGAGGAGGTTCTCAATTCGACTCTATTTTTTTCTAAAACTACTAGTTGTCGGAGTTGGTTTTACTTATATGTCCCCTAGGGTTTCAGAGTTTCGGAGTTTGAGAGTTATCTTCAACCCTCTATCTCTTATGCCGTTTATAATGTGTATAATATATTTATGTAAACCCGGAGAATTAACAAGTCCTAAGACAACAAAGGAATTATTTTTGACATGACAATAGTATGTAAGTAATAATTTTAACAAATATGGTCAGAGAAGACTGTTTATATAGCATAATACTCGTATGCACAATTTTATAACATAGTCAACTTGGGGTTACATGTGGACGCACCCTTATTTTTTATTTATTTATTTAAACTTTTATTTCAGGCAACGAGGCCCATAACATAAATACCTTATAGACTAACATACATAATAAATATAATATATTATGTTTGAGATTATTTTAAATGTAACAATTAGGAAGACTCCATAATAGGAAATAATAATATATCTTATTATGACAGTTCCACATGACATATTATAGTTAAATCATAGTATGACAATATTATTTATTTGAAAAGATGTTAGTTTATTTATTGTGCACAATTAATATAATATGTCCAATGTATCTTACACACAGACACAGAGCTTTTCAAACTACGATCGCTAGTTAGTTGGCGGCAAAAAATGTGTGACCGTTTTTAGAAAAAAATGTACAACGTTTTTTGAACTCGTTAAAGAACGCGCGTTTGTATCGCAAACGTGCGTTCTAAAAGCGCTCCATTGCCGTTCGTGTTATTTTCTAGCAGTGGTCGGCAACCTCATGGCAGACTTGCCCGACGTAATACAAAATAAATTAATAAAGGCGGACACCACTTGTAGGATTATTTTGTTTGCATAACGTAGCTAGCGAATTAATACATTAATTTAGAGGTATATAAATGTATAATGTGTATATTATTTATAAAACAGTCACTTACCGCAGGAAGACGTGTCGAGCCGCGCGTTGCCGACCACTGTTATACTATTAGGGCCATAGTCCTTAAATATCCATTATTTTTCTATATG
>LGAG01000075.1:739841-751437 GCA_001278395.1 Lerema accius
TTATAGTTTTTTAGATATTTGATCATATTTGATGAAATATATAATATCCCTAGATTTTGTTGATGTGTGTAATTCCGACACTATATTTCGAATTATTTCATTCATTGAGGCTTTAAATTAGTTTATAGAAAAGAGATTATAGGAATTTCAATGAAAAAATTTAAAAAAAATTTTCGTTAAAAAAAGTAAAAAGTTCATGAGATAGGGAACAGATTATAAAATTACACTATATCTTTTTCCTACAGATAAAAGAATCATAATCATATTTACGTAATTTGGACTTGAAATAATTACCAAATATATGCAACCATTACAGTCGTTTAAGTATCCCATACTGTTCCATATTCTTCTATAAATCTTGTTGCTCAGTTTGGTCGAATTTATTATGTAAATAAATTATAATATTTTAATGTTGGAATTATCCTATGCTATACATGTATACGTAGGTATTGTAGGTAGTGATATTTTTCACTCATGTCCGCCATTTCATACATTCCTACTGTTTTGACTTGAAATTATTATTGCTTGTAATCAATAGTAGCGCGTCAGGGTGCCATATTTGTTTGTAGCTATGATTATATTCAGTTACCTCATGTTTTCTGTTTAGTTATGGTCAAGGATGAAATGTAATGTATACATCCAAAAAAAAAAAAAAATTATTATTTGTGAAAAATATCTATCTGTTTAATTATGGAAGATAAACAGGGTAGATGGTCCCATTTGTGACTCTATTCAATGTTACTGGCGCATAAAGAGAGCATGTTTTCCAATTAGTTATTGCATTTCATCACGGTGCTTTAAAATAGAACCTTCACTGCCATAAAATGCATATTAGACGGAGTATATAACTGTTTATATAACTTGCAATAAGTATATAGTATGCCTTTATGTATATACTGTTTTAAATGTATATTATATGAATAATAAAATTGACCCCAATTTTATGTAAGTACCTAATTATACATTTGATCTTCCATACTTTGTTTTTCTATATTATTCCGTTAGTTTTTATATGTAGATCATAATTCCAATATGTATATTGATTATTTATTATTGCCATTGTAAAATATTTTCTAATAATTAATGAGATTTGTAAATAGAAATCAAATACGTATTAAGGAAAATAATTTTCATATTTCGAACTTGTAAATGTCCGTGCCTTATTCGGGACTTAAGTAATAATTAAAAATAAATAAAATAGTGATGTGCCATTATTAATAATGATGTTGCTTAAGGCATTATTAATCTGTATTTATATAGAAACTCGTTCTGTCAAATCATTTCTAAAGCCATCAATACTAAAGAAAACATTTTTTCTGTTGTTATTATTTAATTTTTGTAAATGTTTCAAAAACTGTATATTTTGTAGATTTTTAGAGTTCATGTCTAATATTAAAGGACCAACACGGGGACAAATTAATATACTTAATTTGTTTTTCATTGTTAAAAAAATATTAAGTGTGGAGTGTAGCAAAAATTAATTGCAAATTTTTTGCACTGGAAACATTTTTCGTGATTTTTAAATTGAATCATGGATTAATTGGTATTATAACTTAATTTTGAATGATTGTTAATAATATACAATTTAAATACGTTATAATTTTCTTGTACTTCATAATAATAATGTGACCTATTCATGAAGGTTTTAATATAGTTCGCTGTATGTGTTACAATGTTCGAAAAATTCGCACATATTTTTTCGTAATACCAAAATAAATTATTTTAGTTATTAATTTATAATACCCTATAATGTTAGTTACTTCATAGATTAATTAAAGGTATTACCATATTTGACCAACTCAATAGCAACTAAATCCACTCGACTATTTGTTAAAATATTATTCCAATGTAAGCTTGAAATCGTTATAATGTGCTGAGGTCATTATTAACACCTCAATTTTATCAATTTATTATTACACAAGATTTAGATTTTTTTATTCATATTATGAAAGTTAGGAATTATTAAGACAATGGTTGCAACAAAGGTATGGATTTATCTACAAAGAAAAGCATTAACTTGAAATAATACTCATATTGTCATGTACAATTTTAAGTTTATAAGTTTTATAAATAACTGTTATTTTGCTCACTTTGCGTCTATATTCTATTTATAACCAAGTACCTCCATGTTATAAGAAATAGTTATAAAAAAGTAGAACAAAAACAAGTTTAATTGAAATAGTTTATTACTTTTATTAATAGTTGTTGATTTGCGTTTTGCAAGCACATTGGAATTGTGTTACATTTGCATAATATTATATTTATGATGTTGTCTGTTTGTAATGTGATTATTAAACCAAATTTTATGGATGAACATGACTTTCCTTATTATTTCTCCTGTAAAATTCACAATTTATAGGCCAGTTTGTAGATTATAGATGTTTTGGATTAAAAAAAAAGATAAACAGAAATTTTAAAAAGTTAACATGTCAACAGGTAAACACAATACACTACAATAAAAACATTGCATATTTAGCTTAAAAATAAATATTTTAATAAAATAAAATATTAACTATTAAAGATACTACAGTTGTATTACCTATATATCTAATGTCTTTTACCATAATCTCATAATTTATAAATGATTTTCAAGAGATCTTTTATCATTGAGTCCATAGCAAAACACATCAAAAAGAAAATGGAATAAATTAAATATATCCTTAAAAGTAGATAATTAAATTAAACAAAGTACTACTAAAAGGACAATGCCAGAAGTTCTATAGAACTTTGCCCCATACAATTATTATCGCGTACAAATATGACAAATACGCCATTTTTAAGATAATTTAAAACTTATCACTAATGAAGTGGTCAAATTCATTAAAAACTTGCCAATTCTGTATGGGCCGACATAAAAGATTTACTAAAAGGTTAGATTTTTAAGGAAAAATGACATTGTGATGACACGTAAACGTCAACGTTACTTCTATATAGAGAATGACAAATGTGACATAGACATTGACAACAACAAGACGATTCATTGCACGGAACGAATTATAAATATACTTCCCAATATTTTTCTTTTGTTTAATTCCAGTAGTACGATTTATAAATGTTGCGTAGTACGGAATTTTCGCCATTTAAGCCGGAAAAGACATTGCTAAATATAATAGGTAAAAGTCTTTTTAATTTAGTTTTTAATCGGCAAGTTGTTTATGAGAATTATAACAGCATTAGGGCCCTAAATTCATTTATTTATTTTTCATTGTTTTATGTTTCCTGTACATCACAAGTTAGGTGGGGCAGGATCTAACATTGTCCTTTAACTAATTCAATAAAGAGCATATTTATTTGTGCATAGATGGCGCCACAGGTCTTACTACCCTCAATTGTTAATTGACAACAAGGTGCAAGTTATATATTCTTATGTTTCTCTCATATGTTTAAATATAATCAAAGTTTGAAAGAGATATAAATATGTGTTGTTAATCTATAAAAGTATTTTTTTTCAAAATTTTATCTCGCGGTACGAATTATTGACCGGCGCCATTTTCTCTTTTAGCTTCCAAAATTCCAAATTCCATAAATCAAATGAATCATCATGACTACGAATATTAGTATCGAAAAACTAAAAGGTCGGGAGAATTGGAGTACATGGAGTTTTGCCGTTAAAGCATATTTCGAATGGGAGGAGCTTTCGCAATGCCTCGTCGCCAAAGAAATAAAAGACGATAAAAAAGAGACTAAGGCTAAGTCAGAACTGATATTACTTCTGGATCCGCAAATGTATATTCACATTCAGGACGCCAAAACCGTAAAACAAATTTGGGACAATCTTGCAAGGTCTTTTGAAGACTCAGGTTTAACTAGAAGAGTTAGTCTGTTAAAGATTAACACTAGTTTGGAAACATGCAATGGTATTGAGGAGTACATTGCTAAAATAATGACTACAGCTCATAAGCTGAGAAGTATTAAATTTGATAAATGATGAGTGGCTCGGAAAATTAATGCTGGCAGGCTTAATGGAGGTTTATAAGCCTATGATAATGGGTATTGAGAATTCAGATATTAGAATAAATGCAGATTTAATTAAAACTAAATTTCTACAAGAAATTAAAAAAAGAAATCCGATATATCTGCATTTTATACAAATTCTAAAAAATATCCAAAGGAATTGAACCAGCATCCGTCAAAGTCAAAGGGCCCATGGTGTTTTAATTGTAATAAACATGGGCATTTAAGCAAAAACTGTTGGTTTAAAAAGAAGAATGATAATAATAATGGTTTTCTCGCAGCTTTTTCAGCAATGACAGCAAATGATTCCACAAAGTGGTATCTTGACTCTGGGGCTGGAATACAATGAATGCAATCTATGATGGGACCGGATGGTGGCATTTGTTTTATGTTCCATTTCGTCCACTCTTCTGTTCCGTGATCCATGCTAATGTCGCGACTAACTCATGTAATAATTTAATGAACATAATTAAATGATTCCGGTATATTTCCGCCCATTTTATTAATTACAACAATATGGGAGTAACTGCCATTTTAGGCACAAAATTGATGCAATTGAAAAACACATACAGTGTGCATGTACAATCCAGTTTATAAAAACAATTAATACTCTATAGCTGGCCAGTACCTATTTACAGCTTTACTGCCATCGTCGGTCAGTGCTGACCGATAGCCGGTACTGTCTGACCGCGTCGGCAGTGAAAGTGTTAATAAAATTTTGACGTTTTTACTTTTATATGTTTTTATGTTTATGGCAATATAATGACCACTTAACATATAAAACAGTTGTTACTTAAGTAAAATAGGTTGCATAAAAGTTTGTTATAAATACATGGCAAGCAAAGCCAATAATTTGAGCAGTTGAGATCAGAATAACCTAAAGCTTCCGAAAAACATTTCTTTCTGCAACTTTTCAGCCGTCACAGTTCCTTCAATGCTTTCACAATTTTCATTAAAGACACTATAAGCGGACACCTCTCCTTTCTTTTTGGGTTTAGTCCCTGTGTTTATATATATAAATATCAATAGTGATATTGCAAAAAAGACAGCACCAAATTGAAGTGTTATGAAGTAAAAGTATAATGTAAGCCAAATGACAGCGTAAATTGACCATTTCATAATTACATGTTGCCACGGTTGCGGGGGACTTTGATCTATGACTTCTTCCTCAACGGTTTCAGAGTCCAATTCAATTAGGCTTTGCTCCTCTTCTATTTGTTTTTTGAATCTATTATCTTTTTTATGTTCTTTCTTCTCTAATTGAGATTTGTTTTTAATAGGTTCTCTTGCCGGTACCTGTGTAAAACAAAGATAAAAAGGTAATCATTAATAAACATACAAAAAATCCTACTGCACAAAATTTGCAATAAATTCTTCTATATCATACCAAGCATAACAACACATTAAACGGAATTATTGCAATTTCATTAGAACTCCTAACATTTGATTAGGTACTACAGAAAAGTAGGTCTTTATCAAAACGTAATTTACCCAATCTTAATTGTAATCTATAACCTCAAACCAAAAATATAATCCAAAAACAATTACGATTTACCTCCTCATAAGCAGGTGCGACATTCTCAGTTTCCTCGATGTCAATCTTAATCATTTTTCTAAATAAGTCGACGAAACGACGCTTAGTATTTTCCAACTTTTCAACAGTTTTTTCAACAAGTTCTTGACGACGTCGACGTGCACGATATTCTTTAAGTTTTGCCTCCATCCGGATATCCGAAACCTAGCCGGGTCAGATATATAACGCTATTAAATCGACTGCCATTCGGAGTAATCCTTTTGTTTATTTTCTACAAAATTCCTCAGTATTATTTTCAATAATACTTTAAATATTTGTTTGCAAACGATCAGTTTTCGTTAAACATTTCTTCACAACAAGACAATGTTTTATAATTAGTTACAATACACAAAAAGAAAATTATTTGATTTGAAACAGAAAACAGCTGATTGACGAAAATAAAATTAAGATTTTTATTTTTGCATTGTTGTCAATTTTTTTTTTTATTAAGGTTTATGGCTTGGATACGAGTCCTTTAAGCCAAGGCTTAATACAATGCATTGTTGTCAATGTCAATCCCTTCTCCAGGGTAAAAATTGTCATTTAATTACTGAAACGTCAATTATCAAGATATTAAAAAAACAAACAAAGAACTATGGTAATAAACCATAGAGTATGAATCCGTATAGAACCGCAGACATTTACTCTGTTTACAGCTATTCTATGCGCTACGAGCCTGTCTGGATCGATAAGTTTCGTGCTACGAAGTGCTACGAACAGTAGCAATTTTAATAAGACAATACTTCTTATAATGCAATGTGGCTGTAATAAAATAATTACGAAAATGTCTTTCGTGTAACTTGTAGCCCCTATAATATATAATAAATGGAACATCAGTCTGATATGGGAGCTTACGGCGAAAACCCAAATGTGCAAAACAGTGGGAATTATATCACAATAATCCCTGTTGAATATAGCAGACGAGGGTACCCTATACAAGCGGAATATCAGTACAAGTATGTAGAGAATTGTCTAATTTTTAATGCCAGGGCAAACGAAATATCCCTCATACAGCCGGTATTTTTTTTTTCAGTGAATTTAGGTCTCGAGAAGAATATTACAGTGTTCAAAGTCAGAAGCTTCAAGCGGAAGTAAACGCTCATTTGTACTCGGTATCGCAACGGTTACCACACTTGTCGTATAGTCCTTTGGGTCGCCACAATGAATGGGATAAACATGACCCCCACAAGCCTTTACCTGACTCTAAAGAGAGCAACAGCTCTGATTCACTGGAAAAGAGTGTTATGGGTATGTGTCGATATTTTGTATTAAAAAGAAAATTCATATATTTTTATGGTGCTGCGGTTACTCTTGTATGTCATTGATATTTTTATTTCATGATAAGAACGAGCTTCCGGTTTGTTTTATAATAGTATAAATTAAGTCACCTATTCACCTGTCAACCACGCTCGAAGCTACGTTATTTGGGTACACGCACATCGCGAAAACAGAGTTAGGTACCCTCGGAAAGGTACCCATGTAATTTTAAGTCTTTAGCACTGAATCGAAAAGCCTGTAAAACCTATTCCAGGATCAAACCTGAGTAGTTGCTCGAACCAGACCGGCACGAGCAGCATAGCAGCCGGCTCCTTCAGCACGACGGAGCCGATCACAAGCGGGGGTAGTTCATCAAGTGCGATATCACCGCCTCTACCCGGTGAGATCATTGTGTGAGATCAATTACACTAATAATACATGCTTACATGGCGATGTTAAGCCTGATTCACGATATAAATGTTAAATAAGCTCGTAAAAAGTTCTGAAATTATTAACATAATATAATCGTTTTACGACTGTAGAAATGACTGAACGTTTTGTCTGGTACATTATTTGTATTTTTAATTAATTGAATGAATAAATAGCGGCTCTATATAAAATAGCTCAAATAGTTTGCGAGGTGACTGTTTGAGTCACATAATATTTTGGATGAAACCTATACATCGCACTGTTCGCAATTTGCGTAATGCCAAAGGGTCTAATGAAAAGCCACCTTCGTGCTCTAGGGTCTTCCGGCAGCACGGCTTCCTCTTCAACCGTATCTTCGAACCCAGTGACCTGCGTGTACCTAATGTCCCGCGTAGCTATCATGGTGGAGATGAGCTCAGAAGAGGTGCCCACAGCGGTGACTGCAGCTCGGTTCCTCAATGCAGTCCTGGCAACTGATGAGCTGGGGCTGGTGCAGCCTACCACCAGAAGCTTAGCTGCTAATGTGTTTGCGTTGTGGATGTGTAGTCCCTTACTAGGTTGGTAATGGTACACGCTATTTGTTACACAAAATTTGTTAGTTACCAACGAAACCAAAACATCTATAACTTTGTAAACAACAGATACATTGTTAGAAACAAGTAAGGTAAGGTGGGGTAAGACAGTGTTAGTCTTGCCCCGTGTGTTAGTCTTACCCCACCTTACCTTATCACGATCATATACATATACGATCACATTGTATCTTAAGAGAAAAACAAGAAGAAGGCCCTCGAGATGGTAAGTGATCATTGTAGTCCAAAGTCATCTGATGCTTTATGACCCAATTTTTGCTAGCCAAGGCCAAGAGAGAGAAGATAGAAAGTATTGTCTCCCAAGCCCTTAGTCGAAACACGACGACTCGATCGACAGCTGACTCAAGCAAGAGTGGTCGGTTTTTTTATCCGGACAGACTTCACTTGAAACCATTCCATTCCAGAAATCCAGTTAAAGCCTCATCATTGCCCTTGGAAGATGTGGGCAGGTTGGCAGAAGCTGCTGCAAAGATACGGACATGGGTCGGAGTCGCGGAGAGCTCGCGACCAGCCGGTACTCAGGCTGCAGAGGAACGTCTTCTTCCCCAAACATTTAGAGGAGGGCATCAAGTGAGTTTGTATTGAAAGATTAATAGGTCTTCGGAGTAAAAGTAGGCCTTAAAACGTTAGACTTCCAGCGTATGTAGCATTATCTTTAGAAGAAATTATAATTCTGGCGGAAAGTGGGACTAAAAATCCGCTGTAAGGGGGGAGGGGAATTGAACTACAGTCCAGACATAATTACTATAACCTTTTCAAAACCTTTGTTTTATGGAAGGATACGAAGGGTCTCATGAATTGAATAATGTTTACCGACCCGTAGCCTAGTTCGTTGTGACCCTGCCTGCGAAGCGAGGGGTCCCGGGTTCTTTTCCCGGCCGGGGCAGATATTTATGTGACAGATAAATGTTTGTTTTCGAATCATGGGAGTTAGTGATCGATGCCACCCGCGACATAGGGAATCCTACTGTGGGGGTATGAGTGTGTCAGCGTTTGTTTGTATGTAATGTCACATTTAGCTATAATTAACATTACCAACTGGATTGGAGTACCTACCAGATGGAATTCGTTCCAGAGACCCTCGAATCCAAGAGCTCCTGTACGAGGAGGCTCGTCACAACGTGGTGACCGGCCGCTACCCGCTGGAGAGTGCGCAGGCGCTGATGCTGGGCGGGCTGCAGGCTCGCATCCAGCTCGGACCCTATGACCCTCATCGACATACTGCTAAGTTCTTTAGGTAAATATTTCTTTAAACTTACCTTCTTTTCTTTACTTTTTTGCACTTCTTTCGACAATGGATAGTTGATAGGTAGATAGATTATTGATGCAATTTTACGTGACTTCGGTGTATTGACTTAAAAATCGAAGGCCAAGTTTTGGTTCAAATAGGAGTAGGTAAGGTACCTAACCTGAATATCGAAATGACAGTTTCTACGATGTGCGTCTTTTTCCAACTCTGATTTTCTTTAAGTATTCAAAAGAGACGTAAAAATGAGTTACATTTTGTAAATTCTTGTGCTATCCAATTAAAATCTCTTGAGAATTTAAACGATATTTATAACAGAGAACAGCAAGACAAATACCTCCCGCAACACGCTCGGTCGGGTCGCTGGGCGCGCTTACTGCCCGCCGGCCGCAAGGGAAGCCCCGAGGCAAAGCTCCTGGAGCAGGCGCAGCGCCCCCCCGCGGCGCCGCCACGGAAACTACGACACAAGTACCTTGCGCACACTAGGACGCTGCCTACTTATGGGTAAGTCTTGCAAAGATAAGTCTGATAGAGAATTATGCCCATTTACAGCAGAGCATTCGACCGTCTTTTCATTTCACAATATACGATTATTTCAATGCGTATCGTCAGCAAGTTCTTAGCGGATGTTGCAGATAGTATTCGTATAAAGCTGTACGAACGCAAGTCAGTAGGTACCTCTCATAAAATTAATGCGTACATAAATAATTATTTATAGACAGACCTATCTATTAATCTTTCTTTTCCTATCCTCCTCACCCAATCCCTTAAGACATCGACTGCCCTTCGTGCCTCTTCTTTTTCGTGCTCTTTTGGGCACCAGTTGCCCTCACTCCCCCTATTCCCCAAATGCATCAGTTACTCCCCGATCTTAAGCAATTAGCTGGCAACAACCACACTTAAAAATATTACATTGAAAATCCCCCTTATTCTCACAGCGCGGCATTCTTCCAAGGCCAGATAGAGCAGCCAGTCCTGAGCCTCACGAGCCTGCTGATCCACGAGGACATCCCCGTGCTGGTCGCCGTCAACTCCAACGGCGTCTACGTCATCGACGATGTTGAGAGCGTGAGATATCTCTAAAATTGTCCCACTAGGCTCGGGTTTCCTCTCAAAATGTGTGGCGTACAGGTCATAGACCACCTCGCAGTTGGTAGACTTCACACGCTTTTGGGAAGTTTAAGGGGAACTCCTACGGGAACAGGTTTCCTTACGATGTTTTCCTGGTTTTTTATGCACATAACTTTTTGTAAATCAGAGGTGCCTTACAATCCCGAATCCTCTTATGTAATAAATATCGTGACCATAACTGCGTAACTTTTTTCCAGAATTACCTCATTTCAATGTGTGGTTATCCTCTGAAATAAACATTGCAAATTTTTTGATATTTACGTGTACGTTTATCAACTGGTTTCGTTTTGATTTCAGTCAGTCCTCATAGGATTATTGTATGAAGAGTTGTCTTGGGACATCGGAATCCCGTCAGATGACAACGAAGACTGTCTCCCCTGCTTGTTTCTCCAGTTCATGGTCGTGGAGAATGGATTGCGCGTCTCCAAGTTATTGCAAGTAAGTTAAACAGTGCTTAAGACTTATCAGAGTTTTGATAGACCTTATTGAGTAAATGTAAAAGAATGTGGAAAGGGTTATTTCCGATAGATGAAGGTTTTGAGTAAAAAAACACTCACCATAGAATTAGTACCAAAAACACGAGTGTATAATAGAATAGAATAATGCTTCATGTAACCTAACCTTCAAATATAAAGAAATTGCGCGCATAGTAAGAAACCACAAACTCTGAAATGCAGGTATCTACTTATTGTCATTGCATAGCTATTTGTCTTCTTTTCAAGGTGTTTTCTCGTCAAGCAGTGATGATGGACACTCTGATCGAGTACTTCGCAGGAGAGTTCCGGAAACGACTGGGTCAGGAGACACCCAGCGACCACGCCAACTACGACTACCATTCAGGTTCGTTAAGTTAATTTTAAACTCTCTTGAAACGACTACAGCGAAGCCAAAAGGTGGCTTATGATTAGTTGTAAACACAGAAGTATCTGTTGTTCTGTGGTTATAAACGAACTTTTGTGTGGGAAGCCGGAAGTACAAATACAATAGTTACTCTCTATATTGTGGTACAAACGCCTTCAAATTCAATAGATGACATAAAATCCTACCGTATGTTATCACTAAACTCCTAAATAACCAGACCAATAAAAAAAAGCTGATGACCACATTTCAACTGTCTATCATGGTTCATGAGATACAGCCTGGTGTCAGACAGACAGACAGACAGACGGACAGCGAAGTCTTAGTAACAGGATCCCGTCTTTCCTCCTGGATACGGAACCCTTAACAGTCCAAGTCTTCTATAGCTGGGCCATTACAAACGTGCAAACTACGCTACGTCATCAGTAATAACGTATCAGTACGTCATAAGTATATCGGAACTCTCGCTGGAATGTGGGAGTGAGAGTTTCGATATACCTATAGGTGTGAACGAGAGATATGATAAAATGATTGATGACGTAGTCTGCACGTTTGTAA
>LGAG01000075.1:774646-795085 GCA_001278395.1 Lerema accius
ACGCCGCCAGGGAGCGCGGCCGCCGTCACGCGAGCCGCGGGAGAAACCGCGAGCGACGTGCGTCGATAGTAATGGGGAGATATAAATATTCATGGTATCGATTCTTCGATGCGTCGTTGCGTCGCTTCGTGTCAATCGTATGTTGTTGATAGTATAGTGGGAGTCTTAAATTTCTGGGTAAAAATTATGAATTTGTGTGTATAATGACGTTTACGTCGTTTTACGGTTAATGCGAGCGCTTTAGAAAGGTGTCCCAACAGCAAATAGATATTTATGTAAAACTAGAAGACCGAACAGACGTTCTATAACATATTTTACCTCTTACATTTTAGTAAATCACAAAATCACATCAAGTACCTTCTGATCGATTTTCATATTCGTTTAGTGGGTAAATGTGAAACATATCGGACACGACTTTTACTATGAGAGGAGCGTTTCATTAACTTTAATTAATAGTTTAGCTGGTCTTTGAACTAGCTTGATAAAAGCATCACCTACCTACGAGTACCTTAACCATCCTTAGTCTCTCTTAGACACAGCACAAAACGTATTACGTACTAAAATCCGTAGAGCATGTAATTCCTACTTCAAAATCGCCACATCACCATTCCAATATATCAACATTATCGACACTATCGACAACTCAATATAACACATCAAATCACTAGACGTATCGTATCGAGCTATCGAGGCGGACGGTAACTGGTAAGGAGCACGCCATGCTGGGAGGCACGTCGCGCCCTCCCGTGAGAGCGTGCGTGCGCGCATCCGCGCCGGCCGGCAATCGTGCGACCGTGCGATCTTGCGACTTTGCGACCGTGCGACAACACACGACAACCACACCTCACGCACCTGTCGCGTATCGACTACAATTCTGCTCATTACCTACGGTAAGATAATCTTTTTCGAGCGTAATGTATGTTCATTTCTCTCGCAGTCGGCGGTGGAGTCGAAACCAGAGACGCCTCATATCTTAGAATCTGTCAAGCCGTTTAGGCTGAAGAGCGTGCTAAAGAAATGGACTTACATAAGCTCGTAAAACAATACCCTCCTTTTGGTGCAGTGGGGTAAAAAGGTGGATAGTGGACATGACAGAAAAGCGTATTAATAGATAAAACATTCACCAAGAGCCGACGACTGCGAGCTTAGTTAACGACGTTTGCTTCCGTAAATACAACGTAAATTGTTTTCAACTTCACTTAGAAGAACCTTAGTAATGTAGGTATTATATACTTATTTTTATATACTTATCTATATAGATATCTTTATACATAAAGGGTTTAACTTTGGGTGTACATTTTTAAGCATAGGAAAAATATTTTTCGCCAGTGTATGGCTGTCGTACTAGCGCACTAACCTCAAAAGAAATTGTAGTAGGCCTCTAATTGTTTATTTTATACTTTTCAGTAACTATACCTTGTAGAAGTTGGTTTATTTTTTGGTATCATTATTTTATTTAAAGTTCGTCAACGCGTCGTATCACTCAGGAAACGCTTTGAAAAGGATTCATTCTACATTGCATGTTATCCGCGGAAGAATCGAGTGCGAAAATCGGACAGTACACTACGATCTAATCAACTTTTACATAACATACCAAGCACAAAGGACCATAGCTGCGGCGACTACATACGAACTCGAACAAAGCGAGCAACGTAATAAAAAAAACCGAAAAAACCGCTCAATAAGCATGCACTCGGCTCTCGGAATTCTTAACCGTCGCATCGCGTCTCGCGGGAGTCGCATATTTTTTACGCGGGGTCAACCCCCCACGCCGAAGGGGGGTCGATGCCACCCCAGCGGGGAGGGTTAATTAGTCGCGAACGCGGTCCGGCTCCACTCCATCTAACTTGTTTCCTTCTTTATTTGCCCACTTGATACAAATGTAGGGATCTAGGGGCCGCGGCGTCCGATAGTAAAATAAGGCCGGCGACGCGCTGAGGCCTTTAATTCCGCTTCTATTAATGACGCCAGTTAACCTCCGGCGCGTATATTTATCAAATGCAGCTAACTGATTATATACGCGGCTGGTTTGTAAATAGAAAATGTTAACTAAATTCTATTAATTTAATGCAGTTTCGTAATCGCGTGTGGATTATTGGAAGCTTATATTATTCACATGTTTTAACGATTGTCACCTAACGATGGCAACCGACAGTTTAATGAAGCACGGAAACGCTCACGAATTTTTTGCCACTATTCACAATTAGAGAGATAGGTACTCGTAGGTAAGTATTGATTATCTGAACGCTCTGTTAATACAAGTATTTATCTATGAGTTACACAGAAAAGCATATTTACGTCTAAACTTGAAGACGTGTAGTTATTGAGTATATTGTGAAACCCACGTAAAATAATCAAATATCCAACTTCAAATTTGTTTCCAACACAAATCTCAAGAGCGCAAAATAGTCCAAATAACAACGTTATCCTCAAACATCTTTCTCTAACGTACCTACCAATATTGTAATTAAATCTGCGTACTAGTGGCTAGCGGAACTTACGAGTAACTCAGATTATACCGTAGCTAGCAAACGCACGGTCGCAATTACTAGCTGGCACGTCCCTACGGGTCACTCGAGCCGGCTGCCCCGAGCCCGGCCGTACTCCGTGCTAATGAAGGCGAATATCTTCAAAGGGGTCCACAACACCCGCCCGCGGTCATGTTGAATGTTTAAACGGGTCGCGCGCTCAGAGGGTTAGGTAGTTCTCATGTCCGTTGCTTCGCTTGTAACAGGTAATTAAATAACGTTGGTCGTGCTTTATCGCCGCTAAATTGGAGAGGCGCTGTTATTTATTCATTGAGATGTTAGTAATAGATAGATTCGGGTTGTGGAATACTGTGGTGGCTTACTTAACACCTGCTGGGTTACAGTAACATTTAGTATATGAGGCAGAAGAAGAATATATATTTTTTTTTATTTCGTGAATTTTACTTTGGCGACATGGATAGCTGCTAGATAAGGAAGTAAGGTTGGTTGCATAGTCAGGCTTACCGCCAGCACGGTCGGTAAGCGCGGGTCATAATCGCACATTGTGCGTACCGCATACGATTTACATCTGCGCGGTTCATCGACGCGGGTTTTTTTTTCACTATTAAAACGGCACAAGACACTTGTGAGCTCGTGTCTCGCGCGCCGGTTAACCGCGCAGGCGGAAAGCTTGACTATGCAACCACCCTAATCTCCTTTTTGTACGTAATATGTACTCTGCAACTTCTGGCATACTCGAGTAACTAGTAATCATGAATAGAAAAACCTCTTTTAGCGGTGTCAGCTGAAACAGTTTTGACCACATTCATCATTATAATATCGTAAGTAGGTAGTAACATTTTGGATCCGATTAATTCTATTAGGATCGGGTTCGGTGACGATGTGAGGAGCCTGAGGAATGAGGAGGGAAAGGGGGGGGAGGAAGTCACAGCTGACGGCGGCACTCAAGCAAAACATAAGGCACAAGACACACGGAGAAGACAGGACGCCCACACAGTAGAGATGGGATTACTTCGCTTGTTCTTTTTATTAAAACAAGCTGGTCTGCGTTCGAAATTCAACCATAACTCTTTTTGTTAAAGACTATATTCGTTTATATTCCTGGCCGGTAGATGTCACTGTCTTCGTTTCTGTGTGTGAAACTTAGTATAGTAGTGTGTATTTAATTTTATGTCCCAAATATTTCTAATACATATTATACATTTTAGCTTCTTCTCCATGCCAACTTTAACCATGCCAAATCTCAATCTCGTACGTGCCTGCGCTATGCTCAAAAAGTTATGTAACTAACACTGGTGAAGTCAAATTTAGTTCATGTCGTTTTCTAATATTAGGTACTTATACCTTCTGAAAAGAAAACTGCATTTTCCGTAACTTTCCTAATATTTTATTACCAGAGAAAATATGGGTTAAATTTTCACTTTCTCACCGTCGCGTCGGTCGCGATGTCATAAAAATTTTATGTGAAACCAACTGGTCGGGACATCGAATATGATTTGTTGCGCTGGCGGCCTATTAAAAACAATAATAAACGTACCAATAAACACGTATCCTACGGCTAAAATATAACATAAAAACCGGCTAAGTGCGAGTCGGTGTCGATCACTGAGGGTTCCGTACAAAGTTTAAAAAAAATATAATATTGTACTACTTACAAGTTTTTGGTTTTCGGATTTCTTCCTGAGTTGTGTTGTAGGACTTGTAGGTATATTTCATAAAACATTTATTTACGAAATTTTGTAATTGTAGGTCAACGACAACTCTATAGGTTTTGGTTATTTTCTAAATGTCAAAATTAAGTGGATCATAAATCTGTACCTATCTTTTCTTTGCTTAGACTAAAAAGTAAAAAAAAATTACAGCCCTAACATATTACAGTATTGAGTACAAATTGGACATACCTACTAATTTCATTTCAACATGATTTTTACGCGTTCTTAAAAAAGGGGGCTCGACAGATGGATTGACGGATATCGATATAATCCTATTAGGGTTCACTTTCTTCCTTTATTAGTACGGAACCCTAAACATGGATAACAGTAACGTCACGGTAACTTCTCAAGTTTTAATTACCACCCATATACCTTCTACGCTTGATTACATTGAAATGAAGATGATGATTAAAAGAGGTTGCGTGCCAAGGAAATAACAAAAGACGTTGAACTTACAATCACCGTCCACTACAGTTGAATGAGACTGAAACTGTGTACATTACGTGCCTTGAAATGTATGTTATTGTTATGTTTACTTCGTGTATGTCTAGACAGGTTATCTAGATTGTTTTGGGTGTTTTTTTTTGTCAAATGCCTGAAAATTTGCGAAAACTTTAATTTTTGTCTATACGAATAGGTGTTTGTTCTACAGCAGTGCAAGAAAACTTTAAAATTTTTCGTCCCTCGTATGAGCATAATGTCGATGATAGCGGTAGAATCAGTGACAGTGGCATAACAGGTGCCAATAAATGGCAGTAGATGTAATAGTGGAAGTGGTAGCACTGGCGTGTAGATGCCAGTGAATGGCGTAGCAGTGTTCGTAGAAGCAGTAGCAGTCTGGCAGTGGTAGATGCCAGTGACTGTCGTGCCAGTGAAAGGCATGACAATGGCATTGGCAGTTGCAGCGGCGATGGCAGTTCGTGCGACGTTCCGCGGTTCGCGTACTAATTAAACCGCCCCACACATGCCTGCACCACTCGGTCCCGCTGTGAATAAACAGTTCAGAACTTCCTTTTTAGATTTGAATTCAGTCTGGTCCAGAGGTTATAAGATTACAACTTAAAAAACATAAAATTGTTTTCTTTAGAAATCTATTTCTGGGGATTTGCAGCCTGACGGAAAGTCGGAAGTTTTTATGCTGCCTAATGTTTTCTGACGTAGCTTATCGATTGTCATCTTACGATAAGAACTACGATCAATGACCTAAACCCTCTCCGAAGTACAAAAACCGTAGCAGCAATTGCCTTACTTCCTTGATCACTTGAAATTGCCTTAAGCCCCGGGCTATGAACACTTTATACGCATGCATTAATTCTATAAATTTTTTAAGACTAACAAAATTATTTCTATAACGGGTGACAATACATTGCTTTGTTATTGCGTCAAACCATTCTGTTACTCTTCAACCAAGCATCAATGGATGCGTAACAAGTTAGGAATGACGAGTACATACAAAACACAGCGTCAACGGACCTTCTATACGAAACTCTTTGCTCGCAGCCACCCTCTAGTAGCGTAAAAAAAGACCGCCACGCACCGCGAGCAAGATTGCCTCGTAAAACACCCTTCTACACACTACTATACACTTGGACTCGATATTATGTAGTTATATAGGTACTCTATCTGTTGATGAACAGCAATAAAACCTTCTTCAAAGCTACTCTATAGTATATTTGAGTTTAGAGTATTTTTTTTGTGTAAAAGTAAGGATGTTCTTTTTCTAGTTAGTATTGTCAAGGTGAAATGTTAAAAGACTTATAGAATTAAGGAAAAACAGTAATCACTTAAATGATCGCTGGGGAAAAAGGGAATTAAAAGTAGTAATAATGAAACTGTTTGTATTAATTTGAATTCAAAAAACTCGCCACCAATAAATAACATTTTATACTATAGAGTAGGTACTAAGCAAGTGGTAGTACCTATAGTGGTTTGAACAGACTGAAAACAGAAAAAATTCATCATTCAAAATTCAAGCTCACTGCGAATCGAACCCAGGACCTTTGAACAGCGGTCCAGCATGGTAACCGTAACGTTATAATATGGGTCGTCATCAACGAATTTTGAATTAGACCTTGACCAAGATACCCTTTTCTCGGAGTTCGGAAGCGAAAACTTTAATTCTGAAGAGACAGGGAACAACTTTTCAAAGGAAAACTTCGTCTCTTCTGTATAGCCAACTTGAAAAGGTACGAATTTGTTCGTTCGGCTAAACATTGTTAAAAAATCATTACCCGTCATTAAACGTCTGTGCCATACGGAGGGTAATGATTTTCGAGCGTTTTGCGTACGTACATTTCTTCGACACGCTTAATGGCGTTACCATTAACTATACGGACGAAAAACGACTATGTAATATTAAATTATCGACTATCGATAGGAAGACAATGTTAAGTTGCGTTTCTGTAATACCCGACAAACGACAGCGATTAATGATAAATAGTGACGATATTTGCCGCGATGACTGACAGCTTTTAGCTGTACAATTTGTTTAAGACAGATCCTAACATACGACTGCAACGCTCTTGCACCAGTCACTTCCATACGCCTGTATGACGGTAATAAAAATTCTCCAAGTTACCATAAGTGTGTAGTCAGATAGTCTTTGCACCGATGAAAAGGTTACACAAATCAGTCTTTCTTTCATAACCCTGTAAACTAGAGGTTTCCAAAGTATACGGCGACACTTTGGCGCGGTGTAGAAATTAAATAAGGGCCCCATGAGACCCTTCAACCAAAACTTATCATTAGCTATAAAAATAAACCTCTTCTCTGTGCACCAAGAAATTTATATAAATACGTGATGGATTAAAGTTAAAAATTATTCCCACATATACAGTCATTGTCAAACTTCCATCGCAGAAAGTTTCCTTTACTATTAGTCTCTATCTATATGCCATAACTAAACTTATAAGTACGCGATGGCGTGTTAAAGATTGAGAACCTCTGCTATAGAGCGTTGTATAAGACAGGTCTCGGATAATTCCGCCGCGTCAGCCGACCGCCTCATCGTCGGGATGGCTCTTAGCCGCCACGCCCGCGGATACTCCAACACGAGGCTAGACGGACGTACGTACAGAGAGTCTATTCCAGTTGGAGGGAGTTTAATGCCTAATTTACCTAACTAGAGGTAAAGAGCTGAATTTTGTTTAAAAGACATGTTAAGTACAAAATATGATTTTAATTCATAGCAAATCTCCCACAATTGTACATTTTATGAATCGATACGGCGCAGTCGTCAGGTTGAGAAGACCCGTTGCAACAGTTGACGTTGATATTTTTTAGCCAGGAACGTGTATTATAATCTATTACATACTTAACTAGCTTCGATCACAAAGTGGGTCCTCTACTTTTAGCAATTATCATTCACCTCCACGTCAACAAAAGTAAGCGAAACTCTTAACATCATTTATTTTAAAGGAAACAAACCAAAACCTGTTATAATGGTTGCGTAATTAAATGACCCTAGCAATGTAGGCAATAAACGTATGCATACAGCTGTTAGCCTTTCTGTACTGCATATATTCCTGAGCACGCGACTCAGCTCTAGACGCTCAGAGACAACTTAGCTCGTCCGCGACCGTGTTGACCTTTCAGCCTACGATCGCTCCAACAGCCCTCACCCACCCATATTGATAATTCATCCATATTGATAAGCGCGGTTACAATAGATTAATGACGGACCGTTTTCGTGTTACTCTTGTAGTAGGTATGTATTAAATGAAGCAAATAGAATATTGGAAAGTATAATATTTGTTATATTTTTTTTAATACGGCCATCCAGCGGATTTACGTATGCATTTATTTATCAACCTTTTTTATGAAACCAATGTTTGTTAGAGTTACTGTAGAGATAGATACTTGTTTCCGTCTTTACCATAAGCGCACATAGGGCTCTTCTTAGGGCCTACGACTGTACGGGGATCTTAAAAAAATTAATAATTTACTTTTAAATGTACCGAAACAGAGCGCTAGAATTGGTATTTCGAGTTGCAATGAACGAAGATTTTAGTAAATAACCGATGTAGACCAATATACGATACAGGTTCTAATTGGTCATTAAATTCTCTCATTCACTTCCTTTCGAACAGGGTCCCTTTTTCATTTTTGCCCAAGGACTCCGACATATGCCGTAAGGCGGCACTATATATGTGACGTCACAGCCGTAAAGGAGGGGGGGAGGGGACTGACAAGGGCGCGACATGCCGACTACCCAAAGACCTATCTCTAGTTTACGGATCACTTGGGTGACACTTTTTTGTTTACTGTAGAAATGTTCGGAGTTCATACTTCCCTGGATATAAAGGTCTTTATCAAAAATTTATCCCACGGGAACCTTCTTTACGGTACAATGAATCGTAAATAAATACTGACACTATAATAACATTCACACAAACAACTTAAGTTCTTTTAATAAACTCATCTATAAGTAGCCATTCAAAGACATTTAAATGGTATTGTTTCTTTATCAGGGACATTACTGATGGATTACGCTTTATCCTTTATTCTTCTCAAAATAGATCGCATGAACCAAGCAAAAAAGAAAATACAACGTACTATACATATAAAAATAAACAAAGGTATCTTATAAACGTACTGTGGGTAGTTTCGTAGCTACAGCGTAGCAGTGAGGGTAGATACAAACTCTTGAATATTCCCTTCATCGAATTTACCCGAACGGCAGTATCTAGTGCTACGGCTACACGAAAATACGTTGCTGATATTGCGGACTGTACCTAAGGCACGTTCACTGACTTAATGATATTGTAAATGTCATGCATTGTTTGTTAGGTATTTGGTTTGTATTATGGTAAGAAACAGTACGAATTTGGACAATACCTGCCACCTATGAAGCTTATAGATTTACGGCTTATAGCAAGCCCAAGCAATTGCTTGAAAAAGCTTGACATTTGCTTTGAAAATTTCGACGTTTTTCGCCGATGAAATCCAGCAAAACATAGCTACAATAACTCAAACAAAATAGAAAGTATCATAACACCGACGCCCGCGTCATATTTTATTTTAAACAACGATACCGTACCGTGCTATCCCAAAAACTTGGCAAACAAGCGTCCTATATAAACAAGGGCTAACACAAAACGTGCGGGGACAGCGGGGTTTGGACGCGGACGTCGCGAGCTCCATTTAAAGATGTCAGGATAATTTAGCGCTGACGAGGCGGAGACGAAATTGACGCGTCCCGGGGGCCATCGTACCGTATCGATCACACCTTCCTACGACCGCTCGTATCAGGACGTAAACAAGCTTCTCGATCGAGTTGCTATGACGAAAATATCGAATTAAAAAGCGCGAATATGTTAAAAATGTCAGCACCTTCACAATAAGTGCTTTAGTTGCAACCGTTGCAGGGTTGCCACTGGCCGCATTTATCCGGCTTTGAGTTTGTTTGGTTTATCAATTTATCCAATTTTTTTAAAAATGTATGGATACGAGGTAAATGATATTTTTATTTTTATTACTGAACTTAATCAGAATTGCCGAGTTTTTTTTTCTTATGAGATGATAAATCTATTTAATACCCAATACGATTATAATTTTTCTTCATTATAACCATTCACCCATGTAATGAAATACTTGTCGTACTCAAAATGGCTAAGTAAGATTCATAATGTAATGATTTGGAGGGGAATGATAAACAATACGTGATTTGGTCCCGAGTATGTAATCAAGCGAGCTAAAATGTCTCGGTTCAGTCTCAAGGCGACTCAGAACTGCCTCCCCAGCGATGCACGCGGGTCGTGCGCCATCTTAATGGCCTGCTGTTATATCCCTGATAAAGCATCCCATTCCTTGCATGCAACATAATTATAATGTATACCACTAAGAATGAGTATTGTATCGATTTGATATTGACATCGATGCACGGATTTGTTTATAGAAATATATCGAAATCGATATAGTTTTCGGTGTGTTAGGCAAGTACTAAATGAAAAGTTATTTTGTTGCTACAGAAATTTAATATGACCGATGAGGAAAATTCTGCACAAAATTGTATCCGAGGCAAAAGGAATTATAATGCAGTATAACGTACAGATAATTACCTATTTAATATAGATATTAGCTAATGCTACTGAAACTCCAATTGAACTATATATAAACAGTACTGATTTTCCAGTAAAATACATATATAACAATTTTTACTTTGTCATTAAATTTTTTTCAATATAAAATACACCAATGCGGGCGGAAGCTCACCTGAAAACATAATTTATTCCATTCAATTCATTCCGCTCATTTACTAAGATTCTTCTCAAAATAAGTTACTGAATGGCGTCCTTACATCAAATATCGCTTTGAAGCATTCGAATTTCGAATTAGCAGGTTCGGTCGACGGCGACCGTTCGTAATCACCAGTAGCGACCGCTCACGCGTAAATTACAGGCGTCCATTACAACTTGAACCCTCACCCTCCCCTTCACCTTCTATTCACATCGTTAAAGGAGATCGTCTAGTTTCGTAGCAAAGGTCTACGTAAACTGGTCGGTCGTCGTACTAATGCCCGCTTAGAAACCAATGCGCGCCTTACAAACAAACGATGGGTCCTCGCGACCGGAGGGTTGACGCTGTTAGATTGATTGATCGGATTAAAATGGACTAAGATTGTTCAGAGTCTATATCCGGTCAAGTGGATCGGAACCCTTACAATAACGATAAGGTTATGAAAGAGTTACGCCTTGTGAAAACAGCGATTCTTAAAAGTTTTGTGACATAAATCAGATTGTCATTTATACGCAAATGCCTTTTAATTTTATTTTACATTTTGGCGTGTTTTACCTAACTCTTCTAAAGACTTTAGGAACAATCGAAGCATTGAGTAACCCTCATGTGGTCTTTGTTGTCACCTTGAAACATATAAGTGGGAAAACTATCAAATACTCAATGTCAATGGACATTCGAAGCAAATAAGGTGATAATTATAAAGAAACAGTAATTAAGTAAGATCCGTAATAAATAACCTGATCTCAAACATGAGACTGCGATCTCAAGCTTAGATTTGTGGAAATTTCAAGCCGGCTCTTGAGAAAACACTTTTAGGTCAAAATCAGTTTATACGAGGTTAATGACAGTCGCGAGTCTACGTTAACACAATCCTACCTTTACGCCATCACATAAGGCCATAAAAGCTTAGTTATGGGACATCGAGCTGGTATTACCTCTACCAGTATCGTCGCCAAACCCAATATTTTGCACCAATATCCCCGCGTAATAACAATCGTGCCTGTCTATCGGACGCGCGTAAATTATGCACGTTTCCCGGCATCCTCTTCAAAACTCGAACAAAGGAAAACCAGCCTTGGTGCAAGGGAATAAGGTATGTTTTAAAAATGGCGAGTATAAAACTCGCGAATGGTCGTCGACGACACCGCCGCGCTAATGGCTAAGAGACCCTCCCTGACCCCCCTGTTATGACTGCAACCTACTGAAACTGTTACGCGATGCTGTTTAATGCTATGAGATATTTTATTACTATCAACCAGACTAAATACAGCTGAAAATATAATACTGACCTAAAGTATAGTTGACTTTAGCTTCATTAAATTCCTGGGACTTAAAATTATTGAGCTACATATTCCTAATAAGTATTGTAATGAGTTGCTGACTCGAGCATCCGCCGCACAGAAACGAACTATTATTTACGTACACCCCACAAAATTTAATTTGTTCTTCAAATGTTTCATTGATTTAAGAATTAAAATATACAACTCGTGTTTCGATTAGAAGATTGCAATGAAATATGAAGAATCAAAGATGTTTTCTCTATAAAAATCGTTGCTTAGATGTTGCTATCTCCAAGGATGACGATCCTTACCATCTCGTAACTAAATAGTAATTTAAAAAATATAGCTCTCTTACGACAGTGGATGACAACCCTCGCACACGCCGCTAGCTAAGCTCTCGCGGCCAGAAATAAAGGAGTGCCGCTGTCTTAATTTGAGCATCGGAATTGTCGAACATGTTCAGCGCTGTTCAACGCTCAACGAGTCCACCTTTACGCAATATTCGCCCTTATTTGCATACTAGTAAGTACCACTATCTAAATTTGCTGTGAACAGTTGAGGTGCTACTGAATAATATAGTAGTTCGGACCTCGGACCCTTATCACTATTTGGATCTATTTTTACAGAAGGCGGCTCAGTTTATACATGTTAATATAGCTCTTGAGTTTTGAGGCTAAGTTTTGAGAAATACGTAAATTTTAACTCCTAGAAGGTAATGACGGTAAGGATGGTATACAATTAAATAGTAATTTTACTTGTAATATCATTAACTTCCACGGTAGTTAATGTTAACACGTAAGGTAAGCAAAAATCAAGGTGTGGAAGTTAATGAAGTGGCGATGAATGAGAAAATGTTATCTTTGATAAAACAACATTGACATTAACAACTCTAATGACGCAATGGTTACCATGTTGGACTGTAGTTCATTGTGTCCTAGGTTCATTTCCTAGCGAGGCAGAAATACTAATGAAGAATTTAAATTTTAGTTTTCGGCTTAGGTATGTGTCTTTTCTATTTATGTTATCCATGGCACTTACAACACAGGAAAAACTAATATGGGGTTATTACTATGTAGCGTGGTATTATTATTCAATATGAACTGACCCTACAAAATGAGTTATAGAAGTCTGTTACCCCTGCTATGAAAGGATTTATGAAAAGTTTATAGTTACTTAAATACAACCAGCAGGGTTGATAAAAAACCTGTTTTCTTATTGCAACTGTAGATCCCGGAATACCGGGAATAAAAATGGTCCGTGAGAGATTTACACCGGGGTCGGATAGTCAGTTTACGTCCGGGATTTTGGTTTAAAAAGAGTTGTTTCAGAACTTAACTCGTCCGCTTGTATTATTAAGAATCGCTAGTGACTGATGCATATTAATCCAGGGAATTTCTTCGCTTATTTTTTCACTACAATTGGAGGAAAATCATTCACTTCCCACAACGTAATTAAATGCCTTAGGTTGTGTGTTAGATTTTATTTGTGGACTTAGTCAAATATAAGAACAACATATTAGTAAGTATCTAATACACCTGAGTTACTACTAAGTACATATTTCTACGCCTCTAGGGGGTGAAGCTATACTTTAATATTCCATCCGAAATGCAAAAAAAAGTATTTCTGTCACGTAGTTCGTCTATGTTACGATAGATCTTGATCTGTAGGGAGTGTGGTCGCGATAGGACAATAATCCTCTAACCCAGTTTTTGGGCTGCAATCTCTACGATCTCTGACCGGTAATGACGCTTAACTTCCGATACCATCGATTCTCGCTCAACACTCGATATTACTTTTTACAACCAGTCAAGTTTGATACGGACTTGCGTGTCGTCTACTTAGGTACATAAGTATTACACTGCGCCAGGATTGTAATCAAATATGTTTTCTTCAATAACTACTTCTATTACATATTCATTTTTAATTAAACATTGCTTTTACTCTATTTCATACATCTCACACTTCTCACACCTGCAATCCATGAAGTATTGACATATCTAAAAACAATTGAATGTTTAGAAATAAACCACTGTTACCAGCAAGTTTTACCTAGTACCTATCTATATTTGAATAATCCCTGTAACATACAGGTTCAACTTTCGAGATATTTTAAGGTTTTCGCTACATATTAATTAATAATTTGAGATTTCATATTGTTCAAGTTCACACGCCAAGTTTAAAAAGCTAAGTTTAGTTTTCAATTTTTGTCACAAAACATTATAATGTCGATAGCATGTTTTATGAATAGGCGGCGGACATTCTTAACTTAGATCTATTTTGCAACAATGTTGAAAGGACCTCTTGATAGTTATAAGGTTTTAAGTAAATAACTGTAGTATACGATTGCATTTTCAAGATGTATGGCAACAATATTGACTACCCACACGGTTTATTCAATGGCTTGCCTAGTCTAAACTTAACCTGACCTTTAGGCTATAATTAAGTGTTAGACGTGGGTCAAAGCGCTTTGTCGATATATATTTCTATGGGATCTCTGTCCAGGAGGTGATTTGAGAATTACTTCAAACAGTTTAAGTTGACTTTATCATACCAAAAACATTTTCATGTGAAATGTTGCCAAGTCACTCGCTTTCGCAGTCAAAAGTTATCGGATCTCATGTAGAGTCAAGTTTCTAACGCTACATACCTAATCCTACAAGCCCCTAACTTCACAAATTCTACACTGTAGTCAAAATATGTTCCTTGCGCTTCACTTGGCTCGACAAAAAAACTGTGCCCCCAGCGAAATTCATTTTGACGGAAAGTTTCTCACTCTTTACAAGTATATATTACAATATTACATATAGATTGGGACTGAAATATCAGTCGCCACTATATGCATCTCTTTTACACACTGATTTTGTTTGAATGTCTAACAGAGAGGTAACTATAAACAAATGATGTTCCCTAAAATGATTCTCTGTGGATGATGAAGATGACGATTCAAACCGATTGTCAATGTAAAAGAGTAAGCGGAAACACAAAGCATAGCCCAAAACGAAACTATTTCGCGAACACACACACGTCAACCACACATGTTAAATCGACACGGCGGCGGTTTAGAAACCTAGATAATGGCATCGTCTGCACAGCATCCGCATTACGACGATCGGCCGATTAGCCGACACGACGCGTCGCTCTTTGATGCGATATCTTACATTTCGTTCTGAATACCTCGCCACATTCGCCGCTGATCACTGATCCAGGGATTAGAGGCAAATTAGCGTTGTATAGACTACTTGATACTTGCAAGTCTTGTAATCAGCTTCAGGATGAGTAGATGAGAAGAATGATTTTTTTGTTAACAATCCTTGCGTCTCTGGGTGACGTTTTGCTTGACATTATTTATCAGACTTAAACTCTAGGTCTTAACTATCCCTTAAAATCGTACAATGTCTAAAATGTAACTTCTATCCTTCCCCTAGATAAGATCTATTTGTTTGCCAAACTTTAACTAAATTTGTCCAGTAGTTTAGTTGTCAAAAGGCAGAGTTACTTTGGCATTTATAATATCAGTATAGATAGTATGGACAAATCCGTCCTCACTTCACTTCCGTTCCAATATGATGAAACAATACTTAAGCACTACTTACCTACGTCATACTTGAATTTGACCCTTATTAGATTATCGAGGTAATTCAGGTGAAGTACCCAAAAGCCGTTACAGCGAAGCTTATTTTCAAAAACTGATTTAATTTTTTCCGTGACAAAAAACCTTGCCAATATAAGTTGACCTACAATGAAATTCCTAAATAAACTTCCCCGGATCGACGTCACTGAAACACCTAACAAGTACACGACAGGGGGCGCTAGTGAGCAAACTTTGGAGGCCATCTTGGCAGGAAGATTCTAAGCGGTGCACAAGCCAGAAAACTTAACGAGTTTGAAGGCAGCTCAGGGTAGAATTCACAAAGCCCTGCTCTAGAAGGAGCGCGGATAACGAGCGTAGCGTCGCGATCTAGCTCCACCTAGACGACCTAGCTTGTACCTAGGTACTGTGTTGTAATACTTGAAGTATAGTTGTACCTACACTTGTAGTGTAAAAAGTATTCATGTCGTTTTAATAGAATTTAGTCAAATTTTATTCGGATAAAAATTTTTTGACAATTTTATTTTTTATTAGTGAACACTGAGTAATAAGAGTAATAGTCGATAATAATGCTTATCAGCTTGGTAAATCAATTTTACTATTATAGTTAAATTATCTATTATGATTACAACAGTGGATACCGATCAAAGTGTGCAGCAATCAATCCTAAACTTTTCTATGCAGACAAACATAAAAATAAAACAAAAACTGAACTTGTTAAATTACTTTTAAATCGCAAATAATTTAGACCCAACCTGCACCGCTACAGGTGCAACCTACACGAACTTAGCTATCCATTTGGATACATTAATAACCAGTAACGCAAACTCGCAAACCTATAAATAATACGATGAGATACGATGAGTTACGATGAGTTACGTTTACGATCACGTCTCCTGGCTCGTCATAAAAACGTCTCATTAGAGTGTAGTGTAAACCGGGTAGGAGAGGCACGTGCAGACCGCGCTAATACCGAGATAGCTTCGCTGTAATGGCGGAGACAGCGGCGCCGTCGCCCACACACGGGCGACGTACTCGTATAATCCGTAATTCACGGGGCTAGAGGCTCGAGCACGCGTAATTTACGCAGGGCTGCCTGTCTGCTAGAAATTGGGAGTGATATTTAATTGATTAATGATTAATGTTTTCTTGTACGACGCGTTATTTTTTGAGAAGCAAATGGGATTGTAGTGCTTATCCCTGTTTGTAACAACATTTGTAACTAGCGTCGAATAACACTGTAGAAAAGATTCTTTGTTGATGTTATGTTGAGGTCATGTTAATGATAAATGTTAATGAGAAAATTAGTGATTGTTAATTCTTTGATACGGAGACTATGAACGTTAGGAATACTTAGGACTCATAGTGTAGGGTAGTTTGATAGTGAATATTATATTCCAGTTGGTGATCGTTATTCCTCAAAGATTCGTATGTAATTTACATTTAAAACTGGCTGCTAAGTAAATAAAAGTCGACCTTACCTTTCAGAATCTGTGATATTAATAATCAATCTTAGATTTTCCTGGTGCAGGATTTGCTAAGGTTTTCTAAAGTCACGTACCTAAGTGTCTTGCGCTACTAATAATGATAATGGGGAAAACAGCGCCGCGGTCACAGCGACGTGTGCTGCCATCTGCCATATAATCCTTAATTCACGGCGCATGAAGACACCAGCAATTGGCTTAGGGCTGTACTCGATTTTCTCTGTTAACTTCACCACGAATTAGACTAACAAATGTACTTTATACAATAACACGCAGCACGTGTGGATACAGTTACTTAAAGATTACATAATGATTTATTTCTAAACTGGCCTTGATATCTTTATTAAAATCTTACAGACATTTTACTTAATTTATTAACATAGACTATTATTTAGTTATTTTGTTAAGCTGTATATATATTTTTTTAGGTATTACGAGTATGTCATGAATAATGGTAGTTTTTGACTTAATTCCGTTACATTACTAATTTTACGGAAGCCTTTAAATGTTGTATTACTTTTTAAAGGATTATAAAAATGTTTTTGAGTTTTTTAATATTCCTGCACTTAATCACTTATTTAACGCTAAAGGAATGTCGCAAACGGGTGTTCTATAACGATAATTTTTCGTTTAAAATTTCACTTAAAATAGTTATATTTGCACAGCCCTAGGTAATAGTGGGAGAGGATTGGTCGGTTGGCGCCTTGACAACGCTCCGCCGTTCATTCCCGTTCATTCCGTTCCCGCGCGATTCTCGCGTGTGATTGTCAATGCGCCCGGAATTTAAATGTGCACCTCATATCTGACATATAGTATGCTTCGCTGGTGTCATTTGACGGGAGATTTAGTACATCGTTGGAGGTTTCCATTCGTATCTCTATTTTATATTCTGTAGACGTGATTATCTTATTATTCATTTGTTTACGAATCGGTTGAAATAAATAAGGTTACATGACCGGCGTCTTTCAAGGACAAACGTCACAATATGCATAAAATATTAAGGAAGGAAAAGATTCTTTTAGAAAAGAGTGAGTAGACTTTACTAAGTTAGTAAAAAAAAACAGATAAACGAAATTAGTATCAAATTATATTTGTTTAAAATTTTTACCAATAATAATCTCATGTACCTTTGTAATGAATGACATTGAGAATATTACGAGGTAAAAATTAAAATTAATTGATAATATTTTTAATTATTATTAGTGAGGTGTGTACAGCCCTGAGCGCTCGTGGAAGGGGGTCGGTCGGCGCCTTGACAGCGCTATGCCGTTAATTCCCGCGCGCTCCTCGCGGCCGATTGACAACGCGCTCGGAATTTATCGACGCGCACACTCGCCGCGCTGCCCCTCACTAGTGATGGGAACTACCGATGTCGATAGTAAATTATTTATTTATTTTGTATGAAAGTTTTTATATTATTTTGTAAATAATGGAATTAGGAATAAAATTTTAAAGTCAATTAAGGAAAACGAACGCTGATTTTCAAATGGTGGGTAGGTAGAGGCAGTTCTGAAAAATGGGAAAAACATAAATATAGTTGAAATAAACATGTCATGAAACTTGTACTATAGTGGGCGTTTTGGTCTGACATGCAGATATAAAACCCGTAATTAGTTTTTTTCATTTAAATAATCCATGTGTTATCATAAAAAATAGTTTGATTTAAACTTGCTTAAGCTTATTTCTCGCAGCCAATAACGCCTCACAATCCCATCCCAATCGATATCGATAATCTTACGAGAGACCAGCCAAGCACTAAACAACTCGTATCTACGCTTAGTTCAGACGGTACATAGCCGCTATATACACGGACGGTAAATAAGAGCTTGCCTTTTAGCCGAGCCGCTGCCTGAACACGCTGCAAATGCTTCCACAGATTAAATAATAATGACGCTTCACTCTACCTTAATACTGTGGGATATTTCAAGCGGGTTCCATATTGAAACAACATTGTTACCAATCACTGTGTGGAGTTGTGGACCGTCTTTATTAAATCTGGTGGTGACCACAGCTTTGCTTGTAGGACTTTATAGTATAGGACCTTATAGGACCTTTATAAAACCTTATAGGACTTCATAGGACTGAGAAAGAGCTATTTTTTTGTATTGACAGGTACTAATTTTTATACTAGTTACATACATACATACTTAAAAATTCATATTTTTTATTCTTTTTGCTCTTCATTTATCCTCTTGGATTAAATACAAAACACTGACAGATAATATATCAATGTTTAATATTTTTCTTTCCAGAAAAAAAAGTACAACTATAAACAATACCTAATAGAATTAAAATTCCCACAATTTTTTTCAATTCGTAAATTAATCTCTATTCAACGATATTAAGATTCCCTATTCCAAAAACAAATAAATCAACGCATAGGTAGGTAAGTTACTATCCACTATCCAGTTACAGTGTCCAGTGAGTTGCACAAGTAGGTAAATAGGTGCACTACGTGCCTTTCAGTCGGTCGGCTCGCTTAGCCGAAGCGCGCTTAGCTAAAACGCTTCGCCAGATTAAATAATAATGCAGGACAAGCTCAACCCTATAATATCCACGTCGGGGTACATCTATGGAACTCCTTTGTACTTCTATTTAACCCTATATTGCCGTTACTCACGAAAGCGCGTTTTTAATTTTTTCATCAGTTACAGTGAGGTTGAGTGCCTTTTATTTTGTATGTTAAATTAAATGTACGGTCTACTCTTTTTAGATATTCTACATCAGGCCTAACTTTCTGCGTTTCTCCATATAAACTTTAACTATGCCAAATCTGAAACTCGTGTGTTCCTACATAATTAAAGTAATTATGTAAAAAAAAATTAAATCGAGATTGAAATGACAATTTCTCTACTATATGCGTCTATTTCAAACACAGATTTTGTAAGATTTAACGAGAGACGTAAGCATAACTGAGTTACGTCTTGTAGGCCCAATCATTAATTAATGAAGGAAAAAAACAACACATCGACAGTACAACTTGTAGGCCCAATGTTTAATGAATAAAGTAATACACACATACTAAAACAGAATTAGAACCAAGCGCAGTATTTCATAAGGTAGTGAAACAATAAACAACAATATCTGGACCTCGGTATAGTGCCAGTGACCAATGCCCAATGCCCAGACTCAGTGCCCGCCGCTGCCCGGGCGGAATGCAGCGCGCCACTAATAATCCGGGGATGTCCATTCCACCTACAAATGCTCCTTGCGGATACAACCTGCATCTATATTCACTGGATGTGACATTAAATTACTTACATTAATTGAAAAACAGTTTGTGCTACGGGCTAGAAAAAGTCATTTTATTTTAAGTGCTTTAAAAAAATTCAACCCACAAGAATCAGTATAGTATACCTACAAGTTATTTACAGAAAAAAAAAACCTATTATAATTTTCTATATTCAGCCTACGTTCTCCTGACATCTAACGAATTAAAAATAATTTCGACGCTTCTTTTCATGCAGATTGATTCGAAAAGTAAATATGGCTGTACCTAAATAGCTTACACAGTTTTAAGCTTCGGGGAGTATTGCATACTTAGGTACTTCTTTTAAGTTCGAAATAATCAACAAATGATTTTAATGTAACGCAACCACTTTTTTGTCGACGAAAACAACGACAGAGTATAAAATAAGTCAACGAAAA
>LGAG01000078.1:0-13566 GCA_001278395.1 Lerema accius
TCAAAATTGACGTTCCTTAAATTCGAACTCAGGGGTGACACAATGCTACGCGACATTATGTTATCTTTAAATTATGTATTTTTTGGAATTTTTCCTATTAGGTTTTTAATTTGTTTTTTAAATTGCATATATTTTAGAATCTACAGGAAGCCGTTAACCACTTAAATTAGGTGTAATAGAGCATAAGCATCAATTCAAGTTAGATTTAACTGAGACCCCAATAGTTAAGACAAATAAATATTGTAAAAAGTTAATAAAATTCAAATATTGTTTGCGATTTACATTGTGAATAAATCAATAAAAAAATTACGTGTTAATTTCATTAATTAACACACATCACAAAAAATTGGAACAAAATCTTAATTGCTACTAGTTCCGAAGCCCATTCTTTATGTAATCGAATAATAGAAAAAGCAAAGTGAATGAACGGAATGAACGGATTCTTGGCAACATGCCGCAATTATGTAACATTACTTTCATGAAATGAAACGTTACATTTTTTATGTAAACTGACAGATGAGTAGACTACGCATATAGGTGGCTGCACACAAATGGTCATTTTGATCATTGACGGGTTAACAACCAAGGGAAAACAGTACAACCGTACTAACAATGATATAAAAATAATTGTTAAGTAAGGTAAGGTGGGGTAAGACTACACTATCTATTATCGCGATATGCACTTGAAGAAACGACATGAGTGTGTTTTAGCCGAGAACATTTATGTTTGTTCTATCTTACATGCTGGAAGAATTTCGTATTTAAGCTATACGTATCGAGATAATAGACAGTGTTAGTCTTGCCCCGTTTGTTAGTCTTACCCCATCTTACCTTATATCAAAACAAACGATATGATATCAAAACAATCCAATTGGGTATTTTTTTAAGAAAATACGAATGAGACGGTATATAAATATCGTAAAGACGGTAACGATAACAATTTTTCCGATTGTCAAAAACTCAAAACTGCCCAAATGTGTCTAGTTTCGTGTCAACACGCCGAGCGCGAATATAAAATGTTATGCCTTTTTGTATAATATTTTTGCTGCTAATTTATTGAATAAGTTATGATGGATCTAAAATATTTAAAGCATTCAAATCAAATTGAATCCAGTTCTAATCTTAGATAGCCTAATGTAAACTTTCACTGCGAGCACTCAAAACATAAATGTAATAAAAAGCGGTTGAGAAACATTCAGCTATATTATATAGACTAGTGGACCCGCCCTCGCTTCGCTTCGGGAAACCTACGCTGAAACGAAAGTAAAAAAAAGTAGCCTAAGTTACTCCTTGATACATCAGCTGTCTGCCAGTGAAAGTCCCGTCAAGATAGGTCCAGCCGTTTCAGAGATTAGCCGGATCAAATAGACAGACAGACAGACAAAAAAATTTTTAAATGTCATTTCGGTATGTGTATCGTGTATACATAGTATGTATTACATACGTATGCATTTAGTAAAAAGCGGTTATTTTAATATTACAAACAGACACTTCAATTTTATTTAGTAGTATAGATATAGATATAGATTGATTGATTGATGATGATTGATGATGATTGATTGATTAATTTTTTTTGCATTTTTTTGTATTTTAGATCCTCAATTTTAATTCAAAGCTAGCTACCCGCCCGCGCTTCACTTTGGTAAAAATATAGCATGTGTACTTACTTACTCGTATAAAGTTTAGGTATTTTTGGTTCAAGGTTTCTTCCCTGTTTTGTACCCTTTGTAGAGCGAAATTGAAAAATCTGTGAAATTATATTGTAAACAGTATGTTGAGGAAGTTATATTCTCAAAACTACGTTGATATCAATCATGAGTCGCCCGTGAACGATCTTTGAAGAACTCAAATTTTGTACATTCTTTTCACTTTTTTTTATTTTCTTGATCAAATATCGAAAAACTGGGAGACACGTATTTAATTAATTTAAGTAACGAATATTTGTTATAAATTTGAAACCAATCGGTTGATATTTAAAAAAAAGTCCATACAAACTTTCGTTGCTTTTTCCAGGAAAACTATACAATTTTCCGGAAAAAAATATAGCCTAGTTTAAGCCCAGACTTAACAGCTATAGAATAAAAAAAGTTTTATTCAAATCCGTTCGGTAGTTTCGGAGATTAGCGTGTACAAACAGACAAACAGACAAACAGACAAACAGACAAACAGACAGACAAACAGACATACAAAAATTTTAAAAATTGTAGATTCGTACTCAGTTACTGTTTTTGAGTAACTCTAGATTAGTTTTTGGTAAATATACTCAATGTACAGACAAATTTATTTTACTGTTTTATTATAGTATTATAGTATAGATAAGTATTTGTTACACACACTAAACTTTAAGCTATTTATCATACACACAAAACTAGAGGATTACTATGATTTCTAGAGCAGCATTATTATTACCTTACTACCTATGTATTTTGTAAGTACCTACTAAGAACAGTCATCGATTTTCACAGCCCTATTCTTAACTTAAACATAATATTCTAAAATAAAAAATAAATAAAAAAAAATCCCATACAAAACAATACAATGACATGTTTTTTGACGTAATTTTTTCCTAGTAATATGGCACGGAACTCATCATAAAGATTTTATTATTATGACGTATAATGACCACGTGTATCTCAATTATTTATTGCAATGCCCGTGAATAATGTGATAACCATTTTCCGGCAATTTTCCGCCACACGTCATCCTTGCATCATGTAGACTCAGCCTTATCCATCATAATATCATGATTCTCATCATCAAATGTAAACAAAATAACGGCCATAGTGCATTAGATAAACAAAATTAATATTTCCTGTCTGTCTGTGTTTAGGTTAGATATGAACTGCGTTTGTAGGTTCTTTCATAGGATAGGATGATAAAAAATTCTTAGATATTATCAAATATACAAACGTTAGATGAGTCATTAAAAATGGAAAAGACAAAGGGAAATCTTACTTTTTCATTACATTTTTATAGTTTTTTTAACTTACACACTTACAGGCCCACAAAAGTATTCCCCTGCCGCCATGTGTGCCATAGACAACACAAAAATTATTTTCATTCAATTAAATGAAAGGGTTTTTTTTCCGGCAAAAATGTTTGTTCATTTAATTATTCAAAATTTTCATGCCTTTATAACGAGTTTTCTTTTTAATGCCCTGACTCATAAATTGAGTTTTATTATCGTAAAACTTTAGGTAACGAGAACCAAGTAAATTTTTTCATGTAAGTTTTCGCTCAGAGTTTTCAGTTGCAGGGAACGTTGTTCAAATGTTGTCAATTGTAAACAGAATAACAAAAAAAGAAAAATTGTTACCTACCTAAAAAGGCTTAAAAGTTGTTATTGACACTATCATAATATAATCGTTATAACTATCAACTTGTATCATAAATTGTATTCATTTTCTTCACTAAATCTTCCTAGAGAAAACATTTGCGGGGGCGGGAGCTATAACGGAAATAAACACAAACTAAATTTCTATGGAAGAACACATACGATGGAAATTTTTATGAAAAAACCTAGTAGACAATGTTCTGCATTATAAAGTTGCCAAGTTTCATCTCAATCTGTCCAGTGGTTTTTGCGTGATACCAAAAAAAGATAGTTTTGGATTCTTCGATAAAAAGACATCCCCTACTCACCAAAAAATAATCATTAAATAGTTTTATTATTAGTAGATTATAATAAATGTCGTACGTGTGTATGTGACACTAACTTAACGTACGATTGGTACTTGTCTAGAGGTACCGATTAGTACTTTTCTTTACAGCAAGAATGATAGAATGAGACAATAAAAGTTTATCTTAAAGAAAATAAGTACGCAGTGTAACACAAACTTTTTTCGGTTGTTTAGTAAGCACATATCAAGTACCTACCTAATGTAGGTATCTATAGTACAAAATATCATTGCGGATATACCTACAAATTAAACAAAGGTGCGTTTTATCGCTCGCCGTATTCCATTGATCAAACGGTTCCTTGCAACTCTATAGTAACAAAATAACTGATTGTAATGATACCGGATGCCGTATAGAAATTGAGGTTTTAAAGCTTTGGATGTGCGGAGCATTGGCAGTCGAACTTAAAATAAATTGCGTATAGTCAAAGCTAATATGAAATTAGTTGCATTTAAATTCGCTTTCCCACACTACGACGCGACGTAGCGGAGTAAGCTCTAGCTTAGGCTTCCTCATTTATGAGAAGAACCGAAGGAGAAAATTAATGTTCATAAATACTCGTAGTTTGAGATTTGTATATTATTATCATTATTTTTAATGTCCTTAGGCACGGCAATATCTTTATAACACGAGTATCTCACGAAACTTTGTGAAATAAAAGAACCCTGGATAAAGTCCACGTGTTACTGACATAGATAAAAAATAGTCTACAAATCTAATATTTATATTTAACTAGACGATGCCCGCGGCTTCGCCCGCGGAAAAGTCGATAAACAAAATATTGATTTCGTCCCAAGGGAACCTATAATCGGGATAAAATGTATCCTATGTCCTATTCCTGGATGCAACCTATCTGTGTACCAAGTTTCAGCTTAATCCGTTCAACGGTTAGACCGTGAAGGAGGGACAAACATCCAAACATCCAAATATCCAAACATCTTTACAAACTTTCACATTTATAATATTAGTAGGAAGTAGGATAGCAAAACAACGTATTTGTTGTGCAATTTTGTCGTATTGGTTTAAATTAGATCAATACAATTTTTTATGGTTGTTAACGTGTCTTCTATTATTTCTGTTCCTTGAAAAAACCCAAAATCGAAATTACGTCCGAGGGCCTATTTTATCAAAATAAAATATTTGGCTGCAATCAGCTGTTTTATAACGTTTCTTAAAGTACGTAAAATAAACGTGTTACCAGTATTGAAGTAATTTCAACACCTATTTATTTATGCTTAAAAATGTAGGTCACGTAGTCTATTTCGTATCTGAAGTGAAATGTTCTAAATAACCTAACTTTAACTAAACGAAAACGTGACGTCACTCACCCTTGTAACTTTTAGGCCTCTGGTCTTCCAAGCCGGGTTGCTCCCATACCAGAACGTGACCGCGAGACTTCGAAACCATATTTATTTACAAATCAAATTACGTACTTTTAAAAAAGGAAAGCGCGGAAAGAAACAGATGAAACTAGGAAAGTAACTATGTGACGTTGGTGCGAGTGTCGGTAAGGATCATTGCGGGGTAGTTTTTCATGGCGGGAACTGAGGGTGGGATTGACACTAGCGGTGACCGAAGCGAGGAACGGAGTGACGCGGCCGGCTCTTTCGTTTGAACACTGTAAATAGATAGCGCGAGAGCCGGGTGCGGATAAATGCGCGGTAGTAGTCGCGTGATTCGTGACTGTTGTAGTTTGGTCGGATTTTTTGTTACTAGATTTTTTGTTGTTGCGAACTTTTCTGTGACGGGTATGTTATTTTGTAATTATTTCGGTGGACTTACTGTAAAAGTACACGTCATACGATGTTATAGGTTAGGTACTTAAGTCAACATAACACAAAAAATAGGCCTGTATCTATCTATAGATGTTGCGTTAAGTATATGATTTATCTGTAATTTTATACCTAACTATACCTTAGTAAATATTAATCGTATTTTTTTCATATTATTTCCAATATTTTTTATAGGTTGGTACATATAGATTTCTTTATACAGGCGTAAAAAAATATCAGAGTAAAATGTATACTTACATTTATTTAAATACTTCCTAAAAGTAGGAAGTTCTGAATCTAAATTGGCAATCAACATTAGAGATAATAAATTAAGTTGTGCAATATTAACATCGAGCTCCTGCGCTACAAAGGTGAGGGGCACGCGGCGGAACACGCGCCGGCGACGTGCGATGACGTCATCGCGTCAAGTTTTTACTGAACGACTGAAAGCGCGAGTACCGCTAGCCGAGAGCTAGCCGCCGTCTGGACAACGGCTAGCTAGCCGATCGATGCACACCATAGCCGCGTGACTAGCTATGGAAATTATTGTCGATAAAGCTGTATTTAGCTTGGCGTAGACTAAACCAACGCTCGTGTACGTATCATCTGACGATACAGACTAAACTGAACTTTAGCGTGAAATCACTAGTAAGCGTGTTCGCGACTCATTACAGGAAGTTGGGGAAATTTTTAAAGGAATTAGTAAAATATATTTAATATAGGATTAATGAAGCTTTACGCAGTACATTTGTGTAGTGCGTTTTGAACTCAAATAATTTACCTATGAATAAAGAGTTTGATTTTTTTGGTATTACAGATCAATGCCTAGTAATCCTTTTTTATGGACTTTAAAAACAAGGTTTGCAATATTAGGTCCACCAAGAGAGTATATAAATTTAATAGGCGGTTTCGAAGTTGACTACATGATTTAGCTTTGAAGATAAACCGATAACGCGTTAGAGGTAACTAGGGCTGCGACAACATAAAACGCGGGACACGTTTAAAACTTCGCGGTTATTACAAATAGGTATCTAGTGAACAAATAATTGTAATAGTTTCGTCATGTGTATTTGTCCCTGGCTTCTTAGAAAGCCTTAATTATTTACTGCACACCATTTTTTCAACTTGTCCTATTTAGCACGCAGTTTTAAAATAAAGGAATAAAATAAAACCAACTAATAATTGCGTTGGTAAATGTTGATTAAAGAGTGTCTAACAAAAGTCCACAATCATGGTCCTCGTAATATAACACTTCATTATAACATTAAGTTAAAGCTGTCTGTTCACCAAGTAAATAAAAAAATACTTAACATGAAGCAGTTATTCATCAGAGTCTAACAAAAAATTTGCGGTTATTGACCTCTGTCAGCTCTCGCATATTTTTGAGGTTCGCTAATTTGCCATAGATAATATAATTATGAACGTTATTACATTGCAGTACGTGCTAAAATTCTCTGCTATTATTATGGCCAATAAATCACTGTTAGCCTGTTAGACAATTCAATAATGTTTGTTAGGTCTGGTCCGTGGAATCGAATGAGTTGCTCATGTTAAAAAGTCGGCTATATTACCAATGAATTATATAAAAATAAAAAAATGTACTTGCTTAAGCTCAAAGTCCAATTTCAGAGCAGTTTAGTACAATTATGTTACTACTAATGCCATCTGTTATCAAACAGTCTTCACTAACGTAATAACTAAACCACGGAAGACCGACATTCCTTGCTCTGTGAACTAAACTATGTTAACAGCGCCATCTAGTAATAATGTTTTGTACTACATTAATGTACATCTTATCTCTATTCAACAATAGAGGGCAGAATGAGTGTTAAATAAATTTCGCCATAAATACACAAATTACATGTAATGCACCATTATGGAAGAATAATTTATTATTTTATTTACTTTAAAGTTAGTGGTGGATTCTTTTATTAGATCATCAAATTTTATTACCGTCTATTGAATATTCCTAACATTGTTGTGAATTATTGAATAACATTTAATGTTCATGTGTTACGAACAGTAGGTAAGAATTTAGCGATTGAACGCGGTACTTGGTTATAATGTTATGTTTAAATAACTCATACCCATTTACCTATATAGTGTAGTACAAACGCATTAGATACAATACAAATACAACCCTGATATCCAATGCATAGGTAACCTATCTTACATCCAGATTTTTATACACATAGGTATAGAAATATACCTTAGTATACATATAGACACTTTAATCTATGGACATATACATAATATATACCTATCAATAGGAATTATAGAAGACACGATAATCTCATCTGTATGCAAATTGTGCATTTCCGCGATAAATGTCTGCGTGAGCAGTAATTCTTCTGTAAATAGTAGATGTACCAATGATTATCTCAATAAAGTACCTAATACATGTATAGCGACCGTACTGGGTTGGTGTGATTATGAAGGTCTTGGGTTCGATCCCCGCCGTGCTAGACTTAAAAATAAATAATTGTTTTCACCGTGGTCATGGAAGTAAATTTAAATTTTATGTTTTTAACGTTTTATTTGTGGGTGATGTGTTTTTCGCCGTAGTGAAAATAGAGCAATATTCTTACTATCCCCAGAGCAGTTGTCGCTAAATGATAATATTAAGAGCTCTTCATCAGAATTCTCATATGAAATACCACTATTACCATCGTCCTATTACTTTCTGTCACGTAAATAATAATGTCTTATTATCCCTACTTCTACGCAGAAGAATGGTATGATGATGAAATTGAGAGATAATACGTTCCTTCTATTTAAAAATAGATTGCTTAATTTATTATTTATTGTTTGGAATCAGCGATCACTGTTCAAAAAGATTTATTATTTGTGTGTTTTCCTTTTGCTGATTTACATCAGTCTAGTTAAAATTACTATTCAAAAGACTAATGCGCTAGTTCTAATCATTCAATAAATGATCCATTCCAGTAACTACTAGTCGTATATTACCCGTATTATTATAGTATATTTGCAAAAAACAACGGTTATAAAACACGTAAAACTTGATACGTGCGAGTGGGCAACTGGGCAGTCGGGCACACCTAGCCATGCAACAAACAGACAAGCACATTGTTTATTGTAATGTGGGGCAACCATTGTCACGGAAACGGGACTGGCTACTAAACTACACTACAGATTTCTGTTTTACTTAAGTTTTGTAGTTTTATTTGTTAATTAGCCTTGCAAATTAGCTTTCACTCATAACTTCGTTCACACTTTTATAAACCTACATATTATATATTGGTAAGGTATGCTAATACTTTAGAATGTCTGCGTAGCGACCTAGTTTTCTTTAGTGATAAGGAGGAAGCAGCAATAAGTGATATTGTTGCGTAGTCCCTTTGTCCGCAGCCTCCTATAAATGACTAAGCTGGTATATCTTTTCTTCGCTCCAGTTAAAGTATTTGCTCCGTAAAATTTGCATTAACTGCGTTAGTGTAACCAGTAAATGCAGGTTTAAATTGTAAGACATATTAAAATACAATAGATGTCGACGGAAAATTACACCGACGAAATAAAATTACAACGATGAAACTCAGCGTACCTAAAGCCAACAAAATAAAGTCATTGATGAGGCCACAGCCGAGCCCGATTGGATAATAATCCTGGAATGAATCAACAGTGGAGCTGAAGCATTAGCTATTATTTAATCTGGAGGATTACACATACCGCAACCGGATGCACCTCTTTGTGTCCACACCTCTGCATGATCTGACGTTCAATTGACCGTACGATTCTTCTCACAGTTTTTATACACGTTGGGCGTATTGTATAGTTTTAAATATATGTTATGTCAATATTTCTCTGGATGTATCTAGACGGTAAGACAGGTTTGGATTAGTGATTGAAGGCCATGGGTGATGAAAAGTGATGAGAAGATCGAAATGGAAGTTTAAGAGTGACATCACGATGAACTATGATGACTCTCTATGAAGTATTGTGTGGGACGCTATTGCCTTCATAAAGTACATATAGAAACGGGGCAACGACAGATAGTGTTCGTCGTGTGATCCTATGTCCAATGACCTGAGACATTGATTTCTTTGGAAGGGATCCTTTTACTCCTTCTGTATTACAACCTTCGTAGGATGATTTTCCATACCAACTTGACAGAAAATGCCAGAGAGGAAGTCAATGTTTTTTAATTAATATTTCATATTACCAACACTGCACGGATCGACTACGCTACGGAATGTTTCGATAGCCCCGTTACGGTGAATATAATTCACTGTGACCGTTAATACTGAATAAGTCCTGATAGTGTTTCTCGACCATTGTTCAGCCACGTGACTCGCGACATGACTAGCGGCTCACTCAGACCACACAATATTATAAATTTAGAGGTTATAAACTTAAAGGACCGGGCAGAAGCTGTTCTACAACATATTATATTTCTTAGAGTTTGATTGCTCTCTTAGTTTTCGTATGAATTACTCTTCCCGATTTAAAATTTTTGAATATCATTGGTAAAATTTCATCGCTTTGGACTTTTGCTATGACTTCGTTAAAGTACCACGACATCACCACCATTTATCACCACCTATTGGGTCCAAATATGGTCGTCAACTATACTATACCCTTTAAAATACATCACAATTTTTATAATCGATTTTGTTTAGAATGGGTTAAGAGACAGTACACGTATGCTAAGATTTTGTATATTAAGATGAGGCTTGAGTTTTATCTGCAATTTTGAGAGGGCCATCTGAAGTGGAATCACTATCATAAAGACTTGTCTCAGCTTTCTCATTTCTACGATTGCGTTTTTCTTGATGAGTTATCATATAAGGTCATATGAGACAAAAAATATATAAATAAAGTACTTTGATAAGTTATAACTACATAACTTATTGCAAGTTTAATTAGATTCAGATACCTACATTGATTTAGGTGTTCGTAATTGCGCTTAAATGGACAATAATCATTTTGAAAGGTACTACAATACATAAGATGTTGTTCGCTTCGCTAACAATTATTGGTCCTTCTGAGCCTTCCTAAGAATCGCGTATAAATTAAAGTGAAATCGCGACACATATCTCGATCCAATAATAGGGTCGACACATTCTAGGTCTTTAATACCGTTCTTGGTGTATTGTATCATAGATCCTAGATCCTAAATAATTAAGGATATTAATTATTTCTCTTTATTATTTCAGCAGTATTGTTAATTACTTTTACAAAGGCTTACAGGTGGTCTTTTTATATAATATAAGTTACTGTTTGACTACGACCCCACCTGATGATAAGTTGACGTAGTGTTAGGTAAACCGCACTAACTTAGAAGAAGCCTAGTCACTCTAGACTTGAAGACACCCACAATATAATTGAACAGGAACACCGAAGCTGGCAACTTATTCCAGTATTCCAGTCCTTCGCGGTACGCTTCACGAAAGAGTAATGAAAATAATGACTAATGAAAGCATTAAACTGTGTTAGTTGAAATGAAGTGACGGTATTTAGTAAAGAAGCAAGTTTATCAAAGACAACAAATTCCTCAACTCGCGTTGTATCTATATCTACAATCTCGAGTGTGTATAATGGCGATTACTTACTGTCATACGTGAAGGCACCGGACTTCTGCAATAGACTTTGAACTTGCCGAAGTATTACCACAGATTAGAAAATAGTTACTTCATAAGTATTACGCAATGTGGATAATGGTTTGAGCTAAGTTTTGATGAACAATATTAACCATAACAGTTAATTTCTTCAAGATGTGGAAGATCAGATACTAGGAAAACCAGTAAATGACAATTAAAACTATGTCATAAATGCTTTCTGTGGTTTGAATAAGTGTCCTATAGCTATGTTTTAATTCACAGAATGAGTCATGGAAATTAACAAGTAGGTTTCAAATAAACAAACATAGATATATTTTATTACATATAGGTACCAAATCTATTATTTAACTTCATTACTTTCTTGTATATTTTCCACCCTAGGTATATCGTTTACACAGGAGTTAAGTAATACGCAAATTCGGCCTCTTCAAAGCCTTATCATTAACATTAGTAAAATCACAGTATGACTTTATGCACATAATAATATATTATTTACCTTCTATTTACTTGTGATACAGTACCACGCGCTGCCCGCACGGTCTCTATTTACTAAGGCGTGCAAAAGTGTTTCGCAAATATTGTTAGCAAATATGTACGAACGAAGGCTTGCAGAATGTTATCTGTCTGTCTTCCTGTACGTGATAAAATTGCTTTTTTGTTATCTATTTTAACATAGATTTTCATTAATACCAAAACTAAACAGAAAAAGAAAACAGTTCTATGTGTCTCCTTTATTTATATTTTGATTTTTTTAAGTAAGTATGTAATTTTATGGTACAAGAATAAAAATATTATTTTTTTAAATGTAAATATTTTATACATATAAACGATATTACATTTTAAACACTTGCCAGTTTCTAGACTTTGTGAATAGTTAGTGCCAGTAGCTGTACTCGTGTAAATCAGTTTTTGGAACTTCAAATTTAAAATTTTTGTTTTTTTTTAAATAAATAATTTTATTGTCTGTATTCCTTGCAGTTTAAGGTGAAACATCTCTTGCTGCTTTAAAATAGTCTTACCCTTATTAATTGTGTCACACTCAAAAGCGATCCTCATCGATTGTACTTACCTGTAAAAAAAAATTATAATTTATTTATTTACATATTATTTGCACCCTAATCGTAAAGACAATTTCTTGAACCAAAAAGTATATAGACTTTGCCTTCAGAAAAAAAAAAAGCGTAGCCGAAAAAACATAACGTAAATAACAAATGATAACGTTTCGCGGTACAATGCTCGGCAGGTCGTGCTCTGTCACTGTTACTGAGGACAGTATGCACGTAACTATTCCCCGGTTGTAAAAAAATCTGTTTACGTAATTCTTGACCGATCCCGAAGACGTAGACATACATTATCATAGTATTATCAAATTTTTATACTATTAAAACATAAGAAAATTCCTGTCTACCTGTCTTGGAAGAGCCCAATACGGCAGTCTTCAACATTACTACAGATTTACGATCAAAACATATAAGAACATTATTCCAAAACAATAGATTAATGATTCACTAACAATAACTAAGCCGGAAAAACCATTAAAATAAAAATTTACGGCTTGACAATAAATTAAAACATTTTCCTAGTCATCTTTTGTTAATAATAATGACATAGACTTGGGAACGCACGGAAACATACCGGACTATAATAAATAATATGTAACTATAATAAATATGTGTCTGTTTTTTATTAGCTAGAAACCGCTAAACGAATGAATTTATATCAATTATTATTATTACGTTCGTCTCAATGGTTCAAGTTACACTGAATACTTAAAAAAAATATTACGAACTTTTGTGTCATTACCAAATTCATTTTTTTTTAAACTTAGTGTTCGAAATCAAAATGAAAGGTTTAGTTATCTATGAATTGATAAAAACTATTCAAGGCATAAAGGCATGCACAGCATGAGCACTAATTATTTAATTAAAAAAAAAATTACAAAATTCGACAACATTCCGCTGGGGTAACGGACAGACTTTTTTTGGTTAATTTTTTGTCTTCTTTTCTAGAAGAATTCCTATCTAAGCGTATAGCAAACCGGTCGAATGAAGGCTAGAGAAGAGTGTAATGGCCTCATAATAGTCACGACCATAAACAAAAATAGCTTTTTATTGTCATGCGATCCGAACAACATAGAGTACTTACGTGAACGTAAATACGTCACAATAAGTTCACTTAATTCTATATACAACCTGTTCTAGATATAACTTTGTCTATTAGTAGAAACTAGAAAGCAATCACGAGAGTGTTATTGAAAAATATTACCTAACAGAATAAAAACTTTTAAGTGTATTTTAAAAATGGAATTGGGTACAACGTAATGCATTTAAAATAGACGAAGGTCGGAGTTAGTTCTAATGACATTTAAGAATTATTTAACCTACTGTTATAATTACGAATATCTTTACCATTATATTTTACTAATCGATTCCTACAATTACTGACAGGTATGTAATATCCAAGTTTATGGTACCAAGTAGATTTTTTAAAAATCACTTTAACAATTTAAAAATACAATTTTAATTCGCATTTTTTAG
>LGAG01000078.1:37141-54379 GCA_001278395.1 Lerema accius
AAACTAATAAATAAAACGTAAAAAATAAAACAAAAACAAAACGACTTATAAAACCTGAACGTGACATTTACTTTGAAGTCCAGTAAACTGAAATCAAAAGTGATCTCATCCGTTTATTGTAGATCAACTGCCGGAAAAACTGATTTACGAGAATGAACCATGACATTTTTTTCACTTAAATCTTACTTATAAATTCACTTAAATCTTTCTTATAAAATTTATTCGTATCAATCTCACCTGAAGAAGTTTAGAGAGTATACATACTAAGAACGACTTGAAAAAGTTACTTTTTGCGTACTATACTTAGGACAAACTAATATTTCACACAAAAAGTTATTGAAAAAATCTCTCTAAGCCATAAGTCTAAGGTAATGAATATTTTACTAGTGTAAATACGTGACTCAGAACTCTCAGATCACTTAGAACGCATGATCCATTCATATTTATTTGAAAAGCACTTACCTGCTTTATGGTTCGTTTAGAATTAGCCAAATAATTTAGTTAAATTAGCGTTTCGAATTTAGAATAGCTGAGTCTCACTGCACTTAAATCATTCAAACAAAAAAAACATCGCATTAGGTATGAGTAATGCTCAGGAGTAATGTTTTGGCAGTTTTGTTGATCAAAATCTAACTGTTCCTAGACCTGTCGGTAAATGATTATGATAAGTATATAAATTTAAATCATAAATCAATTTTCATAGCGTTTATACCTGTATTTTTTGTTACCACTTTAGCATCGAAAACACGTCGTGATATTATCTTTGTTAGCTGCAGTAGAGAAACGTTTTCACGTACTTAAAATAAAGATAAAGGTTTTTTGCTTGTAACATGTATGTATTAGATATGCACATTAGATTCATTTCTGCGATTTACAGCATTAGCTACGATACTTATTCTAACGTAATCGTATAATATAATTTATTACTTCTGATTGTGAATACAATTTCAGGCAATGTTTAACAATTCTCTTACAAAGTGATAAGTTAGCAATAGGAAGACTTCCATTTTATTGATTGTGGTCGCAAGGTCGACAACGTAGATATTTTTATTACAGCTCTTATAATTGTAAAAATGCGAAACTTGAATATTTCTTGATAGGCAAATAGTTATATCTGTATTATTTTATCATGTAAGTATAAGTGACATGTAACAAAATAAGATATAAAATGTTAAAATATTAAATGAAAAACTTTTCTACATATTTTAATTAATTATATGACAAAAGTTGAACGTAACAAAGAATATTAATTTGCTATCTTACAGACACAAAAATATATGTTTCAAAACAGAATAGTCACCTTTACAGTTTGGTAAACAAGTTATTTTTAAGAACTGTAATATTCTTAATGGCCGTGACCAAGCTATAACTTAGTACTTACGAATACAAGACAAGGAATATTATTAAGATAAATCATATGAAGGACACGTTCACATTTACATAATATACATACATACTTAAAATAAAGCGATTGCGTAGGTAAGTTAAATTTTAATAAAAGTGTACACAGGTTAAATCAACAAGATTTTATTTGTGAAATTAAATATTTTTTATTTAACATAACCTGTAGATAATCTATCATATGTCCCGAATTTTAATAGTAATAATTGTACACCCAATCCTGGCAATAAGGTGTGACATTATTTTTTTTTTGTGGTACAATACATGTCACAAACAGCTGCCTGAATTGCTTGAACTGCTTGAAAACTGCCTGCGGGCCGAATTTAGCGACAATTCGTCGTTTGTTGATCTAGTCACATAATTATAGATGCTTTATATGGGTATCTAATTTTCAGTTTTATATTTTTATTTTTTAGCGTAAATTAAGTCTCAATGGAGTATATGTAGTTGTTACCAAAACTGTGTTTTTTTTTATTTTAATGTTGAGCAAAAGTATCTATTACAAAAGTACATTTTCTATGTAGATCTTATTTTGTAGCAAGTCGGGTATTCGAAATTTTTTTACCGATAAAAGCGAAACTTTTATGTCAAAAGCAGGACATACTAAAAGGAAGTATAAAACCAGAAGTATTTGAAAAATGTATAGGTACACCCCGCTTCCCTAGTTTTCAGCATTCAGCAGGGACACCTTATTTTTCATTAAAAAATTGGGACGTCCCGCTGAATGCGGAACGTCTGGCAACGCTAAACTACGAGTACTGTATGTAGGTATATTTTTTGCAGAAAAACCGTATTTTAAGTTGTTTTAGATGGATGATTCGAGTCTGTCACATCAAACATAACATAACTACATAGAATTGACACCGCAATTGGTATCTCTCTTAATTTAATTGCAATTAAAAATCAATTAAGCACTTTCGTTGTAATTTGGTCTGATAACAGCACAATTTGTGTTACCTACATTTATATCTTTCTGAGATCTAACCTTATAAATAGTAGATATTTATACAAATACTCTGTTGTATTATGGTCATAGCGTCAATAAGGACAATTTATATAAAAGATCATCTCATCAAACATTTAGTTTAGTACCCGCACATAAAAAACGAGACAAAACAAAAAATACTGACGTAGGTATTACTATTCGCTTATGGTTAAAGTTTAATTAATAAATTACGTTTAATCCCAATTAATCACTTTGTTTAATTTCTTTCACATTTTCATTATTTGGCTGAATATAATTTTCCTTTGCATAAACTTGCGAGAAGGTAGTTATACATTTTATTTTTCGATGGAATAAAATATTTATTGCCACCATAAATATAACAGCTGGGATATGTAACATCTGTTTTTAAGTACACATTGGTATAATAATTATTATGTTGTAGCGTAAAATAAAACTTACGTGGTGTATCAGAAATATCCTCCATAATCGCCAACTTGCTGGGCCTTTTATCGTCATCAGCCTTCAAACCCATTTTCACTGTGACTGTCAAGTTCGAAAACCGAAGAAAAAAAATTCAAAAATCGAACAAAAAGAAAGTAAACAGCCCGCACGTTTTCAACACTTTTTTTCACTAAATAAATTATTTCTGGCCAATATTTTTAATCGGTGTTTTGTACATTTATTTTTTCTTAAATTGTAATTGTTTAAATCAGGTACGTGAATGATTGCGCGTTAGGCCGTCATACTGTCGCGCACGAGCTACGGCGTACTCTGTTCGACAAAGGTAACACCCGACTGTCACCGCGGCATGCCCTAGGCTTGGTTTTAAACTTGCGCATTCGAAGCGATATGTACATCACACAAGTTAAGATCTTAAGAGAAATTGACAATGAACATTGAATTTGTCGCCGCGGACGATGAGTGACAGATAAAATCAATTTTATAAGATAAACGATTTTATCAATACGTTTTACGTCGATCTTTCACGCATCTATGAAATGTTGATAGTTATATTTAACTTATAGTATGTATTTTCGATAAAAACATAGTCGACATAGAATATTTCTTTTACGTCTTTATTTTTTATCTTAACTTTTACACCCCATTTCTTTGCTAATTTACTGCATTAACTAGACGAGAACAAGAAATAATATTAAATGCCTATACATCAATGTCAACTGATTTAGGATTAAATTAATTAATTTTATTTATTAAATTAAAAATACTAGGTACCTATATTTTAGCACCTGACGCGCTGCGGCGGCAGGTGTTCTTCGACTTATTACGAATTGCGTAAATAAATTAACATTGTAAGTAAGTACTTAGGTAATTGAAATTTTAATTCATAATATAGATTAAGTAACAACATCCAAGGTAACAACGATGTATTGCTAACAAAAAAAGAAAAAAAATCGAACCTTTTTTTATTGACTGTGAAGAATTATTATGACTTATCAACATCATAAATTATAAACTATCGTAAATTCAAAGTAGGTTTGTTACGTATTTAACGACAGTATTTACTGATACATACTTAAGTAGGTAAATGTAATTTGTAATTTTATTATTGCGGCGTAAGTATGTAATGTACCTAATTGTAATTATCTTACTTTAATTATTCTTATATTACGTTAATTAAAACGATTACGAGTAAAAAAAAATTTTTTGGTCTTGTCTATTTCTGTAGACCAAAAATTTTGCCCTAAACTTTGACTTCGTAACTCGTGGCATAAGAGGGTTGACAACACTTTCAGACTTTCACCAACCTTCTATCTATGTTCAGTAAAGTATATAGATTCAGTCTTCAGAAGAAACAAGGGAGGTAATTTTTTTCTTTTTTTTACCATTTCACGTAGAGCACTGCTTGCCAAGCAATGCACCAAGAAATATTATTTACGTTATGTTTTTTTCGACTAAGCTTTTTTGTTCTAATAAATAAAAAATCAATTTTGTTACAAAATATTTCTTCTAGCCTTAACGGAACTAATCGCAGTACTTACTACCCATGCATCTTTGTCATTAACATTAAATATAATAAGTACCTATATTAATATTGAGATTGATTTGTATCATCAAATAACCACCTATGTATTTCGGATAACAATAATCCCTCAAAGGATATACATGCGAATGACTCACTATGTCACATCGGCAGCACGCGGTGAAGTTAAGGCATAGATATACGTGAATTGGGCTTTCTTGCGCATGATTTAACCCTCGTCGTTATCAGTAGAATTCCAAAAAATATATTATGCTAATAATACTTAAAATAAAGCAGACAAACATATTTTCCAAAAATTTTGAATACAATTTAAAATATAAATAAATAAGTATGCAAAGTGACCTCTGTTTCGGTGACTTGTGGAAGATTTTCTCCTAATTTTTTTTTATTGTCATCTACTTATTATGCGCCAAAATACGAAGGGAGCAATTTTTTTAATTACCTTATAATTATTTTTATTATTACCCTATAATTATTCTCATTAACTTATAATGATTTTTTTCGTAATTCGTACTTGCTAATCGCATTAAGTCTACTCTGTCCAGTAAATCCAATACGCGTGCAGTAACGTTACACAGAACAGCGTAACGTAAGGTCATTCACGTATATCACCCCCTTAAATGAAATTCATGGTTTTTACCAGCAAAGTACTTACACTGCGAACCGTAACCGGTTGTACTAAGGTGATAAGGATTGCTACACATTGTGTGCGATAAGGAAAGAAGCAGAAAGGTGGCTATTTCGCAGTCTGCAGGCTGTAAAACGTAAGGTTGTTAGGTATTTAGGCCGTCTAGATAGTAATTGACTTCCTTATAAACTAATGGCTGTTAAGGGGCTTTCTTTTTATGTGCGAGAGTGGAGTGAGTTGTCGTGAGATTACGCTCAACTTCTTCGTCACTCAATCTGACATAATTTTTTTTGACGTAATTTTTGTAAAGTAAGTAATTGCGATAAAATTATTCTCAAAAAAGATTTTTTTTTTGTTTTTACTCAATATCAGTTTGAGATTATTTAGTAATGGGACTTCGGGGCGTGCGTAAAACATTATAATAATGAAATTGTTTTACTTAAGTTTACAAATATTTTATGGATTTTAGCGGAAATAAATTACGTAATATTCGTGAAGATCACCTTTTTCTTCCAAAATAAGATTAGATGAGATACAGCTCAACCTTTCTCTAGGTACACGAAATTGGCCCCTAACCGTTGACTAACTTAAGTGGGCCGCTAATATGTTGAGTGAGACTATCTAGAAAAAAAAAGTTTCAATATAGTTTTAATCACGTAACTCTAATCGTACAATGTCATGGTTACGTTACGCCTATTTACTTGCAATAACGTTAAACGTGAATCACTAAACACATACAATGAAATATTTCAGTTATGAATAGGTACTATTCCAATGAACTTCTAACTATAGGTAAAGTTATAATTGGGAAATAAATTATTGGTCACGTTAAGGCTAAATTTAACGTTATCGATTTGTTACACAGCTGACACACCATGATTGGAGAATGAATGATAAATATAGAACAACTTACGAAGAAACTACATAAATCAATAGAAGTAAACCTTAGGAAGTTAAACTTTAAACCTTGGGTAATGATAATGGCAAGATAATGATACTATACAAAAATAAGTATCATTTTATAAGCGCGCTTAACGACCAATAGGACTGTTTTTTCTTTTTATAGATGTATCTTAAAAAGTATACAGCCTATGTCATTTTCACAATGAAGACAAATCTAATAACATCCCATTATGTTAAAACAATGGACATATACAATGTATACAGGTACATTTATACACACGAACGCACGCAAGCATTACCCTCCATTTGAAGCAGTCGAGTAATAAGTACAGGAGATAATTATACTCTATTCAAACTTACTCTATTCAAATGTTATAAGGTTCTTTCTAGAAGCAAAAGCGTCTATGGGGCCTAATTGGGACGATGGTCGACAAACTGGTTTTCTATTGTTTTTTAACTCGTTATATAATTGACGTAATCAACGTCAACTTGTAATCATTTTCCAAGAATTCGCAGTAAATTTCCGAAGTTAAAACAGTTTATTCTTTTTGGCCCCAACGGCATTCCACATTGAGTCGGTCAAATTTTTTAATCGAATTTTGATTCGTTATTATGATCAATTACAACTTGTTTTGGGTTTAATGTTGTCTTTGTGTATAGAAAATTGTGATCTTGGTCTACTACAAAATCATGCTTAATCAGACAGATTGAAGAACTTATTTGACCTTTGTCATGTATGACATTTTTAGTGCCTTAGGGGCCAATACCGTTACGGCCATACAATAAATAATTCTGCACCCCCGTTTGTTTTTAAAACAATCAAAGCTACTTTTACATGCTTCTTCATCTTCATAACAAAATTAAATGTTCCCTTTAATCTCCTGTTTTAGAAAATAAATTTTACAGCAATAAATGAATATCATAGCCAATTGGAAGTATGAACAAAAGTATATGTCGCAACAAAACAAACACAAATTACTTGCTTGTCATGCGAGTATTACGAGTTTCATTTCATTGGAAGTACTAACTTTCATACTAGATACTAACTTTCTTACCTACTTATAAGGATACTTCCTCTTATAATAAGCATCAGTACAAACCCTGCACCGTTCTGGTTGAATACTACACTTAGGTAACCCAATTAATGATATTTCTGTAGTGTAGGAGGGATGGAAAAGTGGTAATTGAATGTCGGAAGTCCTTAAGTCATTTGAAGGCCTCTGACAAGGAAATCTACCAGAAATGATAACATTCAACACCGATCTTGTTGTAATGAGTTCGGTGACAGGAAAATGATTATCATAATTTCACTACAAAAATTTATCTTCGCAGACATATGAAGGCCTGAACCTGATTGCGAAATATCTATCTTGAAACACGCGATAAATCTTTAAAATCTGTCGTTTTTCCATTTTCAACATTACAAATAATGCAAAATAAAAAAATATTATTCCAAATTTTGCTTTGTTAAAATAACGAAATGACAAAATTTTGATAGGAAAATGTAGAAAATCTAAATTTATTATTTTGTTAATAAGGCATAAGATCATTATTTTCTCATAAGAATTTATTGACTTAACTTAGTACATTGAACCCAACTCCGAATAACTTTCTTGCATGTCATGAAGTACCCCATTATTACTCGGTGATATTTATTCAGGTCCTGAGGTCATTCTTCTCCTGAGGTTAACATCCATTTAACATGACGTGTTAATATTGTAACACAAATTGTTCATTGAGAACTAACTAAATTATGGTGTTTGTACCAGCAATTGCCTCTTTAGACAATGATTAATCGATTAAGGAAGTCTAAATAAGTGTTTTTTTTTTAATCTGGACTTTCTGTCGTTTATAACAATTGGGTTCTCAAGTTGTTTTGCTACAAAAATGAGATTTCGTTCCAAATTATGTAATTAAGCATAGCTCTCTACGTCTTTTAATGTAAATTAAATTTGAAATTGGAACTAATCACATTTGTTACATCCAATTAATGGTAAGAGGCCAATTTAGCGGATTCAAATCGCAATGTTATAAAATTGCTTGCCGGTGTTTCGTGACAAAGTTTAAGGCCAAATTGAAGTCATTTCTGTTCTCTGTACGAATTAATGATTGTTGTAATTTACTCTTCCTGCGGTGCAAAAAAATAATAGCTACTTTTGTATTTTAAATCTGAAGTTGAAACACAAAAGTAGCTATTATTATTTTTAGTAGCTATTATTATCATTACAAGGTGATGTTTTGTCCAACAGTGGAGGTAAAACCTTATACTTACGGTACCTACTTGATTTTTTGCCGAAATTTTAAAGAAAGGGAGGGAAGCCTTCCAAAGTACTACCTAATATCCTGTCCTGTAATTTGACCTACCCGTACTTACTTTTGGTAATAACGTAAATACACCGCATCAAAAAAATCTTTCTCTTACAACTTTCTTAGCGCTTCCTATGATTTAGTCAAGTGCCTACTTTTTTTTAGAGAATGAGAATATAAAATTTAAGGGGAGACAGGGTGGTTGTTAGCTGGTGTATAGTCTATGCCTTTACCTTTTGTTATTTATTTCTGGCAACAAAATATTATTACCGACTTGTACTTCGAACAATCACATACATGTAAATTATCTTTATACACAAATATATGTACACATTATATGTATATATGTATACATATACACTTATATATATCACTAAGTTAGCAGTACGTACATGATTAGTACAAGTTCACAACAGCCGTTATCTTTGAAGAGATCGGATTAATTGTTTGTCTGCTCACTGAGTGTTTATCAGTACCAGGGGTCTTAACATTACAACACTAAGTAGATAGTTTTGTTATTGTATCTTTGTATGTTTATAGATTAAACTAGATTGTAGTTAGCCCATATTTTTTTACTGGTTTTGTAAGGTTCCGTGTTTCGCAAGGAAAAATGTAACCCCTTAGTTTTGCTGCTCCACCGTTTGTCAATGCCTTTTTTCCACTACATTAGGGTAATATTGTTTGAGCATAATTATGTATGTGTATGAATAATTATATCCATTTCTACTCCCTCTACAGCACTCTCTTTGGTAAACTTTGGTCGAAACATATGCGTTTTCTTTAACTACAATCATAAAATTTGGCAAGAAACATTGCCTTATAGGACAAGTAGACAAGTGAAGAGAAAAATCCGAAACCGTAATATAAAAAAAATACCTATTCGGGAACAGCAGTACGTTAGTACGTTGCTCTCGGCTTGTTTTGTTTTGTACATACCTATATGATAATATTGTTTTTAACTAAATAAGTTGCTCACCTAGTTTGGTAGAAGTGATAGGTAAATCTTATTTGCTAAGAGCTGGGGCCTTGACAATGTAACACTTTGTCGGCGATCAGGAAATTCATCTTGTCAACATAGTTTTAGTGACTATCAAATACTTAATCTGTATTCATCTACTATGATCACTATAAAGTTAAAATTTTAGCTGCTGTATTTTGATACGGTATTTCAAAACTTACGATTACCCTCCCCCCAAATTGCGTTATGTAATATTTGAACAGCCCCTTTAGGCAATTAGGGGTGATTAATAATAATTCCTAAGCACATGATATAAAAAAAAACATAATATTTCACCTAGCCTTCATTTTACCCACAAAGAAATACCTGACTAAATTAATTCCTAATCTTTTTTCGACATAGTTAAAAAGTACCTATTACTAATTTAGTTAAAAGTAATGTGATCATGCTCAGACAATCTTACGTATCTAATACTAAACGCCCACAAGTCATGATTTATTTAATTAACACATGCTTATTTAATTAATCACGGTTTATTTAATTAATAACACGTAATGTGGCGTTATATCATAATTATTATGACGTAAGTTTAAATTTCTAATCAATGTCTACGTATTGGCTAGACTGTTGCAATCATAATTATGTAACATGGTAGTAATAATATCTTAGCTATTTTGTATTTAAATAATTCTTGTATATGTCGCATGAAAATATTAAACTTTTCTATTTATGAGATGTCGTGAGATTAGACTCAACTCTCACCGCCACCCCCGAATCTCATAATTTCCTTTCCTTGTTTCCCCTATTTTTCTGTTTTTTTTACTCTGTTTCTTCATTTACGCGATCCCCCTCACTTCAAAGTAATACTAGTACTAAATAACAGATAATAAAAAACCCGACTACTAAATGTTATTGGGCGTCAGATGCTAAATAAAAAAAAATTGTCTATGTTATTCCCACCATTCTCGACCTAAAAAGCATAAGGGCCTATGTAATAAATCGAAGGTTTTCAGGAGAGCTTAACGACTACGCCCTTTACAGTTCTTTTTGGGATTTTTTTTACTAAAACTAAGGAAATATTACTAAAGCTAAGACGCTATTTTATAACGTCCTAACAGAATGATATTCTTCAGAGAATCGAACGGCTCTGTATTTGGTACCTGTAAAACTGTAAATAGCAAGCATTCTTAACCTGTTATGAAGGTATGTTTAATTAAATAGGTATTCAATTCCGAAGATTCATCCCGGACGTAGCTCATTCGCATAACATTATGTATTAACTGTTTACGTACCATTATCAAAATACGTAAACATCTTTGTTTTGAGTTTCGCAAATATACACATCCAATATTTGGATGTAGGTACACGCGAAGAGAATTCGAATAATCGTCTGTTATGTTGCGCTAAATCAAAAAAATTGATTGCATTAACTTTTTATGTAGTTTGATTCACAGAAAAACTCGTTAGAGAGAGATTAATTAATCGTGAATGAAGAATTACTATTTAGATAACCGGTTCATATGCAAAAGAACGGAAGAAAAAAGAAATTAAATTATTGCTGAATCTGTAACTATTTTGTTTCACCTCCAACAATGGCTTAAAAGACTCTCATCCAAGTTATAAACCATTAAGGTAAGGTGGGGTAAGACTAACACACGGGGCAAGACTAACACTGTCTATTATCTCGATATGCACTTGAAGAAACAACATGTGTGCGTTTTAGCCGAGAACATTTACGTTTGTTCTATCTTACACACTGGAAGAATTTCGTATTTAAGCTATACGTATCGAGATAATAGACAGTGTTAGTCTTGCCCCGTGCGTTAGTCTTACCCCACCTTACTTTATTAAAAAAAACCCTCCAATAAACCTCAAAGTCGCAAATAAAAAAAAATACAAATAAAACACAGATAAATGTACCTACCACAAACTAGGGTACCTACGAAGTTATGAATAAGAAAATGTATATTTCCATAAACGCAAGAGAACACAACTTAGGTACTAAGTTGGCAAAGCAAAAAAACAATACTTTTTGATTAAAACTATTAAATTAATAACGGTCATTGTAATTAGCGGTCAAAGCTATCATCAATAAATACCTATCATAATCTAGACAGGTTTTACTCGTGAGGGTTCACATCAGGCTAATATTATTACTAATTTATTACATAGGTAATATTAAAATGGTATTATTATCCTTATGTGAAGCGCGCGAGTGTAAAAACCATCCACAATCCACATCTATTCTATAGCTAGGGCTATTCTATATCTTTATTCGAAGTTTATATGTCTATAGGCGACAGGGGATGGTGGTCATCTCACTTGCTACTGTCATTAGATAATTACATAAACAAGTGCAGAAAAAAAATAGATTGCGAAAAATTCGGGAGAGTTAAAAAAAGTCACTATGTCACGAAGATGAATCTGATAGCACTATATACGTTGAAATCGGTCAAGCCGATTAGGCTTTAGAGCTTAGATTTTAGAGCATGCTAAAAAAATGGACATACATACATACGTTCGAAAAACATTACCTTCTTTCTAGCGCAGTCGGGTAACGAGGCATTGCGAGCTTTGTAGTCTCGAGTGTTATCCGCCTGAAGTCGAACGTCAAGAGCAAAACATGATAAAACTAATCCCTTTAAGAGTCGACTATGATGACGAGGCATAGCTCGTTCAGCCAATGATATGTCCCAAGACACAGCACGCCCACAACACATGGATGTCATGCTTTATGTCCATGGATGGGAGTAACCATACGTGTGTCTTTGGCAGGACTGTCTTGATTTCATGGCTTTGTTATATAGCAGGGAAAATGATCAAACAGTCACATGTTTTTTTATTTTTAAGATTTTCTTAGTTTCTGTACCTTGGAGAGCAAGTAGACCGCCTTATTTTGGATAAGACACCCGTTTTCTTAATTATATTTTAAGTCATCGCTTCATTACGATTCCTAGTAATGATTTATACTGATAGTAGTGCATGGTCTTAGATGAAAAGCTAACTAACTCAAAGTTTGTTACGATGTCCATGGGCGGCAGGGGTTGATGGCACTGTCATCTGGTTTGCTATCTTAAAACTTATTAAAAAAAAGCCCGTTATTCGCCACTTGAATTAACCCCTATGCTGTAAAAACTCTGAAAGTGGACTACGTCTTTGAACGGGTATTTTTTGCAATTATGCACAAAAACGATGAGTATCTCAATAGATCTCAACCAACGATGACGCAGGTTATGTCGTTGTTGATCTTTGATCTTGACTGTCCCGTTTTGAAGCGAAAATGTCACGTTCCTAACGACACTCTCGTGATTGTCAAAGTTATGATAACGTGATAACTTGATAAGTGATTCTGCTAAGACGAGCGCAAACACGATTCTAATCTCTGTAGACGCGCCTCCATCGGCTTATGTAACGAACATGATTTATTTTTACTAGTATTCTCCTGTAACCAAACATTGTAGGTCCCTATTTCTGATTGTGTGTCCCACATATCCACGACCATGGCAACTGGAATCCTATGAGTGTGTTGCGTTATTTTAATTATTTACGATGCGACATCAATCTTTAATTCCGTATTTACTAACACTAACAACCCTCGTGGACATTGGCCTTCCCTCCAACCCACTCAACCTGATTATCCCTGGCTTTCTAATACTTAATACTGCGTCTGAAACATACATACATTCAACGCTTGGTTTTAAGGGTTGTTCCACTACTATACTACAACCGGTGACAGTTAAGGCCTTTTAGGTATTTATAAAATGTAAGTACCACCTTAGTCTTAGAGTTACAGGGAATAATTATTTTGAAGGGGAGATAATATTTTACATTCATCAAATTTTTAATATACTTACTTCAAATCGTTTTTTGCGTCCTGATAATATACTCTGTCTTCGTTTTACGTAGTACGAAATTACAAAATACATTATTTTGTAAAAGTTACAGTACAGTACAATTATTAAAGCAGCGCCATCTAGAACTGATTTCTAATATCATCTGTTGTTTTTCCGAAAATGTATTCTAGATGGCGTTGTTCAACTCATAACATAGACTCTAAGGAGTATAGTGTTCTGTGGACTCTATGACATGGAGTATGGAGTGTTGCCACAGATTAGATAATAGTTACTTTGTAAGTAACAATACATAGCACAAGCTAAATGCTAACTGATTTGAGCTGAAATTCTCTATCCTTTCAGTTTAAAGATTTTAAAATTTTTGTATTAATAAAGGTAAGGAGCGATTCTCAATTCTATTTTAAATTATTTACAACAATGTTCAACGAATCGAGAAGATGAGTCTGTGCTACCTATTAACCATAAATATGTTTTGTTTTTTTTTTTCAGTTTGAATCGTTTGACAACTGACCCTGACGAGACAAAGGCCAACATAACATTTCATTCATTCGCTTTTCTCGTTATCGCCGCCATTTTGCATTGCTTTAGCTTTAGCTATTTGTGACGTCTAATTTGGAAAGATTGAAGTTAAATATTGATTAAAAATAAAGAATATTCTGTGATATCTAAGTATTTAATAAGTTGTAATTGTTTTAAGTGTTATTCGTTGTAGTTTATTAGTGTTTTCGTAGTTTATCATGGGCAGGAAAAAGAAGAAGGCGTCGAAACCGTGGTGCTGGTATCCTTTATAAATACGAAATAAGTTGCGACACGCTAATATCTGGCGACCTTCATTAGACAGATTGACCTAATTTTCTATGAAACCGTACATGTTTTTCTTTGTTTATACCTACTGTTTCATGCGAATAAATTCCTTAGCGTTATTCAGGTATTGTAACAGGGAGTTTGACGATGAGAAGATTCTGATTCAGCATCAAAAGGCGAAGCATTTTAAATGTCACATATGTCACAAGAAACTGTACACTGGGCCGGGTTTATCAATACACTGCATGCAGGTAAGTCTTGCAGAGTTGGCACGGTCGCCATTCGCCCACGCCTCATATTTTTTCTCGCCCGCTCATCGATGGCAGTTATTTTGGCTCGCCTAACGCGCCAAATTGCGATGATCCTATAATAGTACTACGTAAATATCCGCCCTTAATCTCAGTCGCTGCTAAATATGCAGTCAATATTTGCTTCTGTATTGCAGGTTCACAAGGAAGCCATAGACAAAGTACCAAATTCCTTACCCAATAGGTCAAATATAGAAATAGAAATATATGGTATGGAAGGTATACCGCCCGAGGATTTGAAGGAGCATGAAAAGCAAAAGACAGGTATAAATTTTGTATTTTGGGGATCGGCTGATGATCTTCGGATCATGTATGTACAGTACTTTGTTTCTATTACTATTCTACTTATTAATTGGATTTTTGCTTGGGACACAGTAGCCTTAGATGTATATTGGTGTGTAGTGTTAGTGTTCCAGAACAGGTATGTTGTGTCTGCATCTCTTGTTTACAATTTAATTATCTGTGTGTAACTGTTTAGGTGGGGGCAAGGTTTCAGACAGTGATGATGATGAACCAGCCGCCAAGAAAAAAGCTACCCCAGCTCTGGTGAGTTCATGTTTTCCTAATAAAAACAATATTATTTCAAATGTGGAATGCTAGGTTCTTATCTCACAGAATAAATATTTTTTGTGACACTTGCGCAAATATTATTCATCTGAATTTATACTATATTCATCCCACATCTACTTTTTGAAAACTATTAAAATATTAATGTAGAATATCTGTGGTTGTAATCAGTTAGGCTAAGTCAGAAAAAATATTTGATTGGGTATCTCCAACCTGCAGTGAATCTACAAACAGGTCATACTTCATAATAACTCAGCCCAGCTGTGGGATTAGAGTGGGCCGTTGCTCTAAAATATTATTGATTGGATTGCAGAATAGAGGCAACTGTGAGTCCTATTTAACAATGACTATTGGTGTATAAAATGTGTAGTAGACAGTTAGTTTTCATTCAGTATGCCACATCTTCATAGCCATTACATGTTCACTCATTTGTACAGTTTCTTGTTTAATGTCTCAGCAAAATAGATGTTTTGTATATTTGTTTGTGTATAAACAATTATATATTATGAATTTATTAAAGGAATAGGATTTGAAATGAGTAGGCCTTGTTAGTCTCAAAGTTTGAGAATTTTATGCCAAAATAATGCCATATTTTTATATCTTTATATATTTTTAATATAATTATGTTCTCTATAAAACAAAGTAATGGAATCTTTCAATATCTGATAACAATATTTAATAAGTGACTGACATAAGTTACTACCATCTAAATTGCATCAACAGTTTTTCTAATACAAGCATTTCTTGTTTGTAAATCATTCTTTCCCAATGAAATGAATTGAGGTCATTAAGATTAAATATTACTTCTTATAATTATTAGAAATCCTTATGTATTTGTTATCATTGTGTAACTGGGAAGTTTCTAATCACTATTTATTGAAATAACATTACATTGTTAGTTGAATAACATCAAAGAGTCTTATAAATGGTAATCACACTTAGTTTTTGATGCACCAAATGATTAAATCTACTTATTTTAGAGCTCTATCTTTTTAACTTGTAGAGATAGGAATGTAGGATAACCAAGATTTGATTATAATTTGTTTGAGGGTGTTCAAATATTACATAACGCAATTTTTTTAAATTTTTGATTTGTTTTTCTGTAAATCCTTAAACATTATGTAACACCCAAAAAACCATTTTTACCTAATAAATTGCCATTTTCCCGACTTACGACAATTATATTCCCTAGTGTATTTTTTTATAATTGAATAAAACAATGTTACGTAACGCGTTGTTCGATCCAACAGCCTCCTATGTAACCCATAATAACATTTTATAAGTCCTTCTCAAATTGCGTTACGTAATCAATACATACTTGAGTAACCCCTTTCACAGTATATATTAATTAACTACTAGATATTTATATTACATAATGTCAGTTATAGTCATAGTACCACATAAAAAATTTCATGCATAAATGCTCAGAGTAATATAGTCATAGTACCACATAAACAATTTTCATGCATAAAATTTTAGTAAGGATTAACCTGCACACCTTGACTTTCTATATTAAGTTATAGACATTAACTAATAGGTACATTCACATTGTAAACTGTTGTTATATAAAATTGTGAGACAGTTGTAATATTGTTTATAATTATATTAACAGATTAAAAAAATAACAAACTTGTGTTTAAAAGTACCATAATACTTAGCACTAGGGTTTTCTAATTTTAAATTAACTAATATATTTAACAATTAATGGTTTGTTAATGTTCAATTAATATGTTTAAATGATAAAATAAATATGGTCTTTTTTTAAATAAAAATAAACATAAAATTTTCTGTCTATCATGAGTACAGTGATGCAAAATAAATTATACTGTATTTAATTGTCTAACTAGTTTGACAGAAGGTTCCATTGTGTTGCAGTACCATAGTAATCATTATAGTTAATCACTATTCAACAATTACATTCACTCATTGTCATTTCATGTTGTGTATGAAGTGCACTGATTATGTAGCAAGTATACAATTTTTTTATCATTTGGCTAGCAATATAGCTTATGTAAATATGTGTAGATTTGTTTTAAATTTTATCACTATAAGATATATTATAATATTATTGTTTTAGGTACTATTTCGATTAGTATTTCATCTATCACTGTCATACGGAAAATTCATGAAATAAAAAAAAATTGATGGAAATTTGTTGACTACACAGTTATAATATTACAATAAAATAATAAAGCATGGTTAGTGAAATATAATAGTCTGTCCGTGTTAGAAAATGTTAAATGTGATCTCGTATATTCCTATCTAGCTTAAAAAAACATTTAGCCCTTTTTTTTATTAAAATTTGTTTTTTTCTCGAAGCTCAAAAACTAAACTTAAATTAGGAATTATGATCGCATTTAACATAATAAATGTCTCACATTTCACTGATCACATCATTAATAACAAGCTAATTAGTGTTATCAATACACCTAACTGTAAATCTTGTCCCTTAATGAATACTAATAGCAAAGTAACCACATCAATATTCAAGTTGTTTATTCAAATATGGCTGGTTTCATATTTATATTGTACAGGGTTAATTCAAGTATTATGTAACTAT
>LGAG01000078.1:55154-68874 GCA_001278395.1 Lerema accius
TTTTCCTATCTAGCTTAGGAATACATTAGCCCTTTTTTTGTAATTAAAAATTTGTTTTTTTCTCGAAGCTTAAAAACTAATTTTTCATTAAAATTAGGAAAGATGAGATTGCATTTAACATAATAAATGTCTCACATTTCACTGATCACATCATTAATAACAAGCTAATTAGTGTTATCAATACACCTAACTGTAAATCTTGTCCCTTAATATTAATAGCAAAGTAACCACATAATTATATTCAAGTTGTTTATACAAACATGGCTGGTTTCATATTTATATTGTACAGGGTTAATTGAAGTATTATGTAACTATGTAGTAGTATTTTGGGGGTTGAGTAAAATGTAACGTTATCGTGCTTGCTTTTGATTTCAATGTCTTTCTCGTAATCTAAAGAAATATTTTCCGCAAGAAACGCAGTAAAATTGCGAGAAAAATGGGTAAAATTAAATAAAAAATAATAATTTAATTAATTATCTTTATTCATATCTTTTTCTTTTACAATAATAAATCCGAAGGATTTATGCAAAAAAAATTAAACTTAAAAAAATCTTACATTTGATTGGAAGACGTCAGAAATTTCACAAATATTCACCAAAAATCTGGATTTCCGTAATTACTGTCAAGGATAATAATTTAGATAACCACAACCTATCATAGGGTAGGTTATAGTGGTTACATAATGCTTGAATGGCCCCAAAAATTGTATTTTTCATTGTTATATCAGTGGTCTGTCGTTCAACAGCTAGGTCCGGGGCCCTCGGCAGTGACTCCAGGCATCTTGCCCACACCAATGGGGTCAATGCCCCCCGGCATGTATCCTGGACACATGAACATGAACCACATGATGCCACATTTCATGCAGGGACCACGGTGAGTATTGCCATTTTGCATCTCAGACCAAAAAATATGTGGACTAAGTATGTGGACTTGACTTTTTGGAACAAAATAATTAAGTATTTTTTTCTTTTTACGATATGACGTAAGTTACTGAAGACTGTCTGCCAAGCACTGTACTGGGAAAGTCGTCAATTGTTATTTACGTTTTTCCGACTGCGCTTTTTTGTTGCGATTACTGAGTCTATATATTTTTTTTAATCTCAGTTTTGCATTTCCTTCATTTCTTCTCACATGTGATACTAAATTTCTAATTCGGCTCTACATTGTTCTTAAAACGAGATTCGAAATTTAGCCATTCATGTATCAATATAGTTTTTCCTGTGCCACCCACAGTGCAAGAATCTTAATATATTATGTAGAAACATGAGCTTGTAAACATTTATTTATTCTTTATTTCCATGAAGAACATATTAAAACTATTGTGTTTTATTCGACGATTATAATTTAATACGCTTTTGTATTGTTATGAATGATTGTGACTCGTCAGGAAATGATTACACATTCATATCAGCTGCGTCGGTAATACGCAGTTTCCAATAATGTCACTGATTTCAAAAATATTGTCTTGTTACAAATTAATATGAGAACTTAGTTGATACTTGGCCCATACTCTTTCTTCCGAAAATGTCACCTGGAAACAATATTATTATTATTTATATTGGCAAATAGAACTGCCTCTGAAACTATACAATTTCGCAATTTCTTTATTTAACTTTCTAACAATAAAGTAATGAATTAGAAACTTACATAAACAATTAAATGAATAAGTTAATTAACTAAATTAAATATTGTACACAAAAAAGGAATTGTATTAGCAAATAGAAGTGTCCCTGAAGCGTCTTTAATCCGTATACACTTAAACCTACCTTTTGAATATCGATTTAGTGCTCAAATTCACGTAAAAATTCATGCAACAGATTTTGAGAGTATAGCATTAAGATTAAGACTGACGGTTCTATACTATGTGTAAAATGCATTGGGTTGTGAAAAAATTCTCACATTGAATATTTGAAGAGTTCTTTTGTTTTGATCGAATGCAATCAATAGCATTTCACATGATTTAATCTGAAGTGTTTCAGTCGGTAGTGGCACCTACTTTTATGTGGTTTGTTGGCACTGAGCCAACTCATAGCGATACAAAATCTGCAGTAAAAAATCACGCCAGTGTTTTAGTCTATCTAGCATACATTTTTCCTATATAGGTCACGCATCCTACATGATAAATTGCAGATATTATACTGTTGTAATTTATAATCAACAAATAAAGTATTAATTTTGAGTTTAGATCCCTCTATTGTTAGATGATATATTGGAATTAGAAGAATGAAAGGGAACTCAAAACCTAAAAATTTCATGTTTTTTCAGTCACTAAATGTTAATCATATTCTAATTATTGCTATGACGGCGATTCGTAACTAAGTTTGGTTGGTCCCTTGAAGTATCTCGACATCAGCACCACCTGATAGGTCCAACTGTGGCTTGAAACCATACTTAGCCCCTCTAATAAACCTCAGATTTATTTGTTTATTGGTCTAGCTGTTAAGGAGCAGTTCAGTGAAAATCACACGCTGTGTTTTTTATATTAGGATTAAATATTAACTATGTTTATGTGCTGTGTTTCAGGTTAATGATGCCAGGCATGAGGCCTCTGTTCCCGGCGGCGAGCGTCCCCTCCTCAACGCCGAACAAACCCACCTTCCCTGCATATAGGTAGGTAACCTCCACTAATCAGTAATAGATTAGTGGTTTACATGTTGGTCTGTCGAATGGGAGTTCCTGAGTTAAAATAGGCTGCGTGCCTAATTTTCAAGTTATGACATGTTACATTACATACATATTTGTCAGAAACAAAAAATATAATGAGATTTAATTTAGTAGTAATTTTTTTAATAAAAAAAAACTAGATAATCAAAAATTGCTATTTTTATCAAGCCTGCCACAAACTTCTATTCTCAACCTTGTAAAATATTTATCTAAAATCGTTTGTCTCTCCACAGCAACGCGACAATAAGCGCGCCTCCAACAACGTCAACAGCGACCTCTATAGAGCCCAAAGAGAATGGCGACGTTCGTCCGCCGGCAGCCAACGTGTGCCCCCTGGTGACCGCCACCGGCGCCGGTTCCAAGATCATACATCCTCCAGAAGATGTATCATTAGAAGAGATTAGAGCGAGACATGCTAAATACAGACCGAAACCGAAACCAGACGCGCCCCCCAACCAGGCGCCCGCCATGATCACGCCGAGCACGAGCCAGGCAGAGGTAATATATTCTGTACGTGATACTTTATTACTATGTATGTTGAGTGTTGTGCTTAACGTTTGTTTTGGTTTTTGATTTGCTTTGATTTACCATTAGAAAGTTTGAGTGAAGTATTGTTGTAGTTTTTTTTGCATTTTTGTTGTACTAATTAGCATTTTTTATAATGTTTTACAAAATTAAATTTTCGTAGTGTTTAATAAATTAGGGATTCAGTTGTCTAGCAACAGTTCAGAATGCCAATATAGTGGTGATTCCTGTTCGATTGTAATATGGGTGTTTTCAAGTATAGAGTAAATAGGCTTTTTCTAACTAAGTGCGTTTTTACTGTCTAGGTTTATATCACCACTTTCCATTTGGTGAGGTCATAGTCAAGTGAAAAAAAATAATTTAAATTATGACCTATTGACCTACTTAACGAGAAAGGAATTAAGTTCTTGAATGTAACTTGTCGCATATTAGCTGTCATCAAAATTAATTCGTTCGTAGTTCTCACTTTATATGCGAAGTAGGTTAGTGTTACTAATCCAAGTAATGTAAAACGAAGAGATATCGAGTTACGGTTGACGTAAGAAGGCGGTGCTATGTAGGTCGACGTCCGCCGGAGTTTAATGTCAATTAACATTAACTATATCACGCGATTCGTACGTTTCAATAGTAAAAAATAAGAAATGATATTTTAACAATATAACACATTTAGAAATTATTTGTCTGCGAGATTAAAAATAAATTCAGTGATGATTTTTTTTGTATTCAGTCCATTAGAGTGAATGAGACAATTAAACTAATTAACAATGTAATTTTAAAGGCACATAATAATTTGAGATTATATATGTTAAAAATTACATATAAATAGAATGTAGAAAGCTGATTTTTTTCTATAACAACGTGTCATCAGTCTGACAGACAGATAGACAATAATTTGAATCAATATAGTCAATTAGTTAATAAAATTGATGTGTTAAAATAATCGGTTTGCATTCCGCAAGTAACATTAATGCTAACTTGATTTACTTTAATTTTATTCATTCTTAATCGCTTTAAAACTAAATAATAACTAGAAGTATTCTTGTTTGCTGTTTGTTTGAATTTAACCTCATTGTTTTTTCTTCAATTGTATGTTTGATTGTAGTAACAGTACTTTGCATCCATTTAGTAATAATAATTATTCAATAGATTTTAAGTAAAAATGTTAAGTATAAGTAATAAGGCTTAAAATATAAGTCGATACATGCTGAAAAAAACACCGGTTTTTTACAAGGGACTCTAAAAAAACAAAAATTAAAAACTAAAAAAAAAACATTCACAAACATTTTTGGCATCTCAGTTTTGGTGGTATACAAAAATCTTCAAAGTGTTGGGAGTTGATATTATTATTATTTTATTTAAATCTCAGTGAATATTAACTATGTACTAAAAAGTATCTCCGTATCGAGAAGTATTAATTGTACTATGTTAATTCTTATTTTTTCAAGCCTCATTGAACATTAATTGTATGTGTTAAAAAGTACCAAGTTAAGTAGTTCTAAGTCAATGTGTTCATTATCTGCAGGTGGCAGCACACATGTCAGCCGCGGTCGCCGCAGCGGCGCGGCAGCAAGCTGCGGCTGCGGCCATGCGGCGGCCCATGATGCAGCAGATGGTGGGCGTGCTGCCGCAGCCGGTGCGAGTGGGCGTGGGCGTGGGCGTGCCCGTGTCCATGCCGCCGGTCGTGGGCATGCTGCCCGTCATGCCGCAGTTCAACCTCGTGCGTCACCTGCAGCCCGGTCAGTATCAGTGCTCGCCGTACGCGTATTATAACCGTTAGGAGTGTTTCACCAGTGTAGGGGTTGAGTTTGAGGTTGGATGGTTGACGCGGTGAGTGGGTGGGGTTAGTGCCGGATAGGTAATGTCGTTGTCCCTTTTTTTCTAGCTCTTGCTCTTTCTCTTCTAATTGTCGGGGATTTGAATATTCTAAATAATGAATTCAAATGCAAGTAGCCCATGTTCACTGTCACACCATGGTAGAAAGTGGTACTTGTGGGAAAAAGCAATAAATGTATTGTACCCCGTTATTTACGTGGTACGTGTTTACAGTCAATGAATTTTGTGACTTCTTTACAATAGCTGTTTGAACATAATTATTGTTTATCCATGGTCCCAATGCTTGCATATAAAGTCTTCCAAAAATAGCGTTACATAATACGTTGTGGCACCCTCTTAGTGCATTCCATTAAAAATAAGTTATCGAAACAAAGGGGAAACCATTATATTCAGCATTACCATGTGACAATCTGACAACTTTATTGTGACATTCCCAAATTACTTCCATGATGATTTCTTGATAATTTATCTACTAGTTGACTTATTCAGAGTCTAGATAGATAGATTATAGAAAGCGACACTTAGTACCCCAAGGTTAGCCTACCGTCCCCGCTCACCGCGATCTAGAGCGTCTTAGGGAAATGACGTCACTTCCGATCGCGCGATTAACAGTGCCCGTCAGAGAGTTGTATATGGCAACACTACAGTGCGTCCAGGTTATTAGTTACGATCGGTAACCGTCGGTTCTCTTCGTATAGAAAAACAAACACGAAGAAAAATAAAGATTTTGCAGACCCAATAATAAAATAGACGCATTATACATAACTCGATTACTCATCACTTAACGAAGGCGCTGATGTTTTTATTTTTCGTTTTGCCATTATCGAAATGACTTATAAACCGTATTACACTAAAAGTAATACTTCATCATGACTTATCATTTTATTAATTTATTGAAATTCTCCAATTATAGCGTCGTTTTTTATTTTAATTCATACACAGATATTTAATAAGCAGCGAATCATTGTACCCTAAAATATAATTTATAATAAACTTGGCTATATGGCGGTTTGGGCACACAACATATTTAAAATTTGGATGCTATAAATGTTAGTGCAACAATAGCTATGATAAGTTTGGCTACCGACTTTCTTAAAAATTATGGCGCCCGACATTCCTCAAACTTGGCGCCCAACGTTCACAAAAATGTTTACGAAAAATCCGTACTTAACACATAAAATTTTTCACTGGCCAGTATAATTATTTGACGGGCATTGTATGAAAAATAAATTTTAAAATAGTAGTTGAAAAAGCACAGACTTATAAGTAATTATGAGATTGACGCTTTTTATATAATAGTCCGTTTTTTCAAATCGGTTGTCAGTTGGTCGAGGATGCAGTGATGGGAATTATAACATTAGGACCACACTTGCATTGCCCACGCCAATCACATTTTGCTTCTAGAATTATTGCGTGCATGTATGGTTTCTAGTTATATTTTTCTTGAACCTTAAAACTGCGTATTTTTCTAAACATTTTGTTATACCATACATGGTACACAATTTTAGATGCAATTGTCGATTGGCGTGGTAAACTGTGACGATTTTGTTTTGACGATTGATTGCAAATCGGCCCCAAATTTTTAGTGTCTTATAGGTATTAGTAATATTTTGGACCCCTTTTTATTATTTTTTATTTATTTATCAAACTGTTCAGTTTCGATTTATATGTAATGATTCTTATAATAACGTGCGACTTCCTATTTTTTATACACGTTATAAAATGTTTAAAAAGTACTAATAAGAATTATGTCCCAAGTATATTTTTTTAAATTGTACAGTATTTGAAACATGTAGTTATTATGAACACTTACTCAATGAATTTGTTAGTGACATTAAACATGAGAACTAATGTAGTTATTGAATATTGTTAATAAACTTTTTTTTGCTAGAAAATTAGGCTTAGCCATTAGGTCATAGTCCATTTAAAAATTTACGATTGTCTTAAAAGTGATCTAAATGTCTTCTCGTATTGTAAGATTATTATTCGGTGATGGGTATATTGGTAGCGTTAAATCGATCGGTCATGGGCGTAATGTGCACCAGTGAAAACTAGGATAATCATCGCGGTGTCGATTTGCAATCAACATTTTATTGGACACAAGATGAATCAATCATGTTACATTATGATGTATTGGCAAAATTGATGATTTATATTGGTATATTGGTATTTTGTGTTTTGTAGAAATGTACCAGCATAAATCTCTACATGAATACGTATAGATTTTTTAAGTTTTACAATTTACAATGTTCAAACATAAGACTACAAATGTTGCTGTTTTTACAGATTACAGCATCAATAGTTAAGGTACTTGCCGATATCCTATTCTAGGCCCGAGACCACCACACTTGTTGCACTCAGTTTGTTACAGATAGGTCACATTACTTGTAATTATGTAATGTATTTGATGTTTACAGTCCAGTTTTGTTTAAAACTTATGTATGTTGTTAATCCGTAATCATTTATTGTGATTCAAAAAGGCTAAAAGACTGCTTTTGCACATTCTCAAGAGTATTACGAGACTAGGTATACATTCATATTTTAACGATTAATTGAAACAGTACAACATAATCGATTGTATCACTGACGATAGTATTTACCTGCATTTACATGTTTTAGGATTGTGTAAGTTAGATTGGGTGGTTTAATAGTGTCAAGTTTTTCTATTACGTTAGTATTAATATGTTGTAGTTTTAATTATTAGGTTTGCTCAATTATATTTTTTCTTACCTATACATACGTGACTGTAATTAGATGTACAAATGACATATCTGCGTGGAAAATGGAGCCAGTAGTGTCATAAGGATTCTCAAATAAATTGTGCTTTGTCGTGTCAAATTTTATTTCTGTTTTCCACGGCAGGGTACCAACCAGCCCCCGGCGAGTTAGTTTACCGTTCGTAGTGTCGTACGACGACGGCGCTGGCTCTGTCCGCCCTCTCTCTTTACACTTACTGACCGCACTCTCCCCTAACACATTAACACTCAAGACTAAAACTGAGGCTTCCGTGTGCCATCCGCACTATCGGACCGTCGGATTCGAATGAGCGGTAATTTTATTCACATTCCTTAATGGATTCGCTTTATGTAGTAGCTCTATACTGTCTCGACTCTCGTAGCGTCGTATCCGATGCGACCCCTTGTCGGTTCACGGGTGGGTACACTAATATTATATTTACGTACAGTAGTTTTGTCGCTTTAAGATGTGCATGTACGAGGACTAGTCGTCGCCGGGCGCTCGCGTCCGGAGCGCACCGACATGCATGTTCCGGAATCGATACCACATCGTATTTTGAAAGTGTGATTTTTAATGTGAATTATTTATCCTACCTACCTGTGTTCCTTCGCTTACTGCACCTTGCGTCGCCACGGGTGCGGTGAGGGGTGGCGGTCCGGGGGTCCGGGCGGTGCGGGCGACAGGCGATTGTTGTACAGTCACACGCTGCCGCGTGTTGGACCGAGGTCCCCTGTCGCCGGGCCGCCGCGGCGCGCGCTGACCGCGCTGTGTGTGCAGGGATGCTGCTGCCGGGCGGCATGGGCGGCGTGGGCGGCATGGGTGGCGTGAGCGGCATGGGCGGCGTGACCGGCATGGGCGGCATGGCCATGTTCCCCGGGCTGCCGGGCCTGCAGCACATGGTGCCGCGCTACCGGTAGCCGCCGGCCAGCACTGCAGGTAAGGGCGGGCCGGCAGTTCCCTGACCGCTCAGGCGACGTCCGTCACAACGACAGTTGTTGGATTGGCGGCCCTCCTACACTCTCCGTTCGATTCCGGTGTCGAGGTGTGTGTAAGCGTACCGACGATATGTAAATGTTCTTTGCCTTGAAATTTTTTTTCATAAGCGTTTCCACGTGAAGTTGTGACGTTTGCCTATTCTTGTAGAATTTTGACTATTTTACTCAATAAATGCTCTGGATTTGAATGTTTGCTTTTGATTTATGCACCGTACGAACCGGCCGAGGCTGGGAACTGAGACCGTCGTCTTTGTATCGCCGTCTCGTTCCAACAGTGTCATTCGACGAGCCAACGACAGTTCCCAGTCGGTGGCCGACTCAGTTTGCTCCTAGTAAAATAATTTTTGTTAACTAAGCTGTATATTGGAGTACATTACAATAAAAGACGCTTGTATACATAACACGTTTATATTACACGACAACTATTCACTAGACTGTTAGAAGAAATATTAATACCAAATCCTATAATAATATAATAAGAACAGGCTTACGATTATAAAACCTACTTAACTAGTATCACCATTAAACCAACGCAATACATGTAATTGATAAAACATTTTGTTAAAAAAATAACAGATAATTACAGTGAACAAATGGCTGTTTTAAAAATAATTGTTTTAACAATAACTATTCTAACATTTAAAATACATGGCAACTCGAACGACAACGGCCGGTACAAGGACCTTAACACGACGAAGCGTAAGTAATACCTACATACAGAGTAAGTAGCACTACTGAAAAATGACAAACGTGACCAGTGTTGGAATGTGTGCAAAGAACACTTAAAACACCCTTTAAAGTTGTGACGTCACAATTTTAATCAAGTCAGATGTCGTAAACTGATGAATACTATGGAAAGTGAAATGGTGCGAAAGCTATGTAAGTACGATATCGATGACCGTAATCGATTTTGTAAGCCGTAGTTTGACTCACTGGGCACGTTTGAAGCGCTTCAATAGTTCAAAGAGTAACATTTACATCGAGCTATAACAACTCAATTTACGAATCTCAACAATCAGTGAATTAAAACATTTTAACTGACGATATAGATTCCGTAACCAAATAGTTCGAAGTAAATGTCGCAAAGCAATAGACAATACAATCACTTCCTAGCAAACTTGCCAGCAAGAACATTGTATCACAGAAACAAAAATAAAATACATCAATAAAAACTTAAAATACATGTTGCTGTTTTGATAGCATTTTCTTATTCCCATTTCCCAGGACAACAAAGAAAAAAATATTAAGAAAAGTGTAACAATGTCTCTCTAAACAAGCATGCTAGGGCTAAATTATCCATAGCAGTATCCAGAAACACAACGTATTTAAATGTTCCACGCTATTTGTGTATATAGATAGTAGCTAAATCCCCTGTACTGTAGTTACAGACAATACAAAATACATTTTACTACAGTGACATGTGAATATGACATTTAGGACAACATAAAAAAAATACATTTATCTTTAACATAAATATATGCCCTGTTGAAACATGCCTAATCTAAAGATTGTGAGGAGGTAAATAATGCTGACGCGGTCAGTAGGCAAATAAGTGACCGCAAAGGAAAAAAAGCGCTTCCGTGCTTCGGAATGCACGTTAAGCCCGGTCCTTGCTATAGTTAAACAATTATTGATGGCTTTGTGGCATAGAAACTACTCGACAATAGGACAAGCATCTCAATCTACCAAGAATCAACAATGATCAGTAACGATTAAAGACACGTTTAACCGTTCAATAAGTGACCGTTAGTAGCTGAATTTCTGGAGTACTTCAAATAATTTGGAGGTTATGTCAACTCATCTCTTCGGTAAACATTGTAAGAGGTTTTCGGGCGCCGGAGGACGTTCAGCATTGTCATTGACTTTGAATTTTGTCTGCGCTCATATTAGTGCGTGGGAATTGTCTAGAATGACGACTCATGATATTGGCTGTTTGTGATATCTATAAATACCAACATCAGTGGAATGCAAATGCTTTATCTACTAAAAACGACCCACTACTTCTACTAGAGCTTAGAAATGCTATTAAGTATGTACTAAGCCTTAGTTAAAATTCCTACTGATACCTACATGGTTTCGGTACAGCATTAAAAGTATCATGACTGTTTACAAAGGAATGAGCTATATATCCATACAGCGTGGATTTACATTATATTTCATTTTAAGAATAAATAAATGCAATAAAATAACTTAATAGGTACAAATAGATGACAACAATATAGGCACAGTCACAGGAGGCCTAAACAAATTGAAGGAATTTTTCAACATCAAATCAGTAAGTATAATACCTAACTATTCCTATATGAAAAATAAAACTGAAAATTACACTATCTATAAATAGGGATTAACACGAATGAATGGATATCGTGAAATTAGTCCAAATGACTATTTTATTTCTTTGCGCAACTGCTGGGTATACAAACAATTGCTGTGGTAGATACCTAAGGTTTTATTTTATTCTACCAAAAGTAAACCAAATTGATCGATGGTTTACATTTTACTTATTTCGAGTCCAACAATTCAATACTACAAACTATTTCAATACTAGCTAACTTCATTTACGGGTTAATATGAGGAACTATACTATTTCTTGGACAGTAAGTGACACTATTCTAATAGCAATATCTATTTAAAGAAATGTTGATATGAGGAACTAGGATGGAAGGAGAAAGTATTACAAGTACAAGTTAAGAATACCTACATCATTTAAGAAAAAAAAGAATTTCCAGCTTTTTCATATCATAACAAAATGCGAAATATAAATCACAGCACCAAGGTAATAAAAATACATAAATAATAAACCCTTAAACCAATATTAAATAGATTTACAATACAACATCAATGATACACATCTCCACGTTGATGAAATATAAAATGAAATGAATTCTGTAGGTACATATTTTATACTCGGGATCACCTTAGCAAGTAGGCGCACTGCGATTCGTCATGCCAAGTTCAATATTATCAAAATATCGTAACTATATTTCGTAACTAATAAATAATTTGCTTCGTACAACACTAAGCTAAGCGTTTCTAACATGCTACTTGGTCTGTAAATGTGGTAAAATTGTTACGTGTTACCGCTAGTACCAAAGATTTATATAAAAAACTACAAAAATTTGAGCGACCCATAATCACGATAAATAAGTTTTAATTGGATTATACGATTAATTGAAATATAACTTTATAATTTCCGAGTGTTGCCCTCTACTAACATCGCTAGCGCTAATATTACCCAACCTTTTTCGATATGTTTGTATATTAGATGTGAAAGTAAATTATATTCACAACCTGATCGCTAAGTTTGAATATTTCATTGGCACGTTACATTTTGTCTAACAGTACGCAGATTTCTAATAATGTGTACTAGCAAAAAATCCAATAATCAAAATCCAATATTACTATAATTATTATAAACATTTTTGTACTCTACGTACACCGGTACACCCGCATTGATCATAAATAATTATAAATATTTCACTAACAAGATCCAATACTTTTAAATACTGTATACTCGATGAGGTTACTTAGTTTCCTTATTCTAAATTTCGCGTGAGCCTCGCAGCAAAACCGAAATTTGAAATAAAAGCTTTCTTCAAAATGGGTTACGTTTGGATTACGTTCACTATTAAATGACTATTCCTTCGATTATACTGCATTTCTTAAATAAAGTTTTAAGACTAAATAACTTATACCATTTACCTCTAAAAGTACAATATAAATATACCATGATTTCCAAAATAGCAACAGGGATTATATATTTATTTGGAGCCAATTGTATGATAATATGTCGAAAGATAAATGTACAATTGAAGATTAGAATGAGGAAAGTACTAAATAGGAGAAATACGAATGTGTATAAGACTATTGGGTTTTCTAAGGATATTCATGGTATAAAGATAAATTTTGTCTCATAATAATGACATAATTATTTGGTATACCCTCTAATAATTCATTTAAACGTCTGAATCCAAATAGGTACCTAGTATGAATACTAATGCAAACTAGCTAATCTTTAGAATGCCCAAATTGACACCGTCTATAGTGAGCTCGGTATAAATCCTAGTAAATGTAACGTTAAATTTGATCTATGATATGAAATGGATTACAAAAACTATCCTAAATGATCCGGCGACGGAGTGATGTTTCTGTATAAGTCTAAAGATGGCGACACCGAGCGCATTACATCAGGGCACGGTGTGTTGGCACGAGTCATACTCTCGAAGCGTTCCCTCATGGCGGCCACGTGGCCGGCCATCACGCCGTTCCTATCGTCTCTCGGAGCCAAACTTTCCTCCTGAACTCTCTCGGGCAACTCGACGTCTGACAATAAGGACACTTCGGACGACGCCGTGTAATACATCTCGCTGACCGGTTCGAAGGACGCGGTCATCGGTTCCTGATCGAAAACTGGGTCGGACGCTACAAACGTTGCGCTCTCGACGCGGGTAGATTGATTAGTGACACTTACGTTTTCGACTGGAGTCGCGGTTAAATTCGAAACTGGAATATCACTTCGTTCGCAGCTGATAGGAGCACTTAATGGTACAATCTCGACGCGTTCGACCCTAATCGGTACAGCGGGCGCGTCATTGTCTTTTCGGATGAGATGTGAATCTATATCTAGCTTACTTACATTATCTACGAGAGTCGGGGAGTCTGCGGCTTGTTCCCGCTCGGCGTGCAGCGAGGCCGCGTCGCTCCACAGCTCCGCGACGTACGTCTCCACTTCGCACACTACGATCCGTTCGGGACTCACTAAATCCGTTTCACTTTCAACTTTGACCTCGACCTCCTCGCACAACTCAACGACAGTATCGTCACCGGCTTCGTACTCGGAAGTCTTCATCGTTTCGCAGAGGCGGTTGATCGCGTCGACGACGTCGCGCAGGTCGCTGACGTCGTCCGTCGGCATCGTGACGCGCTCGATCGGGAGCACCGCGAGGTCCTCCTGTTGGAGGGCAGCG
>LGAG01000078.1:75130-88402 GCA_001278395.1 Lerema accius
ACCGGTGGCTAAACACCCTGTATATTGGATGTTTGGTCGTGTATTATCTGAATATAACAAGTACTGCAAGTATTCCAACAACATGTACAGTACTAATAACCTTGTGAACAATTTTCCTTTATTGGTGCAATTTAATTTCCTCCATCGGAAAACACATATTACGTACACTTGATAATATCGACAGTAATTATATTATCAATTCTATTGCTATATTTGTAACTAATATGGATGGATGGTACACAATATTCCTCACAGGAGTTTAATACCATATTTGAAACCTTCGTCGTCATAGCTTTACCTTGTAGGTTATTTTACTCCGCAGGGCATTTTAGGCCTCTATATTTTTTACGGTTTTCATAGATATATGTAATATAAAATATAGTGTAGGAGCGTCTACGTGTTAATGCAGCCTATGAAAGGAAATTGTTGCTAAATATTTCATGCTGCCTACCGACCTACTGTAGTGAATAATTTATCTGTTACCCCTTCGCACCTTAACCACTAATCTATCCGCCTGAAATTTCGCATATTGTCAAGAGCACACAAAATGGCATAGAGTACTTTACATCCAGAAAAAACACAACCTAAAAAAAGTAAATGGACCTTACCTGGGCACCCTCATACTCTGCGCTCTCGCCGTCAGCTTTCCATTGACGACGAGCTTCTTGGGCGGGGGCGAAGGCCTATTATCAAGCACGGGGGCAGCCGTCGGCGGCTTCGGTGCCAAGTTAGGCTTGCCGTGGCTGACGCGAGGCCTCTCCGACAGATCTGACGTGGACAATGATGATGCTGGTGTGGGGATTGGCGGCGCTGACGTCAGAGAAGTCATACTGCCTCCTGGAAGATACGGTGGTGCTGTATAAGTTACCTGGCTGTTTTTAGGGTTATGCAAGAATGTGTGACCATAGTGAGGGCAAATCTCGTCGAACTCTTTCGTTTGCAGGGTCTTTTGTCCGTCAAGTGTATCGTCTCGTGTTGCCTAGCCTCTACCTGCTCTATTTAGCTAACAAACGAGAGTGTTCGCATTACGAGCTAGAGGATTGAAAACCAATATTTGCTTTCTTTCTTCTCTTTTTATTACGCTTATTATCCAGAGGTTTAAATAAGTGATCATTACATCTAAACTGTACCTAATCGATACAACAACCTGCTTGAACAAAATCCAGATATATCAAGTCATTATAATATGTCCGTTCAATGTGTTTAATTCGCGATCTATCCCAACTTTAATCTTACCCAGGGCAGCCTGTGACGTGGAATGTAACGAGCTCTTGTTCCGGTGCAGCGTACTGGCGACATTCTGCGGCAGACTCTGCTCCGAAACCTGGTGCAAGTTGCTAATGCGCTCCGTAACCGATCCTGTCGTCAGCACTGAATCTGATGAGCTCTGAAACAACGTATTAGGATTTGATGTAACTGTTAATTATAAACTAAATACTAATATAATGCTTTGGGCAATGGAAAAGACAACAAACTATAGGGATGAATTTTAGGAAACTTAAAAACCCTACACAAGATAAAACCCACTTTGAATATACGAATGCCATGATCGGTCTTTAAAAAAAACTTAATTAATAGTCTCTACTTATTGTAGCGGTCTTTAACCCAGAGGTAATCGAGCCTAAAAAATTGGTACTTTATTACGACGTCTCAATGCCGATAATACATTGGGAACAAAATGCCCAACTGTTCGGAGTTCTTATACAATCAGAAGCCTCCGAAACTTTAGCCGTTATGACAGACATCTACCAACAACATATAGGTACCCTTACAAGCTTTCCAAAATATGGAAGACCTATTGTTACTAAGGACCATTCCGCCACCAATTAACCTCATTCAAGAATTTCAAAAGACAACAGGAAACAAATCGAAACAACAGTGCTAATTTGTATAATCAATCAGCGAGCTATTAAAGCTATTAAAAGAGACATTACAATGGGTTTATTTACTTTTATTACACGACAAGTGAGTGAGCAACGAACGGCCTTGCTATAAAGGAGCGCTGTTTTGAGTTCAATTGAATGCCTCATTAATTTCTTGGCGACATTTGGACACGTTATAGATAGCCAAAGGCACTTAAATACCATCTTTATGATATCATTGTTAATGGTCATCGTCATTTAAAATGTGGATATACGAAAGGTACAGATCAAGTGTTATTTCCTAGTCAATTCTGTCTTTTTAAAAGTTTCTATTTATGCATATTGTCAAAGATTATGTTGAGAATATAAGTTTTGAGTTTATTTTTGCCAGATTAACTCCATTTTTAACACCCTATCTATGAAAAAGAGGCAAGTGCTTCATAGATAATATCTAATAGCGTTTCTTTGTAAGGCTAGATATTATCTAAATTATCTAAACATTACATCTCCACACTATTTTCACGTATGCAAGTATGACTCACGAATAAAAAAACGATAAAGATACAGTTGTAAAGATGTAAAAATCTTCTCTGGAACTAGTCGAATGAGGCTATGACGAGTTTTGAATGTAGCTGTTCAACACAAAAGGCCTATTGAGGTTGATGAGTTGCGGACTGAAAAGCGTTGGAAGACACTAACCCAAATAAATAAAATCCACGTATTTTCAGTACCTTTGCCAAGTTCGACGTCGTATTGGAATTTGCTAGTGTTCTTTAACTTAATAGTGTAGTAGCCTCCACTACATAAAGATTGTGACATGTGTTAGTTTCGACTATATGCCTCTCTTTCCAAATATAATTTTGTTAGTTTCAGTGAGACGTAAGAATAATTCTGTAATAAATCTTCTGAGTGAGAGTTTTGAATTCTTCAAGATTGACCAATTGTTTTTCGTACCTATTATAACGTTTTCTTCAGCAATTTGTTGTTACCATGATAACCGATTTTATTTCTGTATCTTTATTTTGATTTTATTTTAAATCTGTATCTTTTATTGAGCACCTTTATCATCAATATGATAAGACATTGGTTTTACATCTATTCTCTTTGCCATCTTATATAAGCCCTCCACCCTCATTCAAGTATTGACCAGGCCTCCCATCTACAACGAGCATAACAAAATATTTACATAGCCGTTGTTGACCGATCGTCCGCAATGACAGTGAAAGTTGGACAAACATCAAGCTGATCGTTTCGGAGGCAATTCCGACCACGTACTCACAGCCAACGAGTGGTAATCGTAGGGAAATCACTCCGCGATCAAATTCATCAGGCAAGTCGACCGCTAATGCGTTTATGTCAGCCACTGGTTCAGTTTCCAATTGTGAATTGATTATGTGCTCGTGGTGACACTGAATGGAAACTGCTTTTCTTGTTGGTTACTTTTCTGTAAGTGGTTTGAATACAGTATTGAAATCTTTCAAGCCAGTTCTAATCGGGGTCGTATGTGTATATGCCACAGAATTTTTGGTTTTATCGTCAAATTCATTAGCGGCTCATTATAGGGTACATGACATGACCACATTAATATGACTTAAAATTTCTCCGAATATCAATTTTAACATCATCCGTCCGTCCTCTTTTACTTTACTATCAAATCAACAAGTCAAACTTGTTAGGTGTTAAAACTGCATAGCATTGCATTTGTGACACAAGTATTGATATTATAGTGCGGTTTGAGATTGAGAAGCATTACAGCTATCGATTGTGGTAACTTCTCAACAGATGTACAAGCTATGTGTTCTAAAAATACATCGTTACGCGATATCTGCTAGTTACCTCTATTAAAAGTAGAAACGTACGTGTTGTTCACGATTCTTACTTTGTTTACATCCTCGTAAAATCATATCTTGCTGTTTTTACTTAGTTCCTTATCGTTATAGTTGCGTTAGTTCCCTATCAGCTGTGGTACAAAAAACGGGATACACACTTCCTTCTTGATTGGCAAAGCGTCGATATCTTTATCGTTATGGACCTCAGTAGTTGCTGGAGGCTATTTAGTATAGTCTGACATATCTGCTTGTTTTTCAATAACATCATAATCCGCTGCACTGTTTCCATCATTGTCAAACTGAGGATTAACAGACACGTTCGAGAACTGGTGATCTTTAGTTTGCAGGATTCCTCATTAATTTTTTTCATCGAGATTATCTTCACAAAGAATTCCATATTTATATAAGGATGGATCACTAAGTTCATGTTGCAATTTATAAACAAACTCCACGAGAGCTTATCAATCGATGATCCGACCGATGCATGTTGCGAGTTCTCACCCGATGCATCATGCACGCATATATGGCACTTATCCAATCCACATAAGGCGTGGTTTCCTGTGAATCAGCGGTACAAAGCGACAAACTCTTTGTGGCGTCGCCGGGTCAGTAACAGAGTGTGATTGATGAATCACAGTTCAAAGACGCAAGCAGACGGACATTATGTTAATATGTTGATGACATATTGGCGACATTCTGACATGCGAGGCTGATTTATTTAACTGAATACTTAAGAGTTGGTTCGTTGGTGTAACAAATATGGTCTTTAATTTCCTGGTTACTATCGTATACAGACAAGAAACCTCCAAGTCACAATATTATGTGGAATGGACATTATGTAACATATTGTGTACCTTTCCTAGTTTGAATCTGATTTATATGCTATAGAATTTCGTAAGGTACTGTACATCGGGGGCATAGTATTCTAAGTTTTCGAAGACAGTATCCGAAGTAATTTTAATTATAATTCAAGTTTCCATGGCACTGAAATAACCACGATTTCGTCTACTTTGTGGACTACATACTACTTTAAAGTATATACATAAAAAACAATAAAGTTAGGAATTTGTATATTTAAAAACCTGCTTTCATTATTAACATCAAGACTTAAATCGACACTCAAATTAATAATCAGCTAAAGGATTGAGAAATTTGGGTAGAATTTTCAAATTTACTTATATTCCAATGAGACAAAACCTATAAACCCAACATACGAGTAATTTAAACCCTATCCATCAACTTCTACAAACCTACCAATAACTGTACTTCAATACGTAACACAGAACAAGAAGTCTTACATAACCTCAACAAATCGGGTCTAAATGACTCACAGCAATGACTCAAAAGCGAAGGCTATAGGGAAACTTGAGGGCAACCGCACTACGTGTTGAGGTCTGTTGAATCATCACCATTAATACATGACAAATCTCGGAACTATTGACAAAGTGCGGTTTTATTGACGCTGCTATAACGCATTCTAGTTCCGGAAGGAAACTAAGGAAACTTGTTGAAGGTGGTTGTAAATATTTTGAGAATGCCAATCAATTCAGTGTAAACGGAAATGTTGTGCCGGTGGTGCGTTACTTGGCAAATATAGGGCCTAGTTGCCCTTTCGGTTTAAGGTCACGAAATATTTCCTTATGAAGTTCCTGTGTGCAAAATTCTACACCAAGTTGAAGTAGCAGAAAGCTGATTCATTCATTGGACAGATAATCACCACAGAAGAAAGCTATTCTTCAAGTCAAGTTAAGAGACATTGCATCTATGAACTCCTTTATACATTCGCGATTGTGTCTGCCACTATGAGGCCAACTGTAGTTTTGACTTGATAATTAAGGGGTACTAAGATATCAAAATATACGTTTATAAAGATCCTTAACGTCAAATTTTCTATCTTTGTACAATCCTATCTTACTCTATCAGTGTATTTAACCTTAGTTTTTTATTCAGCCGAGGCGCACTTGACCACGCTCCAAAAAAAGTGGGTCAAAATCTCGCCGTATAATATTATAAAGATTCAGATATTTGATCAAATCACGACTAGTTAAATTAAATCTTTAGTAAAAAATACCTATAAAATTTATTCCAAGCAGTTACATTGTCCATCCTTGACCATGCGCTTGGCAACAGTTTGCATTGCACGAGCCAAACGGGTTCATTGCAGGTATTTCTCCAACTTGCTCCATAGATTTTATTAAACTACCCTTTGTTTATTAAATTCAGTTATAATAAATAGCCTCTTAGATTGCAAATGTTGCAATACATAAGCATCAAGTCTGTAATCCTCATAAGTCTATAAGCCTACTCATGTAGATAAAGAAATTAAATTGGAAATACTAGACAGCTGAAATCATCGATTTAATTATAATCCGATGGATTTTTCTCTTCATATTTACTTAAAGTAGATAGGATGATAAATTGACGTCTACTGACTTCAGTAACATAAAAGGCATCACATAACATCAAAGATAATGTGGATCAAGAAATAGAAGCCTACTAAAATACAAAGACTCAAAGAACATTTAAAAAGGAAGACAATGTTTCAAGTAGTCAAAACAAGGCCTCAGTACTACTACTCACTGCCGTTTAATTTAATCACTTCAATTCTACCGTTTGTTCAATTAAAACAATAGAAACAACGATTACTTCATCACGCTCCTCAATCAGGTTATACGAATACATTAATTTGACACAATTCTTTGCTCCGAGAGCATCGAATCTAATTAGTATTCTATGCTCATGGTCAGTAGATGAGTCAGCGGTGACGGTTGGCACTGTACCATAACTTTAACTTAGAACACATGACTTTTAAATCAAAGTCAAGTTAATAAAAGAATTGGATTTCGCAGAGACACTTATGCTAAATGAAAAAAACCGTATTGATAGAGAATCATCAGATTTGATGCATGATTAAAACAATAAAGACTTGAATAAATCAAATAATCCCAAAATTCCACATTACCAACAAAAAGTTAAACCTGCATTTAATAAAACAATTCATACCAACCTATCTAAACCTATAAACATACTAGAATATAGAAGACAACATTCTCAATTTTCAAACACTGAAAAAGTGAAGCATCTAATCGACACTAGCATTTATTTCCAACAATGCGAGGAAGTTTCTGGAAGATATTTTTTGTACTACTCTCGTAATAGCACATGAAGACAAGGCGCTAAGTTTTTGCTCTAATACTACGTCGCCATTGAGCAATAAACATTGCAGTACATGACTCATAACTCGGAACGTTGATAAAAATGATATAATCGCTACAAGTACAGATTTGTCATATATGGTAAACATAACTGCTAGTATTAATGGTAGGAAAAATATCACAATGAATGCACCTTACATCGTCCATTCCAATTGGTCTATCCTAGCTTACTTAGATATAAATCTCAGACTAAAAAATATATTTTACGATCTAATGTACCGAGCAGATGTAAAAGTATTTCCTTTTTAATTTTAAAATAGAAATAAGTGTCCCTGCCAATCATAGAATTTAGTGTTAATGATGATAATTCTTAAAGTTGTAAGTAGTATAATAACGTAAATAAATTAAGCGCCTAGCATTATACGATTTTTCTTTTACAAAGTTACTAATTAAATGACTGATGAACTTTAGAATTTATACTCAGGTGACACAGTTTTATTAAAAAGTAAGTATTTTATACTTAGGACTAATGGTTTTTAGTTTTTACTTCATTTAAATAAAAATTAATGAGACCAAGGCTCGGCCTTGAGATAAATAAATTCATTTCATTAACTTTATGAATATATTTTCAACAGCATTAAAATCTGCAATGAAAAGCGTACCTATTAAAATTTAGCGCAGCATCATTGAATTCATTTTACATTTTATAGTTGTCACAATTTAAGAGGCCCATTTTGGCAGATGTCATTACAGTGACAATAGATATGTAGACAAAAAATCGACACACCAAAGAAACCGATTTTTACAATAAACTGATTCTAAATTGTAAGGGATCTTAATCGCTTCGATAATTAAAATTTAAATAGTGTATAACTGAAGTTTATACAGAGAACTACTCATCTCGGTAAAAAACCTTAATTATTATTAACTTTATAATAGTTTGAAGCGTTGCAGAAGTTCAGTAACTGCAAGGCGCGGTCAGGAAGTAGAAGGATGACGGCTAGTTGCAAAAATTCTTGAGCATTTCTGTACTTCAGATGGCACGTTAAGCTGTCGCTCTGGCTCATTATTGTAACGCTTTCAGATGAAGATCCAAGCTTCTCGATTTGATATAACTCGCTAGTACAAAGTTCCGATTTCGGTACCATATCGATTATGATTTGTTTCCTATCTGGTTTCATGCTAGGATTCCTCAGTCAACCTCTAGTGACTTCCGGTTCCGGTTAAAACATTGTAACGATGTTCATAATATTTCTGCGGTTTTAAACAATTTACAATATAAATTGATTTTGATAAAAATAAAATGATAATTATACAACTTAAAAGTAATGTAAATATCCAAAAGTAATATATTTTTCAGATATAACATTATAATTCATTAATTGGTAAGCATCAGACTATTCGTGCTATATAAATATTTATTCCATTTTCTTAAAGACTCCTCTATAAAGTTAGTTTGTTTTCAACACTGACATCTGCCAAAATGGGCATCTTAAATTGTGACAACTATAATGACATAAATTATTTTTTAAATTTCACACAGTCAGACGGATTGACATGTCTTTGTCATAATACAGTTAAATTTCGAACGCAGATAAAAATTCAAATCATTTATTTCGTCTGAACTAACAGCTCACTTAACGAACTTCTTCAGATCTTCACAAATTTTTTAACCGACAACCATCATAGAAACGTTAAAATAAAACTGTCTTCTCACTTACGATTTTCGTCGTAGAAATAAACCTTAAGAAACAATATAAAACAATAATAACAAAGAGTTCGATAAACATAATTATTTCCACGATAGCAGACTATACTCGTATCAAAAACAAAACACTATCACGCCGTCTCCCTCTCGCAACGTTATCGTGTTATCAGATCATGCCATTCCATTTTCAGCCAAGGACAGTGTATTTTGATAGTGGCAACACTGAATTTCTCATCTGTCCGTACATCTTTGAAGGTCAACAGATGAGTCTTACTATCAATATATTCAGGTGCCATATCATTTTTACTACAAGATGTTACCATATTATTTCCTACCTACATAACACAAGATATTGCATTGATATTAATATTGATTAGCTGCTCCATAACAAAGCATTTATTTTAGCGCTTAGTTTTACTAGCTGAAAAAATTCTGTCAATAAATATAGAAAATATTTCGAAATGAATAGTTTCTACAAAATGTCATTTAATATACCGATCATCTTGCTTTAAAATAACCCAAAAGTATGAAAAAAACTGATTAATAATCTTGAATATAGTTTTTTGTGTTATTTCTGTAATCGCAACCTTTGACAGCTATAAAATTACACATCTATTTTTAACTTCTAATTTTAAACCACGCGCGTAGGATTATATCCCAGATAAACAATACGCGCATTATGTAATTATAAAATTGGGTCAAACGTTCATGTCCTGAAAGCTAATCAAACGACTGACTCAAACACGTAGGCGCGTCTGTCATTTTGTATATTGAATCCCTATTATTTGTTTTAGATACCTGTCAACTCTTTCTATGAGTATTCCAACCGACTGAGAAGGAAATTTTAAGAAAATGTTCCAGTTGGTTGGTTTTAAGTAGATATATCTATTATAGGTGATTAGACTAAACGCAATTTGGGGGGAGGGGGTCTTGTAAAATGTTATGATGCGTTACATAGGGGAAGGGTGATCGAATCACGCGTTACGTACCTAACATTGTTTTCTTGCTTATTAAAAAAAGGTCAAGAACCTCAAAAATTTACTTTGCGTAAAACTTGACTCCTATAGACTACCACACGAAATTAAGGGGTGATGCGTGAAATAAAAATATGTTTTTTTTACATAAAGTTAATGTTTGTCAACAATCCCACCTAATGGTAAGTGGCAATGTTGTCCAAGATGGTGAGCGCACTAACTTGGAAGAATACTCTTCACTCATGTCTTAAAGACATCTACCTGACTATACACGCATCTTAGAAAATTCAAAGCGAAATTACAAGGACTTCAAATCAAATATTCATCAATGAAGTACTTATAAGAAGTTATAGATAACAATAAGTTGGTAGGTACTCGATTGATTCTTTGTAGGCGGAGTTCAATTTAATACTCGGAAACAATTTATCTAACAAGCTACATGTTACAAAAGACAAGTGAACAAAAAATGTAATGAAAATCATATTTATATCTTGACTGAAAACAAAACTTGATAAGATATAAAAGATAGCTAATCTAAACACAATACATGAAACAGAGAAATGAGTAATTTTGAATACAACGTACACAAAAATATACAGAATTGAAGACATTTTGATTAATTCATTAACAGAAAGAAAAAATACAAATACATCTTCTTCGATCAAGAATTGATGGAAAGTAAAAGTATATTTATCCGCTAACCTCACAAGGTTTGACGGGATTTTATCGAAGCTTATGCAAACTTTAAAAGCTTATAAAAACGGAGATAGCTTAGCTTTTTGAACTTTGGTGGCTTGACGAGAGGCTTGATTTCGAATCCAGCATTCACCTCTAATTTACAATGAGTATGTGCGTATTAGAAATGGCACTAGTTTAACGCGGCGGTAATATATTTCGATTTTGGTCAGTAAAATTGATGACATTGGCAGTAAACTTTGGGCAGTAAAATAAATTAAAACGATCAGTAATAAATATATTTTTCGGCAGTGGAATAATTAAATGGGCAGTTAATAGTGGGCAGTTATAAAGTTGCAATTGGTCGGTAACTTGTGAGCAGCAACTTGAGGGCAGTAAGTCGTAGGGTTAAAATAAAGATTTAATAGAGCAAACGAAATTTAAACCTAACCCTTACCTAACACACCTTCACATTTTAGTGTTCGTCGTCAAATAACGCGTTTTTTACTTAACTTTTTGATATGCCATTTTATAAGTTTTACTGCCCACTTAATTGAAGTCTACACGATTATCATTATTGTATAATTTGATTATGTCACAGATGTCGTCGGAAACCCGCTGACGCGGGTTTCCTCCTTCCGAACGAATAAAATCATACCAACCTAACCTAACCCAACCAAAGACCATTAACAATGAGATTTTTGTCATATTCTTTTCATTATTTAAAAATATTAATTTAACTGCCCACATTAACTGCTTATAATAACTGCCCAATATAACTGGCCAATTTGTTTTAAATTACTGCTCATGTATTACTGCCCAATTACTTTTTGAACTGCTCCTTTTATGATAAATTTACCGGTACATTGTATTTTTAGTACTGCTCATGTTTTACTGCCACACTTTTTATTTTACTGCCCAAAAAATATTTTACTGCCCAACTCATTATTTCCACTGCTCAATGTAACTTCTCGGATTTTTAAGTTACTGACCACTTTAATTAGTGCCATTAGAAATTAGTCATCAGTAGCTCTATGAATGACAACATAGTAAAGAAACCTGTACAGTTAAGAATTCTCTATAAAGTTCTTAAAGATGTGTGGAGTTTACCATGTATGCGCATTTCGTCAGTGTGGTGAACAAGCCAATGATATGTATTGCCTATACAGAATTTTTTAATTTTCTTTTATAATGTTATTCGTGTTATACCTTTCTGGCATTCGTTAAGTAAGCTTTTCGTTCCTGACACGAAAAAAAATCTATTTTGAATGAATTGAAATGAATGGCTTATACTAATATTGTGAGATAAAACAAGACCAAAGCAGCATTGGGACAGTTATGGATTAAAATGATGATGCAGACAAAAGAAATAGCCATTGACGAATTATTACTATAATCTACATACCCTGTACATTTTCGTATATCGGAGTTACGAGTATTAACAACTTCGGATTATTTCGGATCGGTGTCAAAAACCGAGCGATACTGAAAGTGTTCTATTAACGTCCAAGATAAAATAATTCGTTTCGCGTCACATTCGCGATACGATATCGAACATTATCGCCGACTTAATGTAATGTAGCTATGTAATTTACCACTTTTATGCTTGAAATTAGTAGAGGGCGCCTATTGTCTCAAAAACCGGTACTTATAAATGACGATACACACTCATAGTCCCATTCTAGGATTCTTTGTGTGGTAGGCGCCACTAACAAACAAATTGACAAAGGACACACCCAGACCGAGAACAGAAATTAAATTCATCATTCGAATTTTTGCTTCCCTGGTAATCGAACTGACTTTCCTTTCAACGACTTTCCGAATGATAATCATTACGAGTCTGTATAATTTAGGTTATAACAATATTACTTTCTGTCAGAATTAGTATTCCTTTCTGAATTATAAGCACGAAAGTAATATCATTACAACGTATTCTATTCCCTAAGTCACAATACTCAAACAAGAAATCTTGGACAAAAACTAAACCAACAAACCTAACGAACTAAAATTAAAACATGATATAGAAACCACATGCAAATTAATGATACTACACTACAGTACAATAATAGTAGATGAGTTACGCGTATAACATTTATAAGCTAACTAGACGATGCCCGCGGCTCCGCCCGCGCAAAAGTCGATAAACAAAATATTGATTTTATCCCAAGGGAACCTATAGTCGGGATAAAATGTATCCTATGTCCTATTCCTGGATGCAACCTATCTGTGTACCAAGTTTCAGCTTAATCCGTTCAACGGTTAGAGCGTGAAGAAGGGACAAACATCCAAACATCCAAATATCCAAACATCCAAATATCCAAACATCCAAACATCCAAATATCCAAACATCCTTACAAACTTTCACATTTATAATATTAGTAGGAAGTAGGATATTAGTAGGATAAGGAAACCATAATTGAAAAACGCATCATTTGCGTGCATGCATACGACTAATCCTTCTAACAAGTTCCATTGATAGGATTACCGCTGTATACCGTTTAGTTCCTTGTAAATGTAGAAACAAATTGTGTACAAGCAAAGCATTAGTAGCTTGTGGGAAAATCAAACAATTGTTATGAAACATAGTGATGACGGTAATTCCACGAATTTAGCAGATATACACTGAGTGCGTGCAAATTTTTTAGCATAAGGTAATAGATTTGTCAGTTAATTCGGAACAGACTTAAAAATCATCTGTAAATAAAAACAAAGATCTGACGTTTATCAACGGGTAGTCTATGACGGATACTAGTAATTATTTCTAGTCTTGCTAGAAAAGCTTCTTAATGGCACTAATTAAAGTGGTCAGTAACTTAAAAATCCGAGCAGTTACATTGAGCAGTGGAAATAATGAGTTGGGCAGTAAAATATTTTTTGGGCAGTAAAATAAAAAGTGTGGCAGTAAAACATGAGCAGTACTAAAAATACAAAGTGCCGGTAAATTTATCATAAAAGGAGCAGTTCAATAAGTAATTGGGCAGTAATACATGAGCAGTACTTTAAAACAAATTGGCCAGTTATATTGGGCAGTTATTATAAGCAGTTAATGTGGGCAGTTAAATTAATATT
>LGAG01000078.1:88477-101468 GCA_001278395.1 Lerema accius
CGTATCTTCAGTCCTAGAATTACCCAACAAGACACGACAATTGAAGCAGTAAAGCAAACTCATGAAATAAATAAGAACCATCTACATCAATTCAGTTCCCAAACCAGTATGCCCACTAGCAATTAACACTGCCCTTTGGAACTAAACTGACCAAATTTCATTCTCGATTGCAAGATTGCGAGAAAGATTTCGTTCACAGACAGCAAGGTCACAGTATTATAAACAGAGAGATGTGAATTAGTAATGCATTGCGTAATTTTATACGAAAACCTGTGCCGGCATAGCGAAATACACAATTGAGCCGATCGTTCATTCATCAGAAATAGCTGCAATTCATCTTTCCACGTGTCAGAGGTTTGAAGAATTCTATGCTATACCACAATGCTTACTTTTCTAATGCAAATTTATTGATAGATGACAGATGGATGACTTTTGCACAGGGGATCCCAAACTTTAAAGGAAGCGGTTTTTTAAAGAAGCCCATTACAAATCAGCAGTTTTTTTTAATAATTTTGGCGGAACCCTTATGATAATGACTATTCAACGGAACCCCAGGTTCAGCGGAACCCAATTAGGGAATCCACACCTTAGCATATTTGTCCCACTATTGGGGACATTTTACAATGACCAGAATTAAGATCAATAGTCCTCCGCGTTAACAAAGGGTGAGCATTGTGTATACTTCACATCGATTGGTGCTAATCAATTTAAAATACACACGCAAGACCGCGAAATACTATAAGTGCAAGCTGTGCAAGTGGGTTTCATACTTTTCCCCTTTTGACATTGATTAGGTACGTACAAACCCCACTGACTTGTAAGCTGATGAAACATTAGTTTAGGGATTACCAAACTGAGTTCCGCGGAAGCTAGCTGTTCCGTAGGACAGTCATCAGGGATCCTCTAAAATTAAACACATTTGAAGCCCAAAAAATAAAAGGTTAATTTTGGGGAATCATTGAAATGTACCAGATAAATGAAGACGTAAGACAAAAAAATATGGGGTTCTATATAAAATAAAAGGTACCTATTTGATTGGTATTCCGTTATCTTTAGAGTTAAGGAACCCCTGCATTAGTTAACCCTCCCACGACGACTTAAAGTAAAACCAACCCGCGGTCACCTCTTCGGAGAATATTTTTACCTTTATGATCGAACGCGGGTGGGCGGCAACAGGATAAAAGTGAACTTTTAAAAATAAGCTGAAGCGTAAATATTTAACATGCTGAGAGCTAGGAGAGATAGAGTCTATTTTTAGATGGAATAAAAACACAATCTTTAAATGTAATGAGGCAAGTATAGAGTATAGTACTACGTAATTTTAAAGAAAGCTTGCATTGTTGTGAAATTGACAAAATATAATTTGGGAATTTTTCGACTACAGATACAAAATCATGAGGAATAGACTGTATTTATGTAAATCCTTGCCACTTTAGTAAGTAAGTTTGAATAATTCTAATAGATTTTTCGGTTATTTCATTTGCGTACATTCCAGCAGAAAAATATTTGTCGATTCTTAAGTCACGTGTGCATATAATAATATCAATAAATTCAAGTCCACCGCAATGAGTGTATTTATTTTTATAGTACCTACATATTATTATTGTTGTGTACAACCTGAGTCATCCTACAAATAAATTAACACCAACAACGCATAATCTATCGACAAATTGAACAGTGAAGCGACAAAAAAATCGTTGCGTCAATATCGCATTGCAAGCAATTTATATTCACTGTCCGCCCTCAAGCGGGCAACTTGACCAATCCACTGCCATATCGGCGTGGTCATAAATTTCGACCGCCATCGCCATATGGGCTACGATTGTTGATATAGCCGGCGATTCATATTATTGGAACTTGGAACTCATTTTATGACAGTATTTTATGACACGAGTGCTTTACATAAGTAGTCCAACGTCTGTAATACCATCGACGACGAAATTACATTTTGATTTGAATATAAAGTTGAGTTGAAAAAGCTACAACATATTAAGAGTAAGAACCTGGGTACAAATAGTATGCATATTTGAATTTCATCCAAATATCGCCATAAAATATAAAAGTCTAAAACAGTAAACAATGTTACATCAAAGCTAACTTACCAACGGCATAGCAGGCTTCTGTGGGGGTGGTTGTGGAGGAGGTCCTCTGACCCTAATATCGCTCGGCTGTCTTCTGACCACGGGCCTAGTGGGGGGCTCCCTTGGGGCCTCTTTAGGGGCCTCTCTGGAGGCTAGAGCTTCCGTTAAGGCAGCTGATATCGAGCCAAAGTTATGACTTGGCGATGGCGAGGGAGGGTAGGCCGGTCTTGTTTTTTCTGGAGATTTCTGCGCATGGTGTTGAGGTGGAGGAAACCGAGGTGGATCAGTCTTCACTTGGCCGTTTGGTGTGGTACCTTTGAAGGAATGAGAAAGAAATTTAAAGACAAAGATATTTCATGGTGTTTTATTAGCCTTAACAAAGTGCATCTGCTCAATTGTCAGCTATTTCCATAGATCCCCCAAAGCATCTTTCCATGCCTTTCTTAACTTAACCTGACAATTCCCAGTGTCCACTGCAAGGGATACCCACTTTTAAAAAAGTTGGGGAGCTTTAGTTCTCTCAATACTCTTTATAACTAACCCTACTTAGTAAATAAAAAAGTAAGTTCTCATAAACAAAGGCGAAAATTTACAGGTTAAAAAAAATCAAGTTATGTTATAATTACGTAAGAATTATAATATTTTCAAAGAAAGCATAAAATTGTTATTGTATTGAGGAAAATAGAAAAAAAGGTTATTTTTTTATCTGGCAATGCAGCCAATGAGTCATTTTATTAAATACGGTGGTGAATTTATAGCTAATTAATTAGGAAGTAATATTAATTGATATGTAATAATTAAAATATTAATGAGACATTTACCACATTTACAAACTAATAACTCAATTTATGATTATTAACATGTAAACTAACTAAAAAAACTAAAACCAGAATTACCATCAATTTGTGCACAATTTTTGGTATTAAGTTATACAATAAAATAGGAAAGTTATTTTCGAGACAACAAGATGTTTGCATTAAATAAAATGGTCAGTTTTAATACAAGCTGTGGCTTTTGATTATAGATTACCTAATCAACCTATCAAATAGTGTGTAAAGAGCCTATATCTAATGTTAGATAGATAAAAGATAAAGATAAGATAATGATATTGTTATTGTAAATTATTTATTCTATGGATACATAATGTATTACATTTTGTTAAAAATTCAAAATCATAGATATCAATAATACACTTGTGCAAATAATTTTTTTTTAGTCTACCCCCATTTCATAAATGTGCTTTGAAATGGACGAGAGAATTGTGCATTTTAAACACGGCAAAAACAGATTTAAACCCTTAATAAACAGAATCATCCTATTAATTTAGGTAATTGTAATTAAGTTAGGGTAAAAGTTTCCTCAATTTTGTAATTAAATTTTCGGTGTAATATAATAATTATATTTTGTTATGCTATAACTAATTGCCTACAGAAATGAGAAATATATTGTAACAGAACACTTACATTAAGCTTATATAAGGAATCCTATTAAGTGTTTAATCTTTGCTTATGATTTAAATAGGGTTGAACCCTTCATGCAAGCAAACAATTTCTTAAAAACATTCTTTATTTCCTTACATAGAGGAGAGAAAATGCATATTGATAAATGAACCATTTTATTTTTATAAAACTTATTTTGTATATATGTATAAAGTTGAATATGTAATTATAGAAAAAAATATTTTAGAGTTCAATACAATTTAAAATGAATAACAATATAAACATTGCTGAGAGACTCATGTTGTTTTTACTAAATTATTAATTATGTTATGTTAAACTAAATGGCTAAGGGCCGATTTCACCAACAAAGAATAAATCTTATACCAAGGATAAATCTGTATTTGTAATAGTAAATAACAGACTTATCCTTGGTATAAGACTTATTCTTTGTTGGTGAAATCGGCCCTAAATGAATTAAATAGCCTTCTCCAAGGCTGAGATTTCTCCTCATAAATGAGGAGGATTTGGGCCTTCTCCTTATTGCTCCAGTGTATACCAGTAGAACAGTATCAGGTATATGTATTCTTTTCAATAATTTATTATTTAATATTTTTATCTAATCTAGATCACTCTATGATAGGATGCATTTGGAAATAAAAATTGGTAATTCTCAGTCAATTTATTACTAAGATTAGAAAGAAGGAATTTCATTGTTCCAAGCAGTTTTCTAAGGCTGCTTTACTTGTATTAAATCTAAATAACTTAAGGGGACATAATTTTAAAATGTATGTTAGTTATTTTCTTATTTAAGCTTACAATGAACCTGTACTGTTGTCTAGTTTAGTCATAATATAAAATGTGACTATGATAATTTGTGAGCACAAAAAATATTTGAGTAGCTATCTATGCAAAAAACAGTTTAGACAATAATGTATGCTCCTACTATAGATTGAAATGTAAATAAATGGGTGTAGTGTAAATAATATACATTATCTGAAGAAACTGACAACAACATGATAACAACATTACAAAATAATTAAAGCACCCACATCATCATAAAAATGTCTACAGTAAATTCATAAGCCCATTATCTTTAGATATAATAGATTAATTAATATATAAAATGATTGATAGGCTTTTTAGCTGTGTATAATAAAACAAAATTCTATTTACAACTAATTTTAGCTGTTAAATGATTAATGATATTTTACATTGTTAGATTTTACTAAACCAAACTTACCTCCTAATTTTCCTGTCGGCCTCAACTTAGGCATGCCCCCTGCGAACAGGCCTCCAAGGCCCGGAGCAGGCCCTCCATTAGGCACTGCACCACTACTCTTCATTCCATTCCCAACTGGCAAAGCACTCGCCGGCACATTACCCACTTTTCCTGGGATATAAGGTCCACTTTTATCTACTGTCACAGTTTTCTTTAGAGTCGTACCCTGTCTTATAGAGCTCAGGAGAGCGTTTCTGTTGTCGCCAGAGCCGCTTTTGGATGCCCCGCCAAATATCGGCGGTGGCGGAGGACCCGGCGGCGGCGGAGGCCCTGGCGGCGGCGGAGGTCTCGGAGCCATATCTATTTAAATATAAAAGTACTACACACAATAGGCCATCGGTGGCAACTGCGAACACTCGACGTCAACACCGATCACTTGTGTACGGCAGTGCCCTACGAACCCTCACTTCGCGTCTGCTCTTCCACAGAGCCGAACGATGAAAACATTCGACAGTCGATACGTCACTCTATACCGATCCATTCTCATTTACATAAAACACTGAAGAGCCTTGCCCCAAAAGATTAATCATTGCAGGAAGTACGTAGGCACTAGAAATTGTTTTTAAACTGGTATCACCTCATTTTGTAAGCGACACGTGATTACACTTTTAAACTTCGTTTAGCTGACGGCTGCGTGAAGGATTTTTGTTTGAATAAATAAATAAGATTTTTAATAGTAAATCATATTATTTTTGATACTTTTATCACAAAAACGAATGAATTGTATGAAATTCGTCACTTTATTCGCAATATGGCCGACTACAGCTGTCAAGTCAATGTAATTGAAATAGTTTCCATATTAAAAAAAATGGTAGCAAATGGTAGGTTTACAAGATTTTTTTAACGACCTCTAATGGATCTCAAATCCTAAGAAAAACAATTATATATAAATTAAGACAGAAATGGCACAAAATAAAGAGAAATAACCGGAAGGAAAATTCTGGTATTATTATGTGCTTCGATTCTGACAGCGAGCACAGATTTTTACGTTAGGGTTTTCAACACTGGACTTCCGCAAAAAGGGGTGCTGCAGAAGAAAATAAAAACATACAATTTGATGTCACCATGTTGAGTTGATAATTAAGTTATTTATATTATAATAACGAAAATAAATAATGTATGTCAATGACCTTATGAAAATATACAAAAATAACGAAGGTCCTACTTTGTCTTATGTTACCTAAGTTTTAACACACTGTTGTATAGAATAAGTCATAAGTACTTACTTATTTATTTCCAGACCTCTTTGAGGACACCAGTGTTTTAAAAAACAAAATTTCAATATTTAATATAGAACTAAAACATACACATCCACATACTGTACTTTGATAATTTGTTTTACGATACTCCTTTTTTTAGTAATATATTATAATACACATGTCGTCAGCGCGCGACGACCCTGGTTACATACACTTCCGAAAAGAGCCAAAAACCGTGTCTGTGCAGAGTCAATGTAAGCGTTGTTTTTGAGCGCTTTGTATGCAGTTTTACTTCTGATAAAATCTCTCTATTTTATGGTAATGGTGTAAACGTTGAAAATAAAAAGGAGAAAAATTACTAATCTATCTATAAGTTCAATTCCAACGAAACGTAATTAAGTTAAAAAAACGTCTTTTAAATTAGTATAATTTAATAACTTTTAACGAAACGTAATTAACATAAAACAGTTTTCAGGCGAACTAAAATTGACATACTCTTTCGTAGATAGGTATAAAGCAATAATTTTAATTTATATACGCTAAATATTCATTTTATTTCGAACTAACTGCAGCAGATAACGTATCGTCTGGATGCATTGAAGTATATTTCATAAGATTTGAATCATAAGTAGCTTCGCTCTCCCCTTCATCATGTATTGCAGCTTCCATAGCTAATCTTTCTTCTTCAGCACGTTCTTCAGCCATTCTTATACTTCTCTCTACATCCAACTCTTCCTTTTCTCTATTTCTCTTTTCTTGCATTTCAATATTTTGTCTATATTTTATAAGTCTTGCAGCCAAAAATTTAACAGGATCCGCTGGTTGACGCAAAATAGCGTCTGCTATGCAAACACGCAAAGCTTTTCCAACATTTTGTTTCAGATATTTGAAATCTTCGGTGACATTTTCATCATCTGGACATGGTTCAAATATATCTAAATGACTACGAATACGGACAAGATTACCTAATCCATCATTTTCATATTCACTTGCAGTGTCCTCGTCTCTATATATCTGTTTGCCTTCTTTGTTTAAATAATAACGACCGAAATTATCATAAAAATACTCTATCCCATCACGCACTTCTTTGACTTTTAATAAAGAACCCAAATGGTCCATCATGTATTCACTTGCAGTTGCATGAGCTTTATAAACCCTTTCTCTTGTTTTAGAATCTAGGAAATAACGGCCACATTCATCAAAGAAATATATATGCTCTGCATCATCTGATAAGGGAACAAGTTCGTTACGTTCATTAGCTTGGTATAGAACCTCATCATCTGGTTTCTTATAAATCTTTCGACTATACTCATCAACGTAAAACGTCCCGATTTCGTCATTAAATTCCTCTTTTAAATCAGCAGCACTTAGAATGGATATAATAGATTTATGACTTCGTTCGCCAAAAACCGCTAGATCCCACAAGTAACAAAGCTCAGTAACTAATCGGTCTCGTTCTTCACAAGGAAGGAAGTGATTGAAAATTCGTAGTTGAAAAAAATCCTCACAAGAACATATATTTTCTTCATCAACTAATTCTTCTACTGGAACCTCAGTCTGATCTTGTATTTTCTTTAATGTTATCTTCAAATTTTCAAGGGAATCAAGTCTCTTTTCTAAATATTCTTTTTTGTGTTGTAGTGCAGTCACTGCTGCTGTTAAAGGTTCACATTCTAATCTTATAATGCGTTCTTCTAGCTGTTTGATTTTTTCAACGACTTTACTTATTTCAAGATCATGACCCACCGTGCACCTTATCATTGTACTTATTTCTTTACCCTTTTCTTTCAACTCATCTAACATTTTTTGACCAACAGCAGATTTTGTATTTCGTAATTCATCAACTATTTGTTGTAGTGTTTTAGTTAAATCTCCAGTCAGATGAGGTACAGTTACATTGAAATATTTGCTTAATTCCATAGCTAAGCTATCGTATAATTTATCAACCCAATGAAGAAGCTCTTCGACATCATCATTAAGTTTAACTCTGAATTCAATGTCACAATCGAAATTCCTATAACATTTCAACTTTTCTAAAAGCATTAGAGTAACGTGTTTATGCATCTCTTCTACAATTTCCATATCAGTTATTAAATTGGCTTGATCTATATTCGAAAGACCTTCTTTATATTTCAACATATAATTTTGGTAATATTTTAAACGATCAGCCATAGCATCTATTGTATAACTTATTGCTTGGAACATTTCTTCTCTTGGAAAATCCGACATCCGTTTTTTGAAAGTCTCTATATCCTTTATAACGAAAAGCCATTGTAAATGAAAATCCACTATTAAGTCAATCGTCTGAGTCCTTGACTCACCTCGGAATGCAGAAAACAGATCACACATAGTGTTAAATATATTATCGGAATAATCTTTGTTGGTTACAAATATTACAGGGGTCTCATAGAAGTGTTTGACTACTTTTGATATATCAAACAAAAAAGTAATGTTCATAGCTTTATCAAATATAGCTTTTATTGACTGTCTTCCAAACATTATGAAAATTAAATTTATCTATCACACTAACTTTAAAACAATAATTATTATAAAAGCAAGTTCAATTCAAAATAATTAAATTGACATGAGGTTTACTTTACAGTAGCATGGCATGTAATCACCATGTAATTAATATTTTGTAAGTGGCCTTATACATTTTCTAAAAGTTACTATTACTTACCTCTGATTTACTGACCTTATAGTGCTGCTCTGACTGTGTTCCAGTTATTGTATTTATATGAGTTGCGAAACGTGTAAATGTCTAGCATTAATAAAATTATTACTTACTCAATTATTTGAAAATGAATGTTTTACGGATATAAGATTTAATAACAATAACTTTAGCAAAGAGACATTTTGAAAGTTACTTATAAAATGCTATGGTAAAGGAAGGATGCTGGTGATGTGACCTCATTAATATTTTTACATTATACATTATAGGCATGTAATAAATAAAATTAGGTAAAGCAATTACAATTCAGTAGTTCCACATGTAAATAGCAATAAAATCATATTTGTTGTATGGGAGCGTTCTTAAATATTTATTTTAACGTATTTTTTAAATATGAACAGATTTCAATCCATTCCTGGTAACGATTTTTTTCAATCTACGAATATGAATGCGTTTTTCCATCAATTTTGTTCGATAACTTTCCACAACTACATACGTTATTTTATACAATATCGGGAAATGTTCATGTTATCAATTCTGTAAGAAAAAGAAGAAAAAAGAAAAAGTAAGTAAAAGTTAACAGAACCAAATATCGCCACTTTCATAAAAAGCTTGGGAGGTCTGTTCAATACCATAGGATAGGACATTTTGTATAAAAAAAAATATGGTGAGTGGTAGTTTTTGTCGATTTTCATAATGGCAACCCTGTGCGCGTCTACGATTTGTTTCTGAAAAGGTCGTCGATGACTTTGCGATTATACAAAATTACAAAGAAAAATTGTAGTCGTTGTAGAGTGGTTTTATAGTACGTGTTTTTAGTGATAAATATACACATAATGGCCGGTGCAATGTTATTCGAAAGGTCGCGCGTCTCGTCGTCGAGGAGAGACGAAGACGTCCGCATGACCGACAAAATGGTTAGCACTGGTGAGGTTCCCGAAGATGACGAAGAAAATATAAGAGCAAAGGAACAGGGCATCCTGAACCTCGGTGAAAAATATAAGAAGGAGGGAAAAGCAAAGGAATTGGCGGAATTGATAAAAGCGACGAGACCGTTTCTCAGTTTGATCAGCAAGGCAAAAGCTGCAAAATTGGTTCGTTCACTTGTCGATTTCTTCTTGGACTTGGAGGCGGGAATCGGTATAGAGGTGCAGCTATGCAAGGAGTGCATAGAATGGGCGAAGGAGGAGCGGCGTACGTTTCTAAGGCAGTCTTTGGAAGCGAGACTGATCGCCCTTTACTTCGACACTGGTATGTATACGGAGGCATTAGACTTAGCTACCGCGCTTTTAAGAGAGCTGAAGAAGTTAGATGATAAAAATTTACTCGTTGAGGTTCTACTTTTAGAAAGTAAGACATACCATGCACTCAGCAATTTGCCTAAGGCCCGTGCGTCGCTGACGTCAGCACGAACAACTGCTAACGCAATTTACTGTCCCCCAAAAATGCAAGCGGCTCTCGACCTGCAGTCAGGTATACTACACGCCGCTGACGAAAGGGACTTCAAAACTGCCTATTCATACTTCTACGAAGCCTTCGAAGGTTATGATGGTGCCGACAGTCCAAAGGCATTAACAGCTCTTAAATACATGTTATTGTCCAAAATTATGCTCAATCAGGCTGAAGAGGTTGGTACAGTCTGCGGTAGCAAAGCGGCACTTAAATATGCAGGAAAGGAATTAGAAGCAATGAGAGCGGTAGCCACCGCCTCTCATAAGAGATCATTGGCCGACTTCCAGGCTGCTCTGAAGACATATAAAAGAGAATTGGAAGAGGATGCGGTTGTCCGTGCTCACCTCGGAGCTCTATACGATACAATGTTGGAACAAAACTTATGTCGTATTGTGGAGCCCTATATGCGAGTTCAAGTAGAACATGTGGCTCGCTCCATCCGTCTGCCAGTAGTACAAGTAGAGAAGAAACTATCTCAGATGATTCTTGATAAAAAACTCAATGGAATATTGGATCAAGGAGAAGGTGTCCTTATAGTATTTGACGAGTCCCCCCTGGAGAAGACCTACGAGACTGTATTGGAGACCATCCATCACATGAGCAAGGTTGTGGACACACTCTACCAGAAAGCTAAAAAGCTCTCATAGAAGGGCATGTAAATTTGTTGTAGCAATAAAGTATAAAATATATATCAAAGTAACCTTAAATCTTCAGTTGAAATGTTTGTAAATGAAAATATTTTTCAATGTTATGCAAAATTTGTTCAACAGTATCAGATGTGATTTCATATTGAAGCAAAGGATTAAAATGAGTCTAATGCTGGTCCTAACAGTCATTTGTTAAAATATAAATAATGTAATACTTTGAGATATTAATTACTAATCCTTCATTTTGATTTTACACATTTTCCTATTTTAACATAAGCTAGTGAAAATTATAACATTCTGTTTTAACGAGAATAAAGATGTTCTCCAAAATGTTGTTTACTTCACCTTCCAACCCACATGTGATTTTGCAAGTCATGTAGGTATTTAAAATTTTGGCAAGATCTTTCATTAAATGCATTAATCCCACTTTTCTGTACATGCATGATCCAGTTTTCAGACCAACAAAGACCACTTTGTGTTAATATTTTTAGTAAATAACTTTTTTATTTTACTTCATCAATTAATGTCATTATTTACATAGATAGGTACTAAACTATTTTAGTTAATAAAAAACAATTAGGAGATAAAGATTTTCTGATAATTGGAATAAATTCATTTGGTAAAAGTTAATACACAATTTCAGACAATAAAAAAGATTGATTGCTTGTATTAAAATAATAAAACATGATTGAATCTGAAATGTATGAAACTTTTTATGCAATTTTCTACTTAGTTCAGTGGAATGTTTTTTAAATTGTTTTGCATTTTTGAAATAGGTCATTGACTTTACCAGTTTATAAAAATTACATTATTCATGTGGATTACTTTGAATTCAATTGTTTATTGTATTTAAACATTGTAGCAGTCCAAGTTTGTTATTTAATATTCATTTGAACATAATGGGGATCTAAATGCTATTGTATTTTGATGAAATTATAATTGTGCATGATTTATAGATTAAAATGAAATGTATTTTTAATTTATGCTTGTACCTTTTTTTATTAAATAAAAACACATGTGACAGTTTTAGTTTTTTTTAATCAGTTAAGATTTTTACAATGCTAAGTTTAAAAAAATACATTTTACAGTTTTATATATAAAAGTTTTAACTTGTAGGTTTTTTGGACTTTGGAATATTAAAGAAGATAAAAAAGACACCATGTATCTATACCTAAGAATAAAATATTAAAATTAACACAAAATATGGCACTTTATGTACAATTGAATAGAAAATAATTATTTCATAACTACATACAATTGATCAATTGAAACTTAAATTAATAGAAAATACCTGCTATTATATTTAAAAATAGTACCCTGTACTTACACATACTTATCGAAGACTAAAATAATCAAATAGGTGAATTAAGTGCACTTTTTGTGACCCAGGTGAATTAACTTAGGTGCTTTAAGTCTACTTCCCCAAATACTTGACTTAGTCTTAACCAAAGTCGACAATGTATTAAAAAAAAAACAAACTCAAACAGCATTATTTCGTCTATTAAATTCTTCTGTGTCTTGGGGTACATCCCAGCGGGGGTCCCAGTACCCCGGCGGGGTCTCCGGCCGTATGGGGTTGTTTCGACCCCGGTGCTTCGAACACTCGTCCATTTTCTTTGCTTGCATCTCTAGATCATCCTTGTAGAGCACGCCGTAGAACTGTTACAAAGATAATATCAAATAATTTTTTGTGTTATATTTTAAACTTTATTTAATGGAAGTGAAATGACAAACTTATTGATTATGAATGCTGTGAATGATGGATACACTGAAATTTTCGACACCATTAGAACAATATTCTTGAACATAGAATATCTCTGATAACAAAAATGTTACTCTGATAGAGGGAACTCGGCAAACAACATCTTTTTTTTAAGAAGCGCAGTAAAATGTATTTTTTTTAGGAAATGAATCAAAGAACAATAAATAATTAAGTAAATTAAAAATATTACACAAATATTTTTTTTTTCAAAATAAAGCATTACCTACGCTGGAAATACATTAAAAAATATATCATGTTAGATTAGGCCAAATCTCTGTCTTACTAGAGAAAAATATGGGGTTGATAAGTCCCCCATAAATGTATCACTAAAACAACTTACATTCTTACACTCGTCACAGCTCCAGCCGGGCAGAGCTCTCTTCTCAGCTTTTTTCCTCACCGTCGGCTCCTTATACAGTGGCTCTACATTTTCACACTTGCTTCTGAAATTATATTGAATG
>LGAG01000078.1:103462-128825 GCA_001278395.1 Lerema accius
ATCTTACACACTAGAAGAATTTCGTAAATAAGCTATACGTATCGAGATAATAGACAGTGTCAGTCTTACCCCGGTGGCAGTCTTACCCCACCTTACCTTACATATATAAATTATACAGTGTTTCTAATTATACAGTAGTAAAACGCTTACCTATAATTATATTCCTGTAATAAATTTACAGATTCTTCCATCTCGTCCACATTAGTGACGTCATTTGGTAATATTATATTTTCTTTTACATCTTTTGGCGATGTTTTCTCAGTCTTAGATCGTAGCAAAGATAACGGCTTCTTGAACTTTTTTGGGCTTTCCTTTGATAACGATTTGTATCTGAATAGAACAAAGTAACTGTTTAAAATACTTATAAATAAAAATTATATATAATGCAAAGTACCGTGGTATCTACACTAATAACATAAAGTTAAACAGTTTGTTTTTTTGAACGCGCTAATCTCAGGAACAACTAGACCGATTTGAAAAAATATTTTAGTGTAAGATAGTCAATTTATCGAGGAAGGCTATAGGCTATATAACATCACGCTAAGATGAATAAGAGAGGTACAGCAATAAATAAATAATAATCTTCTATGTAAACTAATAATAAAACTAGCATGGTAAAAATTTTACATTTAATGTGTTTTGAAAATTTGAATGTAAGAAATTTGTTGTTATCTATATAGAGGCCAAGACTATTTTGTTATTTATTTATTGTATGCCTGTAGGAAATTGTACTGGCATATTTGTATGTACTTTGGAGAACACAATACATTATGGCTTTGATCTCAGTCATTATCGTTAGATAACATTCGTTAAGCCATTTTACAGGATGTTAGCTAGCATAATTTCGATACCTGGCTAAGCCATTAACTCTCCGCCAATTCGACTGGAGCAGCGTGGTGGAGTATGTCTAGGCCTCCTCAGTTATGAGGATAGACCTGTGTTCAATATTTTCCCTTAATGATCAGAGGCCACATTCATTAAGATAATGAATAGAGCCAATTAAATTTAAGACTGCATTATACTTACACAGGAGGTACCACCGGCCCACTAGTCGGAGAAGGCATTATGGTATCATCATTTTCAATTACATCTTGCTTTCTGTTGCTCTGGAAACAAAGAAATAAACAAATATTTTATATCTAATGGCTTAATTACTGTTACTGTGTGCTAAGTATTATTATTAATTTATTAGTTAACGAGCTGTTGCCCGCAGCTTCGCTTGCGTAAATTATAGTTTTGTGGTGATATTTACCCCCTTAAGGGTTGATTTAAGAAAATCGTTGAATAAAGTTCTTCATACTTTTCAACCATACACCCAAACACGAATTTGTTACGATGTCCATGGGCGGCAGGGGTTGGTAAAACTGTCAGCCCGTTTGCTATCTTAAAACCATAAAAATATATATATACATATATTATATTATACAGGGTAAATTTTAATTAGCGCATCACCTTTTGCAGGCAGCTTCTCCACATCAATCCTAACGACATTTGTTCTACGACTTTTCACATAGCTCGATAAATAACCAAAAATAACAAAAAACAAATAAATTTTGATCCCTCTGTTATTTTACACTCTGTATTTTGTAAGAAGTGCCCAAAATGACAACTCCCGCCAACGCAAGGCGCGTGGCATACCTATGCGCAGAGTAATGCTAGTTCAGAAGCAACACATTAATTTTGTATGGGACAACTTAAATTTTAAAATCTATTAATTTCAAAAAGTCGTAGAACAAATGTCGTTGGGATTGACGTGGAGAAGCTGCTTGCAAAAGGTGATGCGCTAATAAAAAATAACCCTGTATAAGATTACTGGGTAAGTAATGGAAAAAGCTAACATATTAATTTATTATAAAACAATCATACCAAACATTCTTCCGCTTGTGAATTCCTTCCTTTAGAAAACTGTGGTATAGTGGTGAGATCTACAGTAGTGGATATTTTCTCTCGGACAAACTGTATTTTCTGCTGTCTCATTCTACCGCTGCCTTTACCCCTGGTTGGAGAGAGATAGCATAATGTGAGTTTCGTGCTTTTCTTTTCTGGAGTTATCCTGTTACAAACAAGTTATAAATGATAACCTAATATTCAAAACAGCTTTGGGAAATTAAGCAAATATGACATGTAATATTATGTTAATACTGAGAGGTTCATGAGTAACTTCTGCAAGTACTTATTACGTTTTTACTATGGCTTACTCCCTTGTACTGTCGAAATTAAGACAGACAGTAATACAAAGTTGTAAACCATAACATATGTATCTTAAAAACAAAAAGAGATAGAATAAATAAATATATTCAGTCAGGTTTAATAAAAAAAGTAACATTACCAATTCTGAGGGCATTTTTTCTTTTCTCTAGAAGGTGTACTGATAGATGATTTCATTTTCTTGCTTATAATAATCGGACTACGTCTTCCTGTGGGTGTTCCGTCGATCTCAGAGACTGAATCATTTTGTTCCTGTATTGATATATTCGGTTCCTTCTTAGGACTAAAAGCCACAGCTTCTATTTTTATATCAGATCCAATTTCTTCGCTCATTTCTTCAACTTTTACTTTAGCGTCTAATAATGTTAATTCTCCAAATATAATTCTGTATATTTCTGTTAAGATATTGAAGTCTTTTGTGTCATTTAATCTTGTTATAGCCGATGCTGTAACACAATGATTTACTAATATCAAATTCACTTTATTTATGGAAATAGCCAATGACCAAGCTGAATAGCCATTAGATGGTGAGTGGTGATTGACATAAGAAACACTAAAGGCAGCATTGATCAGTTTTTGGTCTTAATGAAACAAGGAAAGAATACAATGGTTCTCAAGCCTCTAGCAAGAATATAAATAAATTATTTGGGGACTGATTTTCCATTTGAGGTGATTGTAGACCATTATATTTATGGAAATATGCAACAAGTCGTCAAAATTGCAAGTGAACACCATTACTCATACATCAAGAAGATTTAATGACATTGACAATAATAATGACTATTGAAAAGTAATATCTTACCAACACCTTGTATAATGTTATCCTTAGACTCTATAACTTTCTTCAATTCCTCAGAGCCAATACAACATTTTCTGTGAACACATGGTACAAAAGCCTATGAATTATATTTTATGCTGTTAGCACTGTAATACTATTTATAATTAAACATTACCGATAACAAAGGTATGAGCGTGGTCAGTTGACCTTGATTATAATGGAACAATAAAGATGATAAGACGGACATGGTCATTTGACCTAGAAGTGGGACAGCCAAAGCCTAAAAGTACATAGATTTATAAGCAGGTTCTATAATTAACTTGTGTACACATGAATATCTGGAAATTAAAAATATCTAACAATATGTAGGGAGGGACCACCATAATTATATAAATGGAACAACCCTAATATTCAGTATAATGTCCTTAAATCAATGAGTTATAGCTCAAATGTCTCAAGATTCAGATAAAATATGGCGGGAACATAGACTTAGCCAAATTATTCACATAACCTAATTACCATAAAGGATAAAGGATAACAGTATAAATACAAACCTTTCACATTTCTCTTTTTGTGCAATAATTTGTTTCTTAACACTTTCTGTTGTCATGTGCAGTTGCTCAACTTCGTTTACAAAGTCTGAAATAGAATATAAGACATAGGAATTTGATATTTTATTCAGCATAATGTTATTGGGCAACTTTCATTTAAAAATAATAATAAAATAAACTACAAGCTTAATTGGTATTTTACCTCTAAAATTGTATATTGCTTGGTGTAATGGGGTTTCTATGAGTTCAATTTTAGATTTTAAAGGATTGGAAACGGACATATTATTCACAGTAAGTGTTTCCATCACAGAATCAACAGCAAATCACGAATTACTGAACTTGGAAATAATTTAAAGAGTGTAAGAGTGTGGTTTAAAACACAGATCATTATGGTTTACGTTTACAAAAATATAATATTCAGTTTGACATTGACAACGACAGACACAGAAGTTATGTGACAGAACTACACCATAGATAGTGTTCTTTTTTCCCTCATATGGCGTTGGCGTAAAAACGCTCAGCCAAAATTCACAGAGTAACTCACCAAACCAATGTCACATTTGTGTTATATTACTTTGATCTATGCATTACCGCGCACTATGTGCTACGGAATATTAATTTGGGCTTTAAAAACAGCATGTTACTTTGATCTATGAAAACAGCATCCTGTTGTTATAGTTACTCTGTGTCTATGCTTTAATTTAATGATTTTGACATTGTTTGACAATGACAAGTGACAAGACAAGCGTAAGCCAGCAGTCAGAAAATAAGAAAAAAATTGGCAAAGGTAAACGCCATTCGACCATATTAATATTGATTTCAATAATTTTATTATCAGTCAGAAATAATTTATAAGTTAATTAGACTCTCTAAAGTCTAAATACAATTAGTAATACCTTCTAAGTATAATTAGTAAGTACAAATACGCTAGGCATAATTAGTTATAATGGATTTAGATTCGTCGAGTATTATGTTATGTGTGTGTCGTGTCATTATGTCAATTTGTGGAAGTTTAAACCTTGTAAACCTTTGCCTTGTTTCTTTTCGGCCATTGCCTTTGCCTTGCCATGTCGAGTGTAAAAAAAATTTAAACCGCGGTATTTTATTTTGTCAAATTGAATAAATATGAAAATAAAATTTGTTAATTTACTTTAAAATTATCTTTTTTGTGTGTAAAGTGATGCAACAAAGAGTGAAAAAAGTTCAGTATTGTAAAAGAAAATTGATTTTTAGGTGGTGTAAATCGCAATGGATGCGGACGATGATATGATAGTGGTAATAGTTGGAGATGGAGAAAACGAAGAATTTCCCGCCGCGGTTAAAGAGGAAATCACTGATGACGACGAAGTGGAAAAGCTAATCGAGACGGCGGCGATACATGGAGAAGGGGTGAACTTTTTTGTACAGGAAAATAAATTGTCAACAGAAGGGGATCCTAGGGATTGGGAACAGTATCTTGATGATGATGATGATGAATATGTGCCTGAAGATGATGATGACGATGATGAAGACGATTATTACGGTATTGTTGACGGCAGTCCTAATGAAGACACTAACTGTAAAAGGTTTGTGAATGCTTTTCGTGTTGAAGCATTTTATAATTTTTACCCATCTGCGTTTTAAGGTGAGTAATGTTTTTCGGGCGTATGTATGTCCATTTTTTTAGCACGCTCTACAGCCTCAACGGCTTGTTGGATATCAACATATTGACGTATTATTAGATTATTAGATTTGTCTCCATTAAGTAGTATCAAAGTCTAATTTTTTTTATTAAGTCTCCATTACACAATGAATATATGACTAAATCTACAGGTATAGAATGTACAGACGTTCTCAGCAGAAATCCTTTGTGAAGGAGTTGAAAGAGAAGTACCCTGAACTGAAGAATAATAGCAAGATCCTCATCTCGACTCTGTCAGAAATCATGAGGAATGTGAAGCCACCTCCGCCCCCACGAGATTATTTCATCATGAATGGTATTATGTTTGAGTGAGTATGAATTATGTTTACTGTATACCTGAGTTTTTTCATCGTCATTTAAAAAGTAAACAATCTTGGCACTACTTTTATTTATTTCATTAATTAAAAAAAAAATTTAGAAGTATGCAGAAATTTATTTTAACATTAAATTATTGTTTATTCTTTAATTTTTTTAATTTGTGTCTGTCTTATTTTTGTATTGTTAGTTACATTAAAAAGACACTGAGATTGTTACACAATTATGTTTATAATTTATATCCTACTAATATTATAAATGTGAAAGTTTGTAAAGGTGTTTGGATATTTGGATGTTTGGATATTTGAATGTTTGTCCCTCCTTCACGCTCTAACCGTTGAACGGATTAAGCTGAAACTTGGTACACAGATAGGTTGCATCCAGGAATAGGACATAGGATATTTTATCCCGATTATAGGTTCCCTTGGGATAAAATCAATATTTTTTTTATAGACTTTTCCGCGGGCAGAGCCGCGGGCATCGTCTAGTAATTTATAAGCGCTACACACTCTAAGCCTCACAGTAGGATTCCCTGTGTTGTGGGTGCCATAGACAACACAGAAACATACGAACATACACCCAGACAGAGAGCAGAAAATTAAACTCATCATTAAAATTTCCGTCCAGCTGGAACTATAACAATAAATTGTTGTTCTTTAAAATAATAAAAATATTGTTCATCTGTAGGTTGTAATGCAATGAAGATTTAAAAAGATTTGAATCTTGTATAATGTAAATAATTTGACTTTGATTTTGGTTTTACAATGGCAAAGTTGTTATTTTAGGTGTGTATTCTGTGGCAAGATTTCGGAGACACAGCCGGCGGCGGGTCGTCATTATCAGGAGAAACACGGGGAGAGATATCTCATTTGCTTTGCTTGTGGAGTGGATTTTAGAAGGTAAGCAGTATAAAACTTGTATTATCTACTAGAAGTCGCCGGCGGCTCCGCCCGCTTAATTTTCCCGTTTCTGGAATATTTTATTTTGCTGCTCCTCGCCTATTCATCATAGCGTGATGCTATATAGCCTATATGTTTCCTCGATAAATAGACTATCTTACACTAAAAGAATTTTTCAAATCGGTCCAGTAGTTCCTGAGATTAGCGCGTTCAAACAAATAAACAAACTCTTGAGTATTATATATTAGTATAGATAATATTGGGTTATTGATTCAAAAGGTTTGTTCATGTATTACAAACACAATTTGGGAAAAGGGGTTCTTGTAAAATGTTATGATGCGTTACGAGTTGTTTGATCGCCCTTATGTAACCAATTGCGTTACCTAATGAATGCATGAACAGCCCCTATTAGAAATTTAAAATAATTATGTACATGACAGTTTCAGTTTCGGCCACAAAAACTGTTTCGCTGAGACCATACTTAATACAGACTAACTTAATATAGATATTGTTATTTCAGCACAACAAATCTATACAAGCACGAGAAGCGATGCTTGTCGGCGGACTCTATAGTGGTATTAAAGGCGCGCGCACGGGTGCTCGGCCGCAAGGGACGCTCGCGACCGTTTATACCCAAGACCTTCCCCAAGGATGCCAAAAAGTTAGTACTGATCTATACCTCGTTTTTTTCGTCGTGATATAAAAGGTAAACAATCTTGGCACTACTTTTATTTATTTCATGAATTAAAAAAAATATTTAGAAGCATACAGAAATGTGTTTTAACATTAAATTACTGTTTAATCTTTAGTTTTTTTTCAATTTGTGTCTGTGTTATTTTTAAATCGATAATTACTTAAAAAAGACACTTAAGATTGTTTACCTTTTAAATCACGACGAAAAAAACGAGGTATAGTTTAAACTACAACGCCATGCATTGACAACCCTGTAGCGTAATTGGTAGTGATCCTGCCTGCGAAGCGAGGGGTCCCGGGTTCGATTCCCCGGGCAGATATTTATGTGACAGATAAATGTATGTTTTGGGTCATGGGTGTTAATGTGTTATTAGTATTGTCCATGCCACCCGTGACACAAGGAATCCTTCTGCGGGAGTATGAGTCTGTTAGCCCAAAAGCTCAACTTATTGGCAAGGGTTACTTTAGTATAGATGATTATGTTAATGACAAAGATGCTTGGAAATGAAAAGCTCTGCTACCAATTCCGTTCAGGTTATAAGATATATTTTGTAATGAAAATAATTATATTGTACCTACTATTTATTTAAAAAGATGTGCGGGGGAGTTTCTTTCCTCTTTCTTCTCCTCCATACGAAAACCTTTACGAAATGGGGGTAGATTAAAAAAAAAACAATGTTTGACGTGCATAAGTGTATCATTGATACCTATACCTCGTTTTTTTCGTCGTGATTTAAAAAATAAGCAATCTTGGCACTACTTTTATTTATTTCATTAATTTAAAAAAATGTTTAGAAGTATACAGAAATTTATTTTAACATTAAATTAATGTTTATTCTTTACTTTTTTTAATTTGTGTCTGTCTTATTTTTAAATCGATAATTACAATAAAAAGACACTGTAAGATTGTTTACTTTTTAAATCACGACGAAAAAAACGAGGTATACAAGAATAAATGATTCTGAATTTGAATTTAGCGTTTATTTATTTTTTCAGGGCCAGCTCGCACAAGTTTGAATGCAGCCAGTGTCCGGCAGCGTTCGTGTCGAAGACGTACCTGCGCTCGCACGAGCTGCTGCACCGCGGCCTGCGCCCCTACAAGTGCGGCGACTGCGCCTGCGCCTACACCTCGCTCGCCGCGCTCACGGTTACTGCGCTTTATACAACGCTTTCATTTGAGACTTATATTGTGCTGGTGAAATTGTTACCGTGCTAGGCAAATGATCGTAGTGTAGTAAAAATATCAATAATTTTTATTTCCGTTGAGTAGAAATTTTAATTTTATTTTATGTACCTAATGATCTTAGGCGTTTTCTACTAAATACAATATGTTCCTAGTATAATGTAGGTTCTGTTGTTCAATTTATTGTTGTTTGGTAGTATCCACCTTGTATGATAGCAAGTTAACCCATATCAATTTAGTTGAACAATGTCATACTTAAATAAAATTGGTGGCCAAATGTGTCCAATTATGTTGCTGTGAATTTACATTCGAACACTCAATGGAACAAGCATTTGTAAATTAATAGAATCTGAGCTTTGTGTGTAATGTGTTTTCTATGGCATCCATAACATAGGGATATCCAAAGTAGGGCTCTGGTTGTGTGAAAAATACAATAATTGTGAGGTGTTTATTTTCAGAGGCATCGTAAGAAGCACAGCGACGTGCAGTACATTTGCGACAACTGCGGCCGCATGTTCAAAGTGAAGGCGGCGCTCGTCACGCACATGGACACACACTTACGTTAGTACTATATTATCATTTTCTTTAGTAATTTAAATAACCGTTGGTGGCAAAAAGTCTTAAGTGTTACGTGCTTCGGAGGGCACGGTACATGTACGTACGTAAATAATTTTTTTTTTATTTTTTTTTGTCTGTCTGTCTGTGTGTCTGTTTGATTCAGCTAATCTCTGAAACGGCTGAACCGATTTTGACGGGACTCTCACTGGCGGATAGCCGATGTAGCAAGGAATAACTTAGGCTACTTTTTTACCTTCGTCTCGGCATAGGTTTACCGAAGCGAAGCGAAGGTGGGTACACTAGTATAAAATAAAATAAAAATAGCATAGTGTCGTTTACATTTATCGTTACTATTGTATTTAATGATGAATTTCGTGTGTGTGTGTGTGTAGCGCTCAAGAAGTTCGTGTGCACGCGGTGCGAGAAGCGCTACGCGACGAAGGCGGCGCTGCTGCGGCACGTGGAGAGCCAGCACCTGCTGCTGCCGCCGCCCTGCGTCTGTAAGATATGCCACAAGAGGTACGTGTGTGGGTGTGTGCGTGCGTGTGTGCGTACGAGTGAGTGCGGGTGTGCGTGCGTACGTGTGTGTTACACAGGTGTTAATGAGTTATCCTAGACACCTTAACTTAACCACCAACTTAACCTAACCTTGCCAAAATTGTTACATGTAACTATTTTTATTGTAAATGTTTCCCAATGTGTTTTGCTGGACCCTTGAAGTATCTCGACAACAGCACTACCTACTGTAACAATTATTGTGGTCTCTCTTTGACTCCATTAAATGTGTATTAATATAAAATCAAGTGTTAAGGTGGAGTTAAGTGACAAATAGACATATACAGGTTTCTATGTATAAATATAAAGTGTGTTGTATTGTTTCAGATATCCACTAATGTCGGTGCTCAAGGAACACACGAGAAAAGCTCACGGACTGTTATTAATGACTCGTAGGGTAAGTATTATCTTCGTAGTTATTATAGTACCTTTATTTAAACCTTATCTTATTAGGATTTGAAGCAATTTTTTTTTAATAATTTCAGATGTTCTTCAAATCTTTACCGACATTAACAGATACGCAAATAGAACAAGCGAAAGTTGTCTTGAAATCTGAAATGGAGCCAGATGGCAGTTTGTTGCCGTTGGATTTCAATACACCAAATAAAATACACGATCAAATGATCGATGAAAAGCCCGATAAAATACCCGACAAATCACCCAATATGACGCCCTTCAAAGTACTGCATGGTATGCCCATCAAGATGCCTGATGAAAAGCCCGTTCTAATGCCCTTCAAAATGTTTCATGAAGTACCTATTGAAATACCCATAGAAATTCCCGACGGAACGCCCGAATCCAACGATTTATCCGGTGAATCACGGGATCAGATCAACGGATCTAACTTAATGGGTGCCGTCTGCAAGATTGAACTCGAAGACAATGGTTCCGAGGAACAAAGCATAGTGTTATCTGAAGAAATATTACAATACATGCAGTCAGTACAAAGTGGTAATGGTGGACAAGGATATAACGTGATGATTATTGAAAATGGAGAAGTTTTTAACCTCAATTGTTCAAATGTTCCCCAGGAGTTACTGACAAACGGTCAGTTGGTGTTGGAAAATGGTGAATATGTAGTGCAAAGTGAAACGTGAACTGAATAGTTTTGTGATTTGATTGAGTGATTAGTATACAGGGTTAATTTTAATTAGCGCATCACCTTTTGCAAGCAGCTTCTCCACGTCAATCCCAACGACATTTGTTCTACGACTTTTGGAAATTAATAGATTTTAAAATTTAAGTTTTCCCATACAAAATAAATAATAATAATGTGTTGCTTCTGAACTAGCATTACTCTGCGCATAGGCATGCCACGCGCCTTGCGTAGGCGGGAGTTGTCATTTTGGGCACTTCTTACAAAATACAGAGTTTTAAATAACAGAGGGAGCAAAATTTATTTGTTTTTTGTTATTTTTCGTTAATTATCGAGCTATGTAAAAAGTCGTAGAACAAATGTCGTTAGGATTGATGTGAAGAAGCTGTCTGCAAAAGGTGATGCGCTAATTAAAATTTACCCTGTATATAGAGAGACTAACAGTAGTAAAACTCCGTACAAAGTGCGCAAAAAGAACGCACACATAGTCATTTATGTACAGAAATGGATTTCGCTTCAGTTTCAGAAATGTTTTAGAAGAAAATCTTATTGGTATGTGGGTACCGAGAGTAGGTATCAGAAATGAATACAATACATACCAGAGTTTAACTACTGTTAGTCTCTCTATATAGAGAGAATATTCGCTAATATTATACAATATAGTGAAAACAAGGTTCAATCCTAGATCCTAGGGCACCACAGACTGAATTTATTGTATAGCAACATATAACGTGCCTATAATTCTTATTTTTAATTATTTAATTATCTGTACATATCATTTGTAAATAGAAAACGAATTGTTGATTACTTACTGTGGACGGTTGTATTAAGAATTACTTGTGCAATGTTAATAATAATATTTGTATAAACTACCTTTTGACAGGGTACTTATAATTTATTTGTGTAGATTTTGTAGTTATTTCATAATAAGACTATTTCCGATTTAATGTTGAAGTGAGAGACTATCAGGTGTTGAAATCTGAACTTTATGTCTGTAGCATAATGTTCAAATTACAATAGCCACGATTATAAAATTATTGAATTGATTATTGAAAAAATTATATAAGTTGAAATTTACACTTTATGGCCTTGATATTACTGTTCAAAATGCTATATCAATTTTTGTTGTTCTCTCACTTTCTTCCGACATTTTGTCACAAATTACAATAGTACATTAAAAAATATAATATGAATAAAAAAGGAAATAAAAATACAGAAGTTTGATACGAAAAAGTGTTTTATTACGCACTTATTATTTCAACCAAATGTTTACGAAATACTCATCTATAGCATAATGCATACACAATCGTTAGAAGAAACCACGAATTTTATAATGCTCCATTATATACTAAGAAAATACAAAAATATTAAGCGGTTTCTTGGTAAACATCTACTGGAATACCTTATTTTTTTCATGCGAAATATAGGTACACGTACTTATGAAATGCACCTTCTCTTTACGCTGTCCTGCATCTTGGTCGGTTAACACTCCAAGACCGCTTGTTCTTTGGCATTCCTTTTTTTAAATAAATCTTGGGCATAGACAAACAATATTATAGACTAATCGTAATCGCCGAAGAAACAACTCATAGATTATTTAGCAAGTGAAACAAAACATACAATATATATTTTTTGTGTTATCTGTTTCATGATATTTCTCTAAAAAAATATGATAGCGGTTTTATTTTTGATGATGTTGTGTCGACGGTTTCACATTAAAATCATAGACAAAACATTTATTAAAAAAACATCATTTAAAAAACATAATTTAAAAATAATAGTATTTTCTGCCTCATCTGTGGCCACGTTAATCGATCGTCTATAATATTCCTTGTCTATGGTACATTCGAATTAGTTGTCGATATCCAACCTGAGTTACTCGTAGTTTTGTAATCAGGAAAGAGTTCCCTATTCGAAAGTAAACAATGTTTTAGGCGGAATTTAAAAGAGTACACCATTTCAGTTCAAGAAGCGAACGAAACTACGAGGAACGCCAAAGCTATTTAGTGTGGGTGCATTAAAATATACATCTAGGAAAAGCGCTTTTATCATCTAATCGACAGCAACAATCACATTCGACATTCCACAAAACTACCGTTTAATTTACTCGTCCCAATACTGATCGCAGTTATCTTAACAATGGTCCAAAAATATCTAATAGCATCCCTAAACGATCAAGTAGAAAAATACATCGATTATGCTTCACAGAAATCTAGCTTTTTTTTAATAATTTTCTCACTTTATCTTCATGATATTTTCGTGTCATACGGCGTCCAAGATACATCGTAGGTCTAAGAGTGTTAATTACAAACTACTGTGACAATCTCAATAAGTTCGATTAGTAAATTGCATAATGTTCACGATGAAAATACGAAATACATTTTACAACTATCAAGAATATTCAACAACGAGTGAAAGACGGCTCTACGGTCCGGCCATAGACAACTCGACACATACACGCAATCACTTCACTAACGATGTAATTTTGAATATATTTTATTTCTTTTATTACTTATAAGGCATGAATTAGGTACACACGGCAAGAAAACCAATACTTATCATCTTTAATTAATTATCACATTTGAGCCATCACTTCGACGTTAGTTTGATTGCGCGTGTGTGCCGGCCGCAGACGACGCGGTTTCGGCCAATTTTCATGGAACATTGTGCATCGGAACTCTTAACATTTAACCCTATGTAACAGTTATACGATAACATAAAACAGACATGTGAATTTGCAATGCATTTTGTCGATTAACCTTATCATATTTCACTGAATATGTTTATCAAAAAGACGTATCTGCTCCTATACACTTAGTTATAATACATACGCCGCTGAACACTTACAGGTCTCACGCTAATGTGACTGAAACTACAAATGACGAATTTATTTAGTGTAAGTGAAATGAACAAATTCGTCGTATTCGTTTCAGCGACCACTTTTCACGGTACTCCGAAAAGCGTCGCTGATGAATGGTGAATGATTTATTTACACATTAGCAGAACAACAATAATACATAATTATAGTATTTTAATATATACAAATTAGATGATTGATGTATTAACGATCCCGATCGAAATGATATCATAAATCAAAATAGTGACACAATCACACATTTAAATAAATTTAGGCCATTGTTATAGAGCATTCCGATCGATTTCAAAATGACTGATCCATCGGAATAACTTTTATTTCATCGAATCTTGTGTTCAAGCCTCTTTATTAAGCGTATGAAAATATTGTACTTTACATGGTGGGTAAAAAGTTGCAAGTTACAATAATAATTCCATAATAGACAACAATAAAACTTGCAGCATTTAAAAAAAAGTCGTAAGTATATCTATTTCATTGAAAAAATAAAACAGGCAATTGAATTGTATATGGATAGTACTTAGGTAGTAGGTACTTGATAATTATTGTTTTGCTTTGGTATGCGGTTATAAATTATTTAATAAAATAAATAGCTTAAGTAAGCAAAATTATTTATTCGTTAATACCGCATTTTCATACACCCAATATCTTAACCGCACGAATGCATGTCACAAATACGTCTTTTGTCAAAAATATACTCGGTGTGATCTTAAAATCTAAATAAATCCGAAACACTAATGTAGCCATCTATTTTTTTTCAGTTACTGTAAAAATAAACATTTTTAAACATCAAACGAGCGTCACTTACGTTGAATTTATATTATTAAATATAAGTTATATATTACAAACGTGTAAATACTAGTGGCAGTATCAACGCTCAGATATTAATGGCGATCGCGAAACTTCATTGCTTACAATAGAATACAAATATAGCATCACCTCGTAAGAACTGTTAAACCTTTGCAATAAATTAACCATTAAATCGTTGAAAAATTATGTCAATTCCCAAGACCTATTGTACTTTAGGTACAACTAAAGTTAAAGTTGATTACTGCAATCACAATGCAATAAGGCGAGGTGAATAACAAATGTTTAAAGAAATTGAAAGATTTACTTTAGTACGAGGCAACTCCATATAATAAACAGATGTTAAAAACTAAAACCCGACTACGAAAAATACGTTTTGTTTGGCGGTTAGTTATTCCTAAGAATTTTCATTGTATCTTCTTATTGGAATGGATATGATTGCTTTGCAATGTAATTTGAGTTTCAAATAAAATATTTAATATTTAGTTAAATATAGGGACGACGGAAGAACAACTTACGCGATTTATATTTCTTAAAATTAACCACGTAACTTTCCGTAGCCGGGCACGAACGTACCTCAATTAATTCTATTGTAATCGGACGTCACAAATTCTATATTACGTCTTTTTCCGCGATTTACGTAACTTTCAATGGCAACACCGGCGCGTCTAGCGGCAGCTGGCAACACCAGCTATCAAATGCGTCGCGAATGTTGCTTCATTTTACGCGCGAAAATATTATTAGGTATTGTTGATATTTACTCGTATCTATAGCAATATTCGTTCACTGACCACGCACACTGCATCACTAACATCGATGACCAACCATAGATTAAGTCGAAGCTCATGCGATTTATTAACACAGATAACATTAAATTTATTATAAGTAAACGAAGTACCGTACAGATTAAGACAAAGTATAGGGGTTAAACGTCTACTAATTCATTACATTAATAGAATCAAATACATTTTAATGGAAACAATAAATGAATAATAAAACTGCTCCACGCTCCATCTTCATCGTCTATATAAAAATGTTCTCGATCACATCGAATCTCGCAACTATACCATACTATCACGATTGAAACGTTCATTGCATTTCTTCGAGTCCTGCAGACCTCAGTGTAACGGACCGGTCAACGAAATCATTAACGAGGAGTAGCCGTCGATGCGTTTTACAACTAAAAAGTCACTAAATCAGGCGTAGAAAATAAAAATAAAAGCGGATGCCTTCCGCACACGCACGGCGCGACTAGTTTCCTCAAAACAAAAAAACTAAAGCAAAATTGTACAGCTGAACTCATTAGGAACATACATCTGACGTCTCTGAGCAACTCTTGAAAAAATCGTTCAAGAAATCCAAAGTCTATACTAACATACTTATCACAGGTTAAGGGGACAAGAGAAAGTATTAGTGTTCTCTCAATATAGTATGACGCGTAAACGTAAAACTAATACAACTTAAGATAGGCCCTGCCGGGCTGCTTCATAAAATTAAAAACTAAAAATTAGTATTTCTAAGCCCACTGCCCCGCGGGGCGGCTGAGATCGATAACTTATGTATGTAAGGTCGGCCGGGAGGGCGCGGAAGCTGTCGTCGTCTCGTCGAATCGCTCGGCACCGATTCCAATAATAATTCATTAGTTTGACAAAAATAATCTCTGTTTGGTGCCGGTCGATTCGCGAGGACATAGATTATGAGCGGCGAGTGAACACTCGCCTGACGCTTCATCACGACGGCTCGAGGCGACGTCTCGGCTTCATGGCGTTAGTCGCAGGCGATGTCGCCGCGTTAGTCGCAGGCGGTGTCGCCGCGACAATCGCGCACTCGCTTACAGTTAATTGACGGAAAGTGAACGCTCGTGACCGACGCAGGCGCCATGTCGGCCGGAGTCGGTCGCCGGCCGCTAGTCCCAACCGTTCTCCTTCACCATATGAGCCAGTTCTATTATAAACTTGCCCTCCTTGTATTTCTGACTCGATTCGAACGCGTGCTCCTGGAATTGAAAGGGTTTCTTTGAGAATAGCTGTTTTGTAACAAGCTGTAGATACTACTCATATCAGATTAACGCGAAACCCATCGAAACAAAGTCTATCTTTAATCCTCTAGAGGCCTTTTTAGTAGCAGAGGACTTACTAAGTACCTACTAAAAGTAATCTTGTAGTGTGTTGCAACAGTGTTCGAGGCCTATAGGATCCGAATAATGACTTATGATGTCACTCCTTTAGATGATTGTATAATTCTATGCTTCTAAATCTACAAAGTAGAGGTAACTCCAGTGTCATCTTACATATTTCCAGCCGAGCATGGTCTTGCAGCACTCGCAGTAGATGTCGGCGACGGCGTGCAGTCCTGTTAGCAACACGCGCTCCTCCGCCGGCCCGCAACCCACGTTCACACTGAAAACAACAACACACACCTTAAGGAGCTATCCATTAAATACGTGAAGCTTGAAACGAGGAGTAGGGGTCCATAAATCACGACATTTCACAAGCAGGGAAGGGGGTGTATATGTAACTTGCCTGCGTCGGTGTGCCCACCTAGGTAGGTATACCTCGTTTTTTTTGTCGTGATTTAAAAGGTAAACAATCTTAGCACAACTTTTATTTATTACATTAATTAAAAAAAATATTTAGAAGTATACAGAAATTTATTTTAACATTAAATTATTGTTTATTCTTTAGTTTTTTTAAATTTGTGTCTTTCTTATTTTTAAATCGATAATTACATAAAAAAACAGTGTAAGATTGTTTACCTTTTATATCACGACGAAAAAAACTAAGTATACCTACAATGTTGGAGTCTTCAAGCAGAGAGTGAATAGGCTTTTACTAAGTTAGTGTGCTTTCCATCTTTTGGCTACATCTCCACTTACTTGTGAGTGGGATTGTCGTCAAGCAATAACTTATCTTACATAAAAAAAAATGTCAAGTGTTTTTTTTTGGCAAACGCACCATGACACTACTGAAAAGCGACTTAAATATCAGATTATTTATACTATTTTATACGTTCCAAAAATGCACGTGATATAGACCGGGAGGTTTAAGTCTTAAATCTCACGATATCTCACCAAGAAGGAGGGGGGGAGGGCTGTGGGGTCAAAAGGCAGTTCAGCAGTTGACTTTTTTATTTTTCTACTGTTATATTGGCGTTATACAGCGTTAGCATTACTTAGCAAGGCTTGACAAGTCGACATCACAGTAGTTGAACACCAATACCAATCATATATGGTTCCCAAGTAGCAATCTATCATACGTGTCATACTCTTCAATGACAAACAAGTCAATTGTCAACCAAACTAGCACGTGGTCTGCATTTTTAATTCTCCTCCGACCACCCTCGACAACAGGTACATTATTATGCTATACAAATCAATACTTAACAAGGACATTGCTTCATTTATCTATTATCTGATATTATTACACTAACGAGGCTGTTTATAAGTTTAAGATAATAACAAAATATGGCATTCGTTTTAGCATTATCTTTTAGAAATAATAAAAAGATAACCAAGTTTAGAAAAAAAACTATCACTTTGATTATTTTTTTGTTTTTCTATTTATTAAGAAAACAGTCTTCATTGTAATGTTACCTAACGATAGGGTAAATCCCTTTAAGAACTCGGACTACTTATCATTTAAGGAAAACCAAAAATCGAAATCCTGAAAAGAAGAGGAGGAGAGGCATTTGTAAATTTTTCCAAAACTTCACATTGTGAGAGGAGATCCGAGCCCAGCTGTGGGACAGTTATGGGTTGCGTTGCCTAGATATCCTGAGCATTGTTTAAGTCGTCAAGAACTCTTTGAGTGATATAAAATATGCATGGATGAGGGCGGATATCGGACGCAGCGCCGGATGTCGAGAGCTAACGCGTGGTCTGAATGATCACTTTGTGTTAAACCTTTGCAAAACTGTACATTTAGAAGTTTGTGATTAATTTGAATTAGTCCTTTTACAAAGGTACAATAACTGTAATTACATTTTTTCGCTGGAAGCTGGGACTTGGAAGAATTTTCAAGCTTGTTCAATGAATTTATCAGAATGGTTCATAAACCTACCTTATTATTTTTAATAATTTTGATCTGTCATAATAAATACCTACACAAACAAAATTATATGTCTTCGGTTTACAATTCCGAATGGTAGGACATGCCAAGTAATAAGAGAACTTAATTTGCATTCTATTTTTAAATACAAAGTAAATTACCCGGTTAAGTTGTTTGGACTTGCACCGGATTTATTTTTCTTGAATAATTCACGTTTTCGTTTCAAAAGCAACGGGCGAGGTAAACAGTAGGTACCTATATTATTTAGATAACAAGGTGATTTTAAAATCTCAAGAATAACTTCTTTGAGGTGAACGTAAATATGACATTGAAATTATTAAAATTTTACTCAAATTCGAGGACTTCTTAAGCGCTCGAAAATCGAACGTAGCTCAATATGTCAAATTAAATATTATCGACTCGTTGTAACGGGCTGGGAGATGTCAATTTTAACATCAACTGTCTATCAAAATGGCATTAAATCTGACGACTATGTGCTGTGTCTATAAATATTAAGCAACTATAGTAAGTTTGTTTAAGTATAAGTTTTTTATACTTAAATGTTTAAAATATTTTTTTATGAATTTCATTTAACTTCATCATTAATAGGACTTCTATTTCATAAATTTCATTCAGGTTATTATTACCTAAGGTTTATTAAATTTATACTCAGAACTTTTCTATTATATTAGAAAAATACTTGCAATATCAGCATGAATAGATGTAAACGAACTTGTTAGTAGTTTCTTAAGTTTAAAACTTTTTTAAGTCTTACTAATTCGCTTAAAAATTCAGGTTTGAATTAACTTTACTTCAAAAGACTAGAGTAGTTACTTATTAGGGTTATTGAATTTACTTTTTTAGAATTAATTTTCACACGGCGATTTCAACTCTATTCTACAATATTAAGGTCGAAAATAAGAAATAAAATAGAATGGTACCTAATACTGAAGGGAGGAATAGGGTTGGCACTAAAATAATAAATCCATAAATAAATGCTACTCACACTGAATTGAAGAGATATGCGCGCCCCTGACTGCCTTGAAACGACTGAAAAGTAAACAAATATGGTTTGAGTATTGAAAAACAATAAATAACAACACATTCATAATCCCCACACTAGGATATGTGCCTTGACCATAGACAACACGTATAGGAAAGCACACGCATCCTGAAAAAAAAAATCATCAAATTCAAATTTCCGCGTCGTTTGGAATCGAATACGAGACCAATTTAACGGCGTTTGATAAACTGTCCAATTTCGTCTTATGCTTAAAAATACCAATCAATACGAAAATAATAGAATGATAGACAACTATCGATAAAATATTATAAAATACTAAGTTTAAAGAAATTATTAAGCAAAATTATAAAAATGCATATTTTTTTTCACAAAATTGGGTGTCATACAGTGCCGTTTACATTGTATTCGTATGTGGCAACACTTGCACCTGCAAGAACACTAAATAGGTCACAGTATCGACGGCAAACCAATTTGGGTTACCACTGTTACCAGTTCAAATGGGCCATGAAATTTATTACGAGAATGTCTGTTTTCGAAATATTTCTGGAAATTTAGTCTGATTTTACATTTGACCTTCTGTACTTTTTCCTCAATGTATACAACTATGTACCTAATAGGCAGTCGAAAGTTTTTCTTTGAGATCTATTTTTATTCAACAATTTTTTTAGGAGTGTCCGAGATAAAACCAAAAAATTTTATTTCAAATGTTCGGTTTTTGATGATGCAGTGTAATGTACCTCCAATAATTGCAAAATCCTGACCAGAATACGTCATAGATCTGTAATACAAATCGTTGAGCGAATTCGAGTGTTTAATCCCAATATTTCTAGCTTACTTAGGTATCAACGTATTTGCTTACGAAAAGATATTGAATTCGTCTCTTTATAAAAGGTTAATTAAAACCTTTGAGTATTAGAATAGATTACAGTGCGAATGAAAGAAATAATTTTATTTAAATGTCGTACTCAGGTAATTTTTCAAGTTTCAACGCTGTAATTTTTTTATTGCTTAAATTAACTAGCATTTTCATTTCATTACTTTTTCTGTTACCCTTTCCACTGTGTGTATACTTTGGTGCCTGAATTTTTCCTTTGTTCCTTCTTCCTCTGTTTTTTTATGGTTTTAAGATAGCAAACGAGCTGACAGTGCCACCAACCCCTGCCGCCCATGGACATCGTAACAAACTTCGAGTAGGACTAAGGGGAGTCTGGTTAATAATCGTTACCTCTGAGGACTAAGATGGTCACCTCTTGTAAAGTGTACTCTGGCATTCAAGCCCCCAGCCGGAACACGACGAATCGTTTGGCGGCTGACTCAAGCAAGAGGGTGGTCGCTACCCAGGCGGACTTGACACAAAGATAAGGTGGTCGCGTCTTGTACAGTGTACGTTTAACTCACCCGTAGCTTAATTGCTAGTGGCCCTGCCTGCGAAGCAAGGGGTCCCGGTTTCGATTCCCGGCCAGGGCAGATATTTATGTGATGTTTGTTCTAGCAGTTTGTAGAAGAGTCATGGGTGTTAGTGATGTGTCATTTGTGTTGTCTATGCCTTACGCGACACGGAATCCTACTGCGGGGGTATGAGTGTGTTAGCGTTTATTTATTTACGAGCTATTGCCCGCAGCTGTGCTTGCAGAAATTATAGTTTTGCGGTGATATTTACCCCCTTTAAGGTTGATTTTAAAAAATCGTTGAATTTAGGTTTTTTATCCCTTTCAACCATAAACCCATATACGAATTTGCGAACTGTTTCTTTTAAAATTTGGTTAATTTTCATACAAACTTTCATCCCCTATTTCCCCCCCTTAAAGTAGGAATTTCCAAAAATCCATTCTCAGTGCTCCCCTACACTCTAGAAGGAACCTCTGTGCCAAGTTTCATGCTAGGTCTATCCGTTTAGGCTGTAGCGTGTCTGTCAGTCAATAAACATTTTTATTAAGTATCATGATGATGATATTTACCTTCGATATGAGCTCGTCATGGCTGGCAAGGTGCGCGCGGCAGTGTATGCAGCTGTAGGTGCGGTGCGCCGGCGGCAGGTACGCTTGGAAGGTCTTGACCGGCGTNNCCCCGCCACGGTTAGTCACCCCGTCACGCATGAGTGCCTGCTAGCTACCAACACACACCCCGTCACTGCCGGCCCAAACTCCCGACGGTAGACGACTACCACGCGAGCCCTAAGCGCACTATAAACCCGCCATTGAGATTGCGGTAACTGACAATTTTTCAGGGTCTAGATTGGTACCGGCGATTTAATCGTGCTAGACTCTAGCAGTGGTTCCCAACCAGTGGTCCGCAGAAGGCAAAAAATGGTCCGCGCATGATTTTTAATGTAACAGGCGTAAGCTCAGAAATCAAATTAAAGTAATCATTTTTTATATCTACATAGTGGTGGTCCCTACTAATAAGATTGATATTACAGTGGTCCCTGACCAGGGAAAGGTTGGGAACCCCTGTGCTAGAGGATCTCGGAGATCCGGATCTGTGGTCGAAATTTGACCATAAGTCATGTCAATCGATAGACTATAAACTTTTACTTAGGTTCATTCTAGACTCGGTCGATATCCCTAAGGAGATGACAATGACAATCAGCTGCCTCTAAACAAGGCTTAATATCTGATGTGTGTGTGACAAATTGATCACCAGAATGTTCTAAAGAAAAACGCGATTACTGATGCTTTGCATCACCTTAGTATAAAATGGGATAGATTTTGGAAGCTAGCTGAGACAACATTAGCTAGAAGATCCTAAGCTTTCAGACCTTAAAGGGACGAATAAAAGTAAACCAATTAACTTGAACTTCGAAGTACAGAACCGATTAGGGATGCCTAATTATTTTTATGACGTTTTTAAAAACAAAGGGGTGAATGGGGACAATCTCAATAGCGTTTTTTATAATAGTGCGCGTGGGGCATCATAGTATCAGCACTCATGCGACTTTTTTGACGTTATATATCTATACACATACAATATTATATATTTGTTATATTATATATAATATTAGTATATCAAAAGTGAAAATATAGTGCATGTCAATACAGAAAATACATAAGTTATTAAGCATGTGCGATGCAGTTAAAATATTAATACATCATAATTATGTACATTTATTATTAGGTACAATTTACATTATAATTATAATATGAAAACATAGAGGATATAGAAATAGAATGATATTTATAAGTGAATAGAATTTTAGCTCTACCTTTCTAAATCGAGTATTTTGAGCGAAACTAAAAAAAATATTCAAATTACAATACTGATTATAGAAATGAATGAAAGGAAATAGGAAACATAATTTTTTGTACTCGTACTTTACAATTTTAAAAATCTTTCATTTAACCACGTAAATTGGTTTATTAAAGTTTTTATCGTTCTACCTTCAATCAATCGATTCAATTTTCACAGTCTCCCATTCTATAAATAGCGTCGCTATTGCACTGTTGGGTTTAAATTCGAATCTAGTTAACGCTCAATTGAACAAGAATAAAATACTCGAGGTGAGAACACGAGAACTTTTTGAGAGTTCTTTAAATTTTCAAGCCATTAAACTCTCAACTTTTCGAACTACATTTAATGAATTTGTCATTGGAGAGATTATTATTTTACATTGACATTAATTCATTTAAGAGTGAACTGGTAAGAAATGGTTTATTAATTTTTTAAGGCGCACTAACTTTAATTAGATTTTGAATTGTTTTTCATAGGTTTGATAGGTCTGATAGTAATATCATTATCATCGTGATATCAACTCGTTAATTTTCTCTAGAGCTCTTTAAGATAATTGAAAATTACATGATTACTAAATTAATTCCCTACTAATTAATGTCACGGATTTACCTATACATCATCACATATTCCTTCATTTATGCAAGTAATAATTAAGTTTTAATAAGCAAATACCTTCAAGAAATTAATCATTTTTCGCGTTCTTTTAATTATGAAATTGGGTCTTTGTATTCGAAGAAATTATTAATTTTCGACTTCCTTTGTCCTTTCATTTGCTATCTATTAATTACTTTTAGTGAGTCGGAAAGTTAAGTACCTAACTACAAAATTAAATTCAAATAATTAATTATCTCAATTAAGATAAATAGAAAGGTAGATAAAACAATGAAAACAACCGAAGTGATACCTACTTGAAAATTTCGTATGTTTTTTTTTATAGCTATTTTGCATCTGTATCCAACTAGATTTGGTTTTACTGTATACGTTGGACCGGCATTTCCCGGACACAAGATGGTCCTTGTTCTCCCCGGATGCCCCTAGATCTAGGAAAAATCCAGGGACATCCGGACGAATGGTAGCCCTATCATAAAGCAAAACCGATGCGTCACCGGCCATAAAGAACGAGAAAAAATTAAAAACATAAATATCAAGTAGAGTATCACGTCAGTTATTTTGAAATACATATGAGGAGAATTTTACACTAAATAATTGTGATATTGATTTCGAATAACTACAAGTGGGCTAGAAGATAAATTATTGAAATATTGTTTAAGATTATCAGGGTCGTAATTTATTACGGTCATGTTGTATGAAGGTTTATTGAGTGTAACATTTGATAAATTTTGACTTAGCTATTATTGTCTTCTGTACTCGAGTCGGATTTATAAGATCAATTGACCTAGGCAACGATTGCCAGGGCAACAACATAATAAGTAGTTCTATTTTTGTGTATTATTTATTGTTCAGTTTGGTATTAAAAGTATGTATAGTTGGTACTTGCGTTGTATGCAACGTCAATTAAGTGTCTTGATTTTAATCAGATAATCTGGGCAGCTAGTCACGCATAAAGAAAAGTAACTGGATACTTCTCCTTTTGCGGTAAATAAATCCGGTCGTTCAAATAGTAATTTGGATGTAACAGTAGTATTTGAACGGACGGAATTAATAGGTGAGATGTGTCAATGGATGTAAAGGTAGCGTCAGACCTGTCTAACGTAACATGACGGTGAAACATGATCGGTAAGGTAAGACGTGATAATAAAGGCACAAAATAGAGAGCAACAGAAGTTAAACTCATATATGCATTTCGTTTCTGACACCTACGCTCAGTGTTCACATATCTTTACTTTTTTGTTCAAAGACACTACCGAAAAGGAGCCGAAATCCGTGTCGGTGAAACGTGTCTATGTGTGCGTTGTTCAAGCGCGCTGACTACTGAGTTTAACCTCTTTTACGGTTGGTTTTTTGATCCCCGTAGTTAAGGCGACCAAGCGACTTATTACAAACCATTTAGGGGCTAATTTAACTATTACTTAATATTTTAATCATTGGTCGCCTTATCTACTCAAAAACTGGCCCTGAGTCTGTGTCACAAAAAAAGAGTATTATTATAGCTGGGCCATTACAAACGTGCAAACTACGTCATCAATCATTTTATCATCTCTCGTTCACACCTATAGGTATATCGGAACTCTCGCTGGAATGTGGGATGATGGATTTATGATGTAGTCTGCACGTTTGTTATGGCTCTACTGTAGTTGTTCTGTGGTCTGTCTAGTTCGTAGTAAAGGTGTAGTCAGACCTGCCTGGCGCCTTATTACGAACCATTTAGGGGCAAATTTAACTATTACTTGATATTTTAATTATGTGTCGCCTGAACTACTCAAAAACCGACCCTGAGTCTGTGTCACAGAAAAAAGAGTATTATTAGTTGTTCTGTGGTCTGTCTAGTTCGTTGTAAAGGTGTAGTCATACCTGCCTGGCGCCTAATTACGAACCATTTAGGGGCAAATTTAACTATTACTTGATATTTTAATTATGTGTCGCCTGAACTACTCAAAAACCGACCCTGAGTCTGTGTCACAGAAAAAAGAGTATTATTAGTTGTTCTGTGGTCTGTCTAGTTCATGGTAAAGGTGTAGTCAGACCTGCCTGGCGCCTTATTTCGAACCATTTAGGGGCAAATTTAACTATTACTTGATATTTTAATCATGTGTCGCCTGAACTACTCAAAAACCGACCCTGAGTCTGTGTCACAGAAAAAAGAGTATTATTAGTTGTTCTGTGGTCTGTCTAGTTCGTTGTAAAGGTGTAGTCATACCTGCCTGGCGCCTTATTTCGAGCCATTTAGGGGCAAATTTAACTATTACTT
>LGAG01000079.1:8426-23498 GCA_001278395.1 Lerema accius
GCCATCTTGTGCTCCATCAAAACTTTAAATTCCTCACCACATTGTAATTACAGGCGTATTAATGATGATGCATATAGCTTACGATAGAGTCAGGAGAGTTGCATCCTAAACTACTTACTTTTATGGGAGTCTAATGGAGGAGTAAGGGGAAAGTGGGTTCAGGTGGTAGAACAAGAAAAAAATATATAGTTAGGTTTGTTTACCTGTGTGCCTACACAATCTATAGATTAATTTTTGGGACTTATGAAATTCAATAACAAGTAGATGGTTATTGTCTCCATGTGGACTTAAAAGTTTTGGTTGATTTTCATTTGAGTATTTATGACGAAATATAAAAGGGTTCAACGAACTTAGATCTCACCTACCCTACCTCACTACAGTCATGAATAACTTAATTATCTATACGCAATCGACATTACATAGTGCGACACGTCGCGCGCGTCGTCAGCAATTACGGTTAACCAGGAAAGTAGCTGCTACTGACAGGATAATGACCTGTCATAGGCGACAACCTGTGACGTCACTATACATGATATTATTAGTACATAGACAATAATGACATCATACACGTAGGGCTGAATATTAGAACGTAGGGCTGAGAAAGTTAGCTCCCAGTAAAGTTGTTAATGTAACTTTTGGGTATATGGAAAACGAGACTAAGATTAAATTGAAATGAAAGTTTCATCATTAATAAAATAGTAATAATAAAAGATTAAACCAATTGTAACAAGTTAACTGAAAAGTATAAAATAACGAATAAGAAACCTTTTTTTTTATATAGGTGCCCGTGTTGCAGTTTTGTCAATACTAGTTGTAGTAACAAAGAGCGGTGCATAAAGAGAGATTACTCATAAGTAGTTTTTTACTTAATACAACATACAATAACCATTGTAATCATAAGTCACTGCTCCGTGGCTGATGGATGACGCGGCAGTTCGGAAGCGTTGTCAACGACACAGTGTCTTCCGCTTCGATTAATAGTTAATGGCGTCATGGTGTCCAAGCCACACTGTGGCTGACGGCTGACGTCACTCGGCCTCTGATTGATGACTGTCCACGGCTTGTGTTATTGGTGTCAGCACTGATAGGGGACAACCTCCCGAGCCCATCCTGTTCTCAGCTTGTCAATAACGGCGTAATGGATGATTTGACAGTGAAGTAAAGGACGTGGGATTTACGGTTATCTTATTCTGAATATAGTTTCGAGTTTCAGTTGCACCCGGCAGGTGGTGCTGACGTTGAAATACTTCAAGGGACAAGCCAAACAAGTATTGGAGCAAAAGTTGTCCGATATGATGAGCATCTACTAAAGATACACCTGATGTAGAACTAAGTCTAAGCGATCAACTAAATTATAAGAAGAAAAATATGTGGCACGATAAAGTCTCCCGGGTCATTTAGTACTAAGATAAAGCATATCGATGAAATCGGTATAAGAAGGTTCATAACCCATTACATGACCTTATATAAGCCGGTGGCAAAGAATACGACGGTGTATATCTACTTCCCAAGCAACTTTTGTAAACAGAAAGTAAAATACTCGATAACGAATTTTCTACCACATTCCTTGTCTTCCGTGAGGTAATCAGTTTTGAGTGAGCTACAATTACTCAGGCAAGTACTCGGAGTGTAAACAGATATCCAAATCGGTAGGACAAGCGAGTGCCGTCAGCCGTCAGCCGTCGCTGCCGTCGTCAAGATGGATGACGGGCCGGCGGGAGACTGGCTGGCGTCATGCCGAGAACAACATTAATCACACGTCTGGAGCAGGATCCATTGCCCGCAGTCTGCGGGGACAATCTGTTACCTAACAACGTTTACTTTGCATGGAACATCCATCGACTTTGTTCCTGTAGATTCTTAGACGCTTTTTTTGCTAAAGTCTTCTAAAGATAGAAGACTCAAACTAATCCTATTTAGTAAGTACTAATTAAGTATTTCGCTTGCAATATACAAGTGCAGAGTAAAAGAAAATCAAAACTTGGAGTTTTCATACTCATTTTTATGGAAAGTCACTATTACAGTGTACGCCCTACAACATAGTCGTTACGTCAGATTTCGATAAGCTCATGAAAGAGTTCGTGATAAATTCTCATTTGCGCAGCTTTTCTTCGTGGAAATTCGCAGTTGTATGAAAGGATAAATTAAGTCTGATTGTAGATTGAAAATTTGTAATCCTTTTAGCCTTATCTCGTTAGTTAATTCAGCTGGCATCCTCGTTCAGTGTTGGCGGCGCGAAGGCCGCAATCTGCGCGACTCCAGAACATTCTAATTTCGCTCTATTCAGCAGTCGGCGCGAGGTGGCACTAGTTGTCGGTACAAATTACACCCCGCTGTGGGTAATGAATGCTCCCTATATTTTTCAGGCTCTTTCAGTTGCGATATTGAGACGTAAATGTTGATTAGTGTAATTTGGCTCCCTCTTTGCCCTCCGCGACTGACAACTTCCAAGGTAGTTGTGACGATTCAGCGTTACCAAGTTTTAAAAACTTCAAAACTAGATTATCAAAAAAAAAAATTAGGTGAATTTTTGGAGGTATCTGTATGAATTACACTTAAAGTTGGAATACTCCTTTGCTGGTTTGACATAATGTAAAATCAGTCCGCTAAAAATTTAAAGCACTCCGATTATGAAAACTTACTCGTACCTACGCTAGCACCCACACAAAGAGTAACAAGCTATCGATGTTGGAAGGAAAACGATTTATAGAAAAATATCAAAAGTAAGCAGAGAAATAAGACGTAGAAGTGTGAAATGAAGCGTCAAGAGCAGATTGCATCGAGCTCGGTCACCCCGTGGGGTCGTACGACGTTCGGTCGGACGGTCGGACGGTCGGGAGCCAATTTGTGGCCGACGACGACACCGATGTCGGCGACAGTCTGCAAAATATAAACTCAATACGTAAACCTCAGCGATCCTTATTTTACACCGATCTCTCACATCTTGTAAAAAGAGAAAGCGCTCAGGCGTCAACTCGCTCTACGCATATATCGACTTCGTCTAAGAACAATATTATGATAAGTTTATTTGAGAGCCTTCTTTCTTAAAAGTTCTACGACAAATATGTGTACTTAAAGGCGGTTGAGCTTATGAAAGTAGTCAGCCGCGTAACATTACTATTTGAAAGGCAGAATGTCATAGAAGAGCTGCAATATTGCTCTCGGAATTGCGTTATCGGCTTAGCGACAGATACGTCTTTATGCTTTATGAGATTTTTATTGGCACTCTGTATAAGGTAAGGTATTATATTCGGAGAACAAAAAGCAACTGTCTGTAGTAAGTTTATTGAAGTTGAAGAGGAATCCTGATGAAAATAAAACCTTTATGGGCCGTGCTAGCTAATTAATAGCTCGTAGCACATTGATAGTGTCCTTAAATATCTATAGAAGGATGTGACTCCGTTGCTTTTTCTTTTGATAAGTATATGCGCCCCAACAAAGCGATATTTTCTTCGAATTAAATATGGAAGGAGCCCCAAACTTCCCCACTTGAAACTTGAATACGTAAGTCGGGAGTGGAGAATAAAAAGTTAAAATCTACTTACACGACGATGCGGTGCTACACGTGAAACTTAATTTGAAAGCGTAACAAAGAAGCTGTCATCTCAAGACAAATATGTTTAATGGTTTGTACAAATTGTTTCTCGCTTCCGTACGCGGTACTCGGTACGCGGTGTTCGTGTGAAGTAAAGTTTTTTTATAAAGGTGTGATTTCGAGAAATGCTGTTAACAACAGACGTCTGCGGAAGACACTTCCGTGGCGACAGCAGTCATAATTTTCTGTATTTACATATCAATATATCAAATACAACTGGGAATAAAATCGATTGCCGCGCAACAATTGCAGTCGTATGTTGAAACCGACTAATACCTAATATGAGCATCAGTCATAAATAAATACTGAAAAGTAATTGTCGCGTTAATGTCATCGCTAGCTATTTACTTAATCGCTAGTCGCGTTCTTCGGAATCGCAGCTTAATTATATCGGTGGCGACGAGGCGGCGACGCGAACTTTTGTAATTGCAGTTGTGTTTGGTATTGTCGCGTTCCATTGTTTCCGCACCGCAATCCCATGGTTAAAATGTAGTGGTTAGGGCTATACGAGGGCGGTGAGGGTGCTGGAGGGTGCTGAGGGTGCCGAGGGAGCCGCGGGTCACGGGTGACCGGGTCAAGCCGGCACCCAGCTCCCAGCTCCTCGACCCACTTTACCGATCTACCAGAATAATTAAAAATATTTTTATGTGCGAGATATCGTGTTTAACAATGTGTGTTCTAAGAGCTTTCTAGAGAGCTCTTCGTAGGGATTACCCTATTGTGGATCTAACCTGCTTTGGAATACTCATGAACATGAACTAGGCACCCTGGACCTCTTTGATGCTAACTTATTACTCAAAAGGTTCATATTCGCAGTGATCACCATTCTGAATCGCCTTTCAGGGGGTTCTGGGTTCTCGATTCTCATTCAGATGGAAACTTGAACGATATTTATGCACTTGGTTTGAATCTGTGTTGAATCTCTGTGTTGACCATGATTGGTATCCACGACACTGGGAATCCTAATGGAGCTATGAGGGTGTCGCGTTTAATTATTTATTAATAAAAGATAGAGGTACTTGTGAGGTCTACCACATTCAAATATAACATTTTAAATATGAGTTCGTCAGTTCGTATTTTGTTGATACATTTGTTTATAAACCTATCTTGTCGTGCCACTTTAGTCGCGTGTGTGGTGATATACAATAATGTTGAAAGCTTGCATTATAATTACGAGTATTATTTGATTACTACTCTTAGATGGTTGATAGGACGATGATTTTCATGTGGGAGCGTTTTTCCTTTTGCACCTAATTCAGGGAAATTTCCATTCCATGTAGTTGTAAACAGGTGGGCACCACAAACGAGCGGTTCGCGTGGCGCGGGCCGCCTATAATTACAAATCGTCAGTGTTTGTTTTCAAACTTACGTCGCTAGGTGGCGCTGCACGTAAGTGTTCAGTGCAACTTTTCTCATTTATTCAGACGTGAATAGTCGCTTTTACATTGTAGTATCGTGTGAAGGCAGTGCTATAACCAAGCTGTTATGGTTGACTGAGTATATTATGTTTCAATGGGGGAAGCTAGTCACACTATTAGTCCATTACACAGCATAAATACACTTAAACATCATTATAACACGTGTCACTGTCAGAAGATTATGACACCGCAACCCTGCAGAACAGCGGGTTACATTATGACGCGTCCTTACAAAACCTTTAGCATATCGTAAAGCGGTTCGCTCAACAAATTCGTATGTTACCACGGCTCGTTACTCCGCCGGTTACAACTACAGCAATTTATTAATTTCCCCTCCGTCGCCCGCGGCCGGGCGGGCGGGGGAGGCAGGGGAGGTATCAGTACATAAACATTGGGTATACAGCGTGGGGGATAATTAAGGACTTAATTACAGGCAGAGTGGAGGGGGGAGTGATTGATGGCGCCACGTCGAACGCTCGGCTCGGCTGTGGAGGAGCGCGGGGTAAGGTTCCGGTCAAACTGACGTGAGCGGACACGGGGATACTCTAGTTTTTTTTATGACTTTTAAGAAGAAACACGCTTTAAAAATTTGTGAACAAAAAATATGTAGTGTAACATATTAAACTGAGAGAACGTGAGAATGCTGTTGTTTAGCAACAACATTAGTTGATTTGTTAATTTCAATACTAATTGAATCTCTCTATTTGCTCCATTATCCTATAGCATCTATCGACGTTAATATATTTTATTTAGATACTCATGATTTTAACTTTACGTGTTTGTTTTACCCAAATTACTTTATCAACAGACGATAAACCAACGTATAAAGGGTACATTGAAATTTAAGGGCTACATCGAAAGCTAAGAGCGGGTGCGGGTCATTCCGTCTGTCCGCCCGCGTGTAATCGACCCAGTCCTTATTGTAAAAGCGTTACATAAAGATTACGGGGTGCCGGTGTTTTCAGCGGGGCCGGAGCCTCGCTGTGTACGGAATTTTTAAATATTAATGATGTAATACCTACATCCCCTCCTGTGCGTGATAAAAATTGTTAGAGAGGTATTTATTAGACTACACACACATTACAAATTTATGGTAACAATAGGCAACAATATTGTACCAACAATAATTAGGTAGATAATAGGAATAGTGGTTCCCACATTTATAAGGTATGTAGGAATTAGGAAATAATTTGTAGTAAGTACATAAGTACTTGGTATACTACTTTGAATGTAACGTGCGCTGTGCTTAAGATTTAGTTGAGTTAGTAACCGCGAGAGGACGATAGGCGCTGGGAGCTGAGACAGCGAACACTGCTGCTAGCGAAACATTAATAACAGGGCTTTATCGCGGCAAGATTGATCGCCCGCGCGGACTTCCCGCATTAATCATCCCAGCACACAAACTTATTCAATTATACTGAACGTGTTACCAAAATACGGAAAGTGTCACCGGCTACCGCTCGCAGCCCTTTTTATTCCGAAAGGTAAAGGATTCATCTCTCGTTTGATCACAGTAGGTACCTAATTGTTACATGGCCGTCGCAACCCGATTATCAATCAAGAGGATAAAAGATCAAGTTAAAGACCTTAAATAAGAAAGGTCTGTCACCAAAGTCTTCTTTGTACAGCAAGTCCCATGAAGAGGGAAGTTGGAAGTTGTCTTGTGTTTAAAGATAGGTTAACCCTTTACACCCTGCAAATGTATCATTAGGTACTCTGTCATGTGTGAAACAAGTTTCTTGTTCTTTGGAAGTGACAAAAGTATAACTACCTATGTTAAATTGATAAGTTTTGTTATACTCATAAGTACCATAGTCAACATAAACTGCCAGTGACCTCCCGCCAGTACGACTCTTATCCTAAAAAATTGCGTCCACAGGCACAATTCACTGTAATAAATAATGTGGTATAATAAAAAGTGTCGGCCAGAACTAACGTCGTACATCACGCGGCTTGCAAACTAACAGAATAACAGACTTCTGTATTCAATTTACTCTTACTCTTACAAATGCTAAAACTTATGAAACCTAGTTCGAACTTACGATACTTGAGTAAACATGGTGGTTACAACTCTCATTTGTCCCACTTGTCTCAGTAAATCATAAGTAGATACAATAGTAATAAACCAAACTATGTTTACCCTAAGTTAGTACCTATGTTGTTGGGACTTTGTTAGACGTTTCACTGTATGTAGGTATGTATAATATACCTACAACATATTTCTTCGCATTTTCCGAAGTATTTTTTTTTTTTATTTAATAATAACATACAAGTAATACAACAACAGTAGTACATTAAAGACGGACCTTGCAAACCATTATGGTTTATATGTGTCCGACAAGTCGTTCAAGCAAAAAACAAGAAGAACTTCACTATTATATCTAGTTATCTATCTTACTATATTTATACATATAATAGGCCTTTAACTTACATTTAAAAGTTTTATCCCCATACAGGGATTGCAACGTAATCGGTAGCTCATTAACATATGAAGGGATAAGATAGCTTAATGTTCTGGTTCCATACTTATTGGTACATTGAGGTAAGATGTAATTATCTAGCCTGCACAATTGCCTAAGTTTATCTGGTCTCAATCTTTTAAGTAATAACTCAGGTCTGTAATTTTCAGTTAGAATTAAAAATTTTGTTTTATTAAATATGTTCATGATATTGCAATGATTAAATAGTTGGTCACTATCGTTTTGATATTTATTTTTAATGGATTTAGGTACTATTGTTTTAAGAATTCTCCGTTGCAAAATATAAATATCATGAATATGAGTATTAGATGACCTGCCATAACTGCTAAGCCCATAACCGATTACAGAGTCAGCTAATGCCAAGTAAAGTAATCTTAATATTTTATATGGTAATTTATATTTAAGTATTGCTAATTTACTGAGGATAGCCCTTAATTTAGTACAAACATGGTTTTTGTGTGGGCTCCAGCTGAATCTGTCGTCGATTACAAGTCCAACGTACATATGGGTTTTTACCATTTCAATTTCATTACACTTACACTTTGACGGTGACGAGTGTAGGCAAAGATGATTATGTGCTATGATGTGTGGTTTAACTATAGATTTGTTATGAGCTGAATGGATATGCATGAATTTGGTTTTTTGGGCGTTTATAACTAGACCCATGTCGTGTGACCATTTGCTCATTAAGTTAAAGTTGTTTTGCAGTATTATTTGCGCAGTGCTTAGATTACTATGCGCTACCAATAAACATGTGTCGTCTGCGAATTGGTATACTTGACCCTCCTTAATTATATTTATCATGTCGTTAACGTATAAGAGGAATTCAGTAGGACCTACTATCGAACCCTGTGCGGTGCCCTGAGATGTTAATTTTAGGTTACTTAGTTGGTTTGCTATTTTAACAGTAGTATATCGATTAGTATGATAATTTTTAAGAAGTTTTAGTAGGGGCCCTTGGATCCCACTATTGTACAGTTTTCTAAAAAGCGTATCGTAATTTAAAACATCAAAAGCTTTACTAAAATCAATAAATAGCACAAGGACATGGAGCTTTTTGTTTAGGTTATTATTTACATCATTGGTAAATTGGCTAATCAATTGCGTTGTGCTTTTGTTTTTTTGGAAACCGTATTGTCGATTATTTATAACACTGTTCAAATGTAAGAAGTCGCTTAATTGATTGCCTAAAAATCTTTCAATAATTTTATCTATACATGAGAGAATTGTAATGGGACGGTAGTTATTATAATCAGTATGTTTACCTTTTTTGTATATAGGTCTTATGACACCAATTTTTAGCAATTCAGGGTATGTTGATGTAGCGAGACAGCGGTTTATTAAATGAGTTATTACAGGAGTTAAATGATCGGAAATGTATTTAATGTCTTTTGCCCTAATGGTGTCAAACCCCGGGCTTTTTTTATCACTCATTTGTTTTATAATTTGATTAACCTCCTTGAGCTGTGCTCGTCTTACTCGCATACATTTATCAGGCACCATTTCATACATCGAGCCATTAAGCAACATTGCGTTGCAATGATTCATAATATTTTTGACGTTATTTTCGAATTCAGTAGCAAAATTATTAGCAATTATGTTAGGCTCAAGATTGAAGTTTTTAATAATGATTTCATCAATTTTTTTAGTTATTTTACCTGATAAGTTATTAATTATTGCCCAAATTTCCTTTGGGTTTTTGAAATTTCTACATATCTCATTTTTAATGTTATTATTTTTTAGAAAATTTGAATATTTATTAGTTTTATTTCTGTACTTATTATATTCTAGTCTTTTTGCACAATTACTATCATCTTTTACCCATTCATAATACAATTCGTCGCGTTTCAAGCACATGTATTTAAGCTTATTATTAACCCATTTGCATGTTTTTCTTTTACTTTTGTAACTAACTATTGTTTTACATTTATTGTACGCATTACAAAACTCATTATGAATATAGTAAACAATTTCGTTGGGATCTTTTAAGCATAACGTGGTGCTCCAGTCGATCTGGCACAATAGGTGGCGCAGCGCTTCATTGTCTACAGTAGTGATCTGTTGAGCCGCGGCAGACGATGTGCGTGAGTCATCAGCGTCCTCGTCATAAATGCCTACAAGCGCGCAGCCCGTTATGCAATGATCGGCCGGTGCGATATTCACTAAACTAGTATAAACATCTATATCGTTGACATTTCGAATAAAAATGTGATCGATACATGAATGACATATTATGTTATTATTATATTTTTCAATCCGAGTGTATTGATTCATACCACTTACAAAACCTAGTTTTGATAATGAATTTAAATATCGGTTTATAAGTGGGTTATTTAGTTTAATATCTAGATTTAAATCACCCATAACAATAAAGTTATTTTTAACAGGATATCGATCAAGTAAGGAAGTAAGTTGGGATATGAATAGTTCTTTATTTTTGTCAGGTGGCCTATATATAATACATATACCAATCTTGTAGTTGCTATATAAGGTTATTTCACCAGTTATGCATTCAAATTCATCCGAGTATTTAATATCATTTCTAGAAAATTTAATTGAGTTATGTATATACAATAAGACACCGCCACCCCTTCTATACATCCTTAACTGTGAGTATAATGTATAATCAGCCAGCTGATACATGTTAACATACTCTGATTTGATGTTTGCTTCAGTAATTGCTATAACATGAATTAAACGATGAGAACTTGAGATAATAAATTCTAATTGGGCAAAGTTTTTCTTAAGAGACCTAATGTTTACATGAAATATTAATAGTGGAGTACATTCATATGGTAATTTACTAGTAAAATCATTCCAATTATTGTTATTTAGTTCAATGATTTTATCATCACTATCAACCATTATGTGATGTACACAGAAGCAAAAACTAAACTATACTATACTATAAACCTATCTAACAGTACCAGATAGGATAGGATATTAGTCACTACTACCCCAGTAGTGTGTAGAAGTAACTGACTATTTACTGGTTCTGCGTACCTGTTCAAGCTTAAGTTTTTCTAGCTGCTTGAGTGAACGTATAGCGATGACTTTGTCACGCTCTTCTTTCCTTACCATAACAGTTCCATTTTTGCACCATATAAAGGTATAGATCCCTCTCAGTTCTTCTTTCGTTCTCCATAGAAGATAAGACGTTGCTGATGTAAGGGCTTCACGCAGATAGACTTTTGAGCTGTCTCCCTCCGTTGTAATATCCTTAGCCACGATCAGCTGTTTTCTTGCAGCCTGCAACCAACTGATTTTTGCGTCATCTCGAAGGATGATGGTCATGGGCGAAGTAGTATTCGGGGGGTTTTTATCAGACTGGGAACGTATTGGTCTTTTTCGATAAACTTTCACAACATCTTCTGGATTTTGTTTTAAGGTAACCGCAAGATTCTTAATTAATTCAGGCAGATTCTCTCTCTCCCTCTCCTTAATTCCGCATAATTCAATATGATTGTTGATGTGTAATTGTTCTAGTTGATTACATTTCAACTCCAAGGCATCCGTTTTGAGGTTAAGGTTACGAACGTTATTTTTTAATTCGATACATTGATTTTCGAGTAATTTCATATTGTATTCATATGTTGTTATTTTTTCGCTGTATTCATCTATTTTGTCAGAATAGAATTTTAGAGATTTTTGCAGTTCTTCCCTTATAACCTCATTTACTTGTTTGCGAATGTCACTTAGAATTTTTTGTGTCATGCTGTTACTTAACTCGGAAATAGTTTCGGTATCAGTGTTTTCTTCTCCGTCCTCGTCTGGATCCGGCATGATGCAGGAGACGCGTTTAGGTCTTGTACCTCCTGAGCATGCTTTACACTTCCAATCCACTGAGTCGGTGGTGTTGAGTGCGGCCAATTGTTCCGATGTTATTGACACACAAGTAGAATGCAGCCACTTATTACACTTGCTACATTGGAGTCCTGGGGATTTTTTATTCACTTGTTTACCACATTTAAAACATTTAACCATTATGCATGACTTGACGTATATAAGTAAACAATAGATAACCGAGTGAGCGAAAGCCGGTAGGTAGCATCAACTGTACGTCACCGTGCGTAACGAACGACTCTGCAAATCATACGAAACTGCAAAGCCAAGCAAGCTTTCGTTTCGGTGATTTTATTAAAAACTTATAATATTATTCTAATAAATCGTTTTCCGTCGCCGATCTAACTTAATCGTTTCCAAAGACAAACATAGTTTTCCCGCCCTCTGCGCAAAGGACCACATGGCGGCGGCCGGCTGCCTCGAACATGCCAGTATTGCCGCCATTCTCATGGTAATGTGGCGCGGGAGGTTTTTTGCGACCCCATCTTCGGCAGATTCAGGAACGATCGGAATAATTTCCTCGCTCCCGACGCGTGGACAATGGGTATCGGGTCTTCATTAGCATTAGCATGCCATATTGAATTCTTTTGTAGAGGACAGCCGGTGAACGAATATAAATAGTAACTGCCACTCAAACAAGAATTTCGTAAAAGTTGCGAACATTTGCTGAACATTTTTATGGATGCTAATACAACATCTAGTGTTCTAGGTATACCTAGAAGCACTGTAGAATACAAGATTCGTGTCACAGTTTAGTAAAATTATTTTATGACACGTTCTCTACGATGTTTAAAACATAGACTCAGTACGTATCGGGAAGATACACATACTAAAATTACCATTTAATACCTAGAACTAAAGGTACTCATTTCTAAAGTATAAATTTGACCGAAGAGAAAATTAGCATAAGCGTTTTGATTTGAACGACATCTACAGGGAAAGTTTGTAAACTTTAAATTAAGCAGTTTCCGATAGATGGCGCTGTGAGTCACATTTTAATATAAAATCTAATGTAAATGCAAAAACTTTTGAATCGCGAATTTCCAGGAGTGTGACGATGAATATTTAATTAGAATAATTACTTTCAGATCATTAGGGATTTCTTGCTTCATCGTGCAAATTATGAGAAAGTATTTTACGTGGCGGGTGATAAATTAATTTGCATCTGAAACAGAGACACGGAATTTATGTGCATTCAATCGAGGCGGGTAATTTCTTTGCTCAACGAATTTGTACCCGCTTACCTAATGGCTCATTACGCGTGATTAACATCTTATTTACTTCGGTAATTACGAAAGTTAAAATTTTAGGAATAAATAAGTAGGTATTACATGTAATTTTGTAAGGACAGGACATGTTGTACCTATACCACCAACTGCCTACTGACGGTTAGATTTTTGGTTTTAATAGCTTTGAGATTTGTTGTTATTTATCAAATTGAAAGTATTAAATTTTTTTTCTTTTACATTATGAATCACAGATTTATGAATTACGAGTATGTTTTTATGTACGTATATTTCAACGCCACTACCATCTCCCGTATGGTCTAGTGGCTAGGATACCTGGCTTTCACCCAGGAGGCTCGGGTTCGATTCCCGGTACGGGAAACCTTTTTGGGGTTTTTTGATTTTTTTACCTGGCAATAAGTATTATTTTGTGTGCGTAAACTTTCTCTTCCGCTGTTCCGAGAATAAACACAATATCAGCTGAGTCATGGTCTTCCGACAGTCGTTGCAGGTCTCGCAGCAGTCCTGGCAGCCCAGCTCGCTCCACTGACGCCGTACAACAAGTACTGCTCACTCTATTTGCCATTTTACACTCCGAAATACATAAAAAATAATTATTCCAATTTTAAAACTTTATTTTTATCGATACCGCGTCACAGTTTATCAGTCAATGATAACGAAAAATAACACAAAGAAATATTTCGAACTTCACTTCACACTTCAAAGAAAAACTCTGTCATAAAATATTAAAGTTCACAAGCTTTAGACAATATTTCATTTAAAATAACCGGAGCTTAATTCAATACAGCCTGTAAACAAGCTAAACTGTCAAGATAACCTCAAACATTCGAAGAACTTTTATTTAGCATGGCGTATTCCAACTAATACGAGAGCCAGCCTTTTGTAAAGGTTAAATCATTATTGTGTCGACTGTGTACGCTTGCCGCCTCTGTGCCTGCTGTTTTGTGCCATTACAAAACAGGTTTAAGTTTTACCTGGTAGGACGCTTCTATTCATATAACTGTCTTTGTCGTTCCTATCTATACTGTTACATAATTTCGATATGTTGCTCAACGCCTCCGTGGCGCAATCGGCTAGCGCGTTCGGCTGTTAACCGAAAGGTTGGTGGTTCGAGCCCACCCGGGGGCGAAATGTTTTGCCATTTTATTTCGTTAAAATTATGAGGGCAAAGCTGTTTATAAACTTTACGTCGACGCGAAATGACCCCAAATTAAATAAATAAGTCATTTTTTACCACATCCACTGCAAACGTTAATATTAGAAGAGCTAAGTATTACTTCGAGAATAAAAGTTAGCTTAGAACTATCGTTTAACTATTTCCTTTTATGGAATCTTAAAGCTGTAAAATAATATTGTTAGAGACAATTCTAAAATAGTCTTAATACCTATCTCAGCAGACTAAACAGCAAACCTTATAGCTGTTACACTTCGAATTATGAAGCAAAAATGTACTTTTGATCCTTCGGTGTGTGCTGCCATCTATGTCATTCGGAAGAAATTCGTGTAGATTTTTCACATACTAATACCTATTTCACATAGTATGAATATAATAAATGTATTGTAATTCGAAAATAAAAAATAAATCTTTTACATAACAGTTTTATAGTACCTACAATCTTTCGAATTTAAAATGTACCAAGTTAGTTATCGGACTTCGTATGACGCCGGAGTTTAGATCTGAGTTCTGCAATGCATGGAATAAATTGAGAACGTTCCGCCAACTCTGTTAGCGCGTAACGAGTGCATTGTGACGTGACGTGCAGTAGGTTCGGTATCGGCATTCGGCGAGCGATTCAAACTCCGGCGTTGCTAATTCGTCCCCAACTCCGCTGAAGCACGCAGCTAGCTACAGCCGCCGCGGTCTCTGCGACTAGCGACTACTAATACCGAATATATGGAATAGCAATGCTTATTCACACGCCAAAAGTTTTGCACAAGCGACGAACGGCCGCCAAGCCGTTATGAGGTTTATTTCTTGAGTGACACGATCGCTTTCACCTTGTACCGTGATAGCTGTAATGCTATTAGTTAACGACGTGTCCGAGGCTCGTGGACTCGGCTCAGAATTTAGAGACAGGGCGTGTAGTCCGCTGTCAGCTGAGTGACAGCTCGGAAATTGCACCTCGTCAGCGGTATGGGTTTCATGGATGTACAGATTCCGAATATATTTTGCACATAGTTCCTACATTACAATCGGATAGCTCAATTTTTATGTCCATTGGAACCGCAATGTTATATTTAGATAGTAGATATATTAATGTTATATTTGGCCGCGTGATAAATATTATCATTAGTTGTTTTCATCGTCTTTGGATAAAAGCAGTAGATATAAGAACTAAAACTAAAATAATTTTTAACCTGTTTGGATAAGCAAAGGTGTTTCCAATGAATCAACAATCAATGCGCAATGACTTGATATCTTCAGCATACTTGTGACCCCTGTAAACAGAAACGTAATATTTTCCCAATTTATTTTCATTTCGGCGGTC
>LGAG01000079.1:23505-42205 GCA_001278395.1 Lerema accius
AGCCGATTCCGATTGAGGGAATGAAATAAAGAATTCGATTTAAAGGCGGCGACAGACGACGGAGATTCGGGGAGGGTCGTGATCGTGAGCAGTAATTACTTCCTGTACTTTATTTGCTGCGCTCATTTTGTATCGTAATATAATTCGCGAATGCTCCCGTTATTCTGCGAAAGTTTATTTAGATTCAGGGAATTGGGAATCATTGATTTTTGTAGATGTAGAGGCTGTTAACCTACTTAGATAAATATTTAGGTTTTACGGATTGACGAACTTCAAAGTCTACAATAATTATTTTTGCGACCATCAAAGGGTTGTTAATTCGATCAAGAATTTTCTTTAGAAACTTCACTACACCATCTTAGTTCACGAGCTATATCAAATGGAATGTCTTTTAGATCAGAAATATCATTTGAAGTTAATTCAATAAAATGTATATTCAGTGGTCAGTAAAAAAATGAAATCACCAGCCAGATTTAGTATAGGTAGGATTGAGTATTCACAAACGTGTTATGAGGTTATCGTGCGATGCCACTAACAGATACGACTCATACGACAGAGATATTCATATTTGCACGTATTGATATTGATTCCTTTTTTGATTACGTCACCCGAATTTTATGATTAATGGAATTCCCGTAAAGCTTATCATTCGTAATCTCAAGTCACAGGATTTCTAACTTGGATGTTTAAACTAATGAATTAGAAACTTACATAAACAATTAAATTAATAAGTTAATAACCTAAACTAAATATTATATACCTAAATTATACCTAGTTATAAAAAAAAAAATATCTTAATAATAACAGAGATGAAAATGTCCTTTCAAAATAATGCACTCGTTGTTAAACATAATACGAGTAAGATCACTCGGAGATGCCGTTTAAAATATCGATGGCTAGAGATGGAATTCTTTTACCAAAAAGCATAGACAACTAACCAACAGACAATAGATGCAGGCGATAAAGTAAAGTGGAGTAGTTCCACTATAGCCATTTACCGATGTACTCGTATATCGAGCTGGTCATAAACGTGTCGTGGCAACTAGCCACGCTGAAAATGTACCAGGCAATCATATTTTAATAGAGTTTGTTTGAACAGTTGCGCGCTCGTCGACAGCCGCACCACCAGGGTCGTAGTACACTAGCCGAATTATAGTGAAAATACTCACTACATAAGATTGATTGCCTTCAATCGATTCATTAACAGGGAGTAAATGCTGTAACAAAATGTTCTCTTGCAAGATTTTTAAGGCTACAACAGATTATTATATTTTTTTTTATCAAATAAAGGACGTATTTTAAGAACAAATAAAATATAAATTTGGTTGGATGAAGGAAAATTGGTCCTTAAAGTATTAATAAATGTGAATCTACTTCGTAAAAACTTTCATTTCAGTTTCCAATTTCAATGGCAGCCCTACTACGGTAGTACCGCTGGGCTCTAGCTAGGGTTGCCAGATGGCCGGGAAATCTGAGATTGTCCCGCGGCGAATAATTAAACTTTATTCCGGATTTGTTTCAAATGGCCTACAAATGACTGACAAGACGGGAAATAATTGTCCGCGTCACCTTTGAGCATCAGTCTACACCAACTTTTGACAATGGAAAAAGGTGGAAAAATAACTTATATCGAACACGTACGTTTTATTTACAAAGTTGTTAATGTAGTCGACGATTAACCTAATAAAATTGTCCCGGAAATGATAATCCATTAGCCGGCAACCCTAGCTAGCTCCAGGCCATCATCATGCATTGACTAAATAACGAGTGAACACAATAATTCCATCGGTTCGTTTCCTCTGCACGGGGACGGCGCGGCGGCGCGGCGGCGGCGGTAACTGCCGCGCTGACGACCTAATGGCTTCTCGTTGACTCGCTCCTGTTTGCTTTCACGCCGTATTTATTGTATTTACGAGCTTCAAGGTTAATGTCTGTGATGTTTAACGTTTAAACAAACACCGAGCTGTTGATACCTGGCGCGTGGCGTCATCGGCCCGTTTTGTACGTCAGCAAATCAAAGTCGCTGACAACATTGAGAGAGGTTTGCTATCGGTTTAAATAAATGTTCTGTCTAAAATAAAATAAGTTAAGATCCTTAAATGGCCTGTTAGCTGTAATTTGGCCGCCATGGATTGTGTGTAGTGAAAACAGAAATATTTGTGCCATCCATCTATCAGCTGTTGGAAATTAATTGGCATTCAAGTAAAGGCTTCCGCTAACTTGCATCACTCAAATTGTTCCTAAGGCTAGCATGATTACTAAATAATGTCTACTCAGCCGCCAATTTCACGACAGTTTAGCAAGAGTATCAAAATATTGCGGAGGCGAGATTACTCGGCGTTTGAACACTCCGGCGCGGCGTCTGCGATCTGGCGGAAAACTTCAAAAAGTGTATGTTAGCAATGGCGGAGCTAATTAAACTTGCAATGGTGCTACAAGGCATCTTAACCCGCAGGTCGCGGGGAGACAATGCGAGGCGAGAGCGCGAGGCGCGAGGCACGAGGCGGCGAGGCAGGGAGGCGCCTCGAGTGCGCCGCTGTAATCAGGGCTAATAGAAGCGCGTGTGCTTTGATCTGCGGCTCAAAGAGACGAGGGCCGAACTCGTGAGACAACGCGACTCATCAAAAGTTAGAAATGACAAAATGTAGTTTGAACGACTAGATAGATCCTCCAGTAAACGATTGCATTTCCTTAAAACCAAGAGAAAGAAATGTCTAAGACCAAGGTTCACCAATATCATCATACGAAGCCAGCCTCTCCTATTTGAGCTAAATGGGCTCCTCATGTTATAGGTCCACTTTAAAATTTGACGGCATCCGAGCATGGTGTATGGATTCTTTAGTGTTCATTTGCGCACTCTCTCATCACAAAAAGTTATATCCTGTGACAGGCTTAGAAAAAAATAAGGAGGTTTCTTGAGGTCTTCTGATTCTGCAAGGCGTCAGCGGGGCATACGCTTAGTGTTATTTAATTTAATTGTCAAAATTATTTCTATCGACTATATTTTTTTATAACCTGCTCGTATAATTTAATGCAATTACTTAGCTGAGGAAATTAGCAAACTTCCATGCATTATGTGTATATGTGGGCCTTGTGCGCAAGCTGTCTGTTCGTTCGTAGGACCACGATAAAGGTGAGCTACGGGAACGCTGAAGGACTCGTCACGAGAGCGAGTCTTACCGATGGCCGCCACCCGCGCCGCGCCCGCACCGTAGCCGCACTGCGCCCGCACCGCAGCGCGTAATTGATTCCTTTGTGCAGTAACCGCGACCAGATCGCATCGGGAGATCCGGAATTCATATTCAACGGTAACGTGACGTTTACTGTTTTTTTAATTAGCATCCTCGTTCGAGTGGTATTGTCATCGAGCCGACTGCCGCCGCGCGCCGCTGCGAGCCGACTCTTCTTTCGCTTTACAAAAACAAAGTCGTTTGAAGTGAAAGGGTTAGGCCGGAAGGATCTCTTGTCTTGTTTTCGCGAACATCAAACATTTCAATGAAACTATTTTTAGATGTATACGTAGAGACTTTGAAGCGTCAAAGTAGCTCTACACGGGGACCTTAATTATCTTTGTTTTGTGTTTACAACGACGCGGCTCCGCGGGCGTTACGAAACTTAAACCGTATGAAGACGTATAGTTAAATATTTTAAGAGAATGGAGTTACAAGACCTTGCATTTGAAGTAATTTTATGTTTTAGAATAACTCTGAGTACTTACTTTCGTTTTAATATTGCTATTTACCCCAAGGAGTTTGATTAAGTTTACCAGCCAGTAATATTGCTTCAATATAGCTACTTTAGGGACGGCGAAGTTTTTGATTTCATCTGGACCCAAGGCGTATATTGACTTGCCTTTTTTCCCTAGTAAAATAAAATAAGATATCTTGTATGAAGTCAGAGAACCGTAGATATCGAGTTAACATAGATCAATCATAGCCATTAGGTACACAAAACGGTTGACAAATAAAGAATTTGGTATTTCGGAGGTATTTGTTAGATATGTTATCGGTAGTACCGGCGTACACGTGTAAGCAAACAGTGGAGCAGTTAGTGACCAGCAAAGGAAATAATCCTTCCGTTGTGAGCCGGATTATCAGCACAAACACCGCCTATCGCTGAGATTGTTGTAATCGTGTTTGTTGGCTGACGGCTGCCCTCGCCACTGTCGATGATAACGGTCCCAATAACTCCAATTTATTTCAAGTAGTTTATCGCTACTCTCATAAAATCAAATCATAATCGGTCAAATAGCCAAATGTCAGGTCGCAATAAAATTTGTAAATCTAAATTATTTATTGCAAAATTCAATGCTACTTAGGTCTCCTTTGCAAGTCTCTTTCGTAACAACATAAATTGTGTAAGTTTAGAGTACCTATGTAGGTACAGGCATACAATTGCATCTACGTAATCAATTTAGACTTGGGCCGTGACCGTTTCTTTCTTCCATATAAAGTAGGTGACTTCGTCGATCGCGTTACCAATCACTTGCCACTACCTCGTTGCCAACAAAATGTTTAGATTTACTTATGATAATCATGAGTCGTTTGATAAAATAGTCTTCAATCATTGATAAAAATATTCTAAACATTTATCATAATAATATGGTATGCATTATTAAACCATCCGTTACATAAATAGTAATAAAATTAGTATTATTTATTACTAAAATTATATTCAGTGTTAGGGACCATACAACACAATTTAATTGTACATAAATAAAACTGAGTAAATTAGAGATATCTTCATGTGGCGTTGGTGGTGTAATGGTCAGCATAGTTGCCTTCCAAGCAGTTGATCCGGGTTCGATTCCCGGCCAACGCACACTTTTTGTTTATATTCCGTTGCAATTAAAGGTTCACGCAATTTTAATTGTATTTTTCTTTCTATTTTATGTCTCTTTTTAAAAATAGCTAACGCTCTCATACAAATATGTTTAGTTTTGCAACTCCTCAATAGATGGCGCTAGATGTATGTTAACAAGAAACTTTGATTTTGTTCATGATTCAGTATTAACAATAATAATAATAATTATGTATATTTTATTGTTATATTCATACAATTTTCGTCCAGTCGTTATACTTCAGCTTGTCCAATCAGCAATAGTATATTTCAATTTAGATATATATTCAAGTTGTTATTGTCGAGCTATCTAAGCCATATAGATAAACGTTTTCTTTTTTATAAACAAAAAAATAAAATGCATTATGTTTATTTTAACAAATAATTAACAAGCAATTTCCAGATTTTGCCAATAACCCATCCGTACTGTTACGGGAGCTATGTGGTCGAGTGTGACTTTACTTTTTTAAAGTTGGTGTATTGAACGTTTATATTTTTTTATACCACACTCACAGTGTAATAAATGTACCGATGTCTGCCGGCCGGCCGCACCACCATGTTTCAGTTGATTTAACCTGTAATCGCTACAATTAGCGGCAAATCGTGCGGAATCCGTCCCTACCACCGGAAATTGTGTTTTCTGTCAATATCATCTACTGGCAGAGTTTATAACATTTAGAAATGCCGTGGATAGGTGTTTACTACTTGATTCGGTAGCATAAATAATCATTGTTTTATTTAATCAAAGAAGACAAGGAATTTGGCCAACTGATTAGGTAGGTACCTACTCACGTATTTTCTACGTCTATACGGCTATAATTGATAATATAAACTATAACTGACTACTCCTCAGTTAACGTCTTGAGGCCTCGTAAATTAGGTGTTGCTTTATTAAAAAAAAAAACAAGTCAATACAGCACCATAAATATTTTACCAACAATCATTTGTTCGATATTTTGTATAATCTGTGCAAGTTGCACTATTCGATCTAGCAATACTTTCACGATTAACAAATGTCGTGCATTAATTTTGTGTCTACCTCCTTATTTTTCGTTATTTGCGTGCGCGAGCGGGCCCAGCTTCCCGCGCAGAACAAGTCGGAAAAACGCAGCCGAATCGATTAGTCGGTGTCATCTTCGTTTACGCGTTTTGGTATGAATGTGTCGAAATTTTTCGTACTGTTGGCTGTTCGTTTGCAATTGCCCAGTTTCGTTCAAGTGTGCCTGCAATTCCTTATTTTTGGCACCCTACGTGAAGTTGGAAGACAATATGGCGAGCAAACGCCACGCAACGGAATTAAGGTTGGTGGATTTTCTTTTTGATGCATGCATTTTTGATTGTGATTTGTATTGCCCGGAAAGAATCATTCGATTTTCAAACATGTAGTCCACTACTCAGATCTACCAACCCCGTTTTTGTCCTGAGCTCAAACCAAACAAATACTTGACAAACTTCAAATTCCCTAACACATTTCTTCAACAGTAACGCTGTTTCTATTCATATCGCTCGTAACAATTCTAGTAGAAAGGTAGTATTCTCTAAACATTACACGTGTTTACCATGAACACACTTCACACCACCGTCACGCTCTTATCACTGTTTGATAAGGTTGAATATCGCTTGACCTGGGGTCTGGAGGAGTCGGAATTATAATTGCGTATGATTGTCTTGTACGAAGTTCTGCCGGAGGGGAGTCTAACTAAATATTGATTCGTGTAATAACCGGCTGGTAGCAATCCATCACCGGGACTGTGGTACGAGTGTGATCAAGTGCCACAGTTTACAATACTCGTAGTTTCGATATTAACTGTTGTTTCTCAATACATATTAATATAGTAGTTGTTTATGTATTACGCATATTCAACATGTTCGTCAAACAATGGCAGTGAATGACTAGTCTTTGAGTTTATTATTTAAATGACACGTGCACTAATCAAAAGCTGGAAGGTATTTTCGTAATGTTTTATTTACAAACGATTTCATTTACATTGTGTTGTGCGAGTTTCAAATCGAGCGGGGTTTAGTAGTGTAATCGTCTTAATTTACACTATTAATAGTGCTTCCAATAATTGTAGTATATGGAATCATCAATAATATAAATTGAGATGATGAGTTATTGTTAAATTTCCACCATAAATTAAGCCCCTAGTAATAATAAACGTACGAGAACTTAGCACCCGTTAATATAATTACGACATCACAACATAAAGGTGCTAACTCACTATGGTGAACGCAAACAGCTGCGAATTTATTTCCTTACATATTTACAACGCGTTAAAAAATTAGTTGCAAAGCAGAGCTGCTCCTCAAGTGAATTACGAGTGCGATCTAGTTTACTAGGCCGCTATTATTTACGTATCCGCTAACAATAACAGCAGCTGTAAGGAAGGTGATATGTGGTACTTAGAATAGATGTATTAGTGTACATCACGGAAGAAAGTGTATTCGTTGTTCTGTGATTTACAGTCACCGCCAAAATGTCATCACTAATATGCATGCAAAATTTCAGCTCAATCGGACACCGGGAAGTTGGTTTTCTAGGGGGGTCAGATAATTTTGGCCGTGACTGTAGGTACATACAAGTACTTACTTTGCAGTTTTATTTTTGCTATATTATTGTCTAGGTAGTGCAGACTTTCCAGTTCTAAATATATCACCTAAACTCAAACTTGATCTATGCATCCCAAACCTAAACTCAAACAGGTAGCATGTAAGTTGACGCATTCATGAAGTAGAAGAAAGAAGCGCATGAAGTGAGCGTGTTTGTCGTGTTGAGAGCCGCAGTCGTATCTCCAGACGATTGCGATGTCAAACAGGGATACCGTAAATGAACTGAAAGGATGTGGGTCGCGCCCGCGGCGGCCGCCTCCTTATTCCGGACCGCGGACGCGAGATAATTCTACCAACAACTCGGTTTTATACTTCCTAGTTTCTCGAACTTAGGCATTGCCAGCTGATCCCTCAGTTGAGGTGGGAATAGTCAGTAGATGAGATAGAAGGAGAAAATAAAAATTTCAGGTAGATTTAGAGATAAAATAATAATAGAATGTGTGAACTGTTAGAAGTCAGACCGGTTTAATTTGATTTACATTTTATAGTAAGTACTATTAAGTACATATTTTGACAGCGTTAAGGGTGATTTTTCTTTCTGGACCCTTTGACGACGTCCAATTTCGCCTGCGTACTTAAGAATCTTTAGCAATACAACCTTATGACTAGTTATGGTCATCTTTGTAAACTTATATTTTTAAGCGACAAAGTAAAAAGGTTTGTAAATCTGAAGACGCTCTCAGAATAAGCCCGCCGTGTTGGCCGTCTTGTAAAAGGTTAATTTCTGTTGGCAAATAGTCGGCGGCGTCTGACGTAGCATTAAAGGTGTAATTTCTCAAGACGCGACAAGCAGTACACGGTAGCGACAGTTGACAATGAAGTTAGTCTGACTGAAGTAATGAGTCGTTTTTATTAGACGGTGACGCTACACTCGACTGCATTTTTTGTAACAGTAAATAATTTAATGCGTGACAATGTTTGTATTGTACACTCGCCTCACACTGTGTGTGAGAGGAGACCTGAGCCCAGCAGTGGGACAGTTATTGGTTGTGATGATCATGAACGTTTGTACTTACTGTATTTCGTTGCATCGCTATAACTGTTATCGCGGTCTGTCGCTGATGTTTATCGCTTGTTGCATTCTCTGGAACTGTACCTTAACTTTTCTACGGAGAAGAGACGAGCCGCTGCCCAAATCGATTTCGGTCCAAAAATGCATTTGCCTTGCTTTTGCTTTCACCTGTAAAAGCCTTTAAAAAAAATCCTAATTAGAATTTTGTACTGAATTTAGAAAGTTTCAAACGGTGTCTCGTAAGTTTTAATTAGTAAACAAACGTTTACACCGACGCTAATTACTCAAAATTATGCGAAAATTTAAAATAGCTACATTTAAATTACTTATCTCCTATGAATATTAGGTGGACCTGTATAATTTAACAACAAACAAACACTGTAAAAATTAAACAAAAATGACGATAAGTAAAATAATCGCGTTTGGCTGTGAAACTTAAATACCCAATCTTATAATACTAGCTTTAGAAGCATTGACATTGAATTAAGAGAAACGTTAACCGCGTTTATTAGCGGTATTGGGTTGTGATATCCGGCGCGAGGCGGCACCGGCACCGGCGCGGCTCACAGATTAATAGAGCCCAAAAAATTGCAGACACCAAAAGAACAATTCAGGATCGAAGTTCAACGACTGCGTCTCGACTTAGGGAGAGAGATGGTGGCCACGACGCCCGACACAGATTACGGGATTTGCAATCAAATTATCCTCGCAAGTTCATAAAAGAATAATATAGTAACTTTGAAGAGTGCGTAAAATATTTTTTTACACTGAGCTGAAACGAAAAATCGTGAACTGTAAACTAATTCACAAAGAGCCAATACCCATAAATACTTCCACAGTCCCGCGAGCTCGGACGCAGCTGGCAACACTAGCGATTGAATTCAAACTTGAGGTAGAATTCGGAATTTAAAATTTTAAAGCGCTCCCACATGCTCACGTTATGTTTCAATCAAAACGTACATCGGAAAAAAGTCGGCTTTTTGTCCAAAGTGGATTGGTACGTTTGAATTTTTCGTCTGATTTTTTACAGTGTGTACTAGGTTTTGGTGAAAAAAACTATTACGCAAAAAGTTGGCAAAGCACCGTTTGGTGGGTCTTTAAATGTAGATGCGGAATTGAATGTTTTATTTCACATCAAAGCTATCAAAACTATTTTGGTTATGCTTTTTGTTGATAATGAAGCGGCGCACGGCCGCACGTCACGTTCGCTCATTCCCCCCTTTGTGTAATTTGTGCTTAAACTCTGTACCATACCATATTCCTAAATTTGTGATCTCCGTTATTTTGCTAAATAATTTATTATACCTATTAAATTAAGCAAAAATACCGCCAAATATGCTGGTTCACATTGACTAAATTATGATAGATTTTTTCTATCACTAAACATGCACTAAACGAGCGATTTTTCGCTTATCCCTCAAAGTAAATAATTGAGTCGAAACGTTTTATTTTATTTGTGATCAAAGGTCAAAACATATTTTAAGGATAATATTACGTACACTCTCAGTTTTATCAGAATGAAATATCAATTTATACAAACTTTTTCGGAGCAGATTTTATACAACTTTATGTCAAAGTGTCTTTAAGTTGAGAATTTTACACGAAGAGATTTTGAAAGAGACACACACAACAAGGCTAAATTCAAATATTATTATACCGACTTAACATCGGCATCACCAAAATTTTCTTGAGAATTTTTGATCAGGATTTAATTTTGTTTAGGTTGGAGGCATATTTGTAATTTGTAAAGGACAATTAAATCGTGTTACTCTATGCCAGTATGGTGACTCAAAAATACCGACTACGTCTGTAGTCCACTATAAAAATGACTCCGAGTAGTCTGCCCCGTGCCTGCCCCGTGCCCACCTCGCGGACATGTTTGAATGCCCCGTTGTTTTATTGCAGCTCGAAGTTGGGCATATGTTAAAAGCTTAAGGAAAGTTCCAAAAGCGTTTTCCTCGTTGAAAGGGTTCAGCGCTATACCTTTTATTAAATGAGTGAAATCCTTCGTTAGAACGTCCGGCTTTTTAGCATTTTTTGGGGCTGAATTGGGGAGCAGCGTCCTTTGCTTTTCACATGGCGATAAGTGGAAGTATTTTAAGCGGGCACTAGAATTTAGAAGCGTAATTATTCTCGTAGATTTTTGCGTAGGCGTGCGGCCTGCGTCTGCGGCGTGCGGCTGCGGCTAGCGGCTTGCGGCGTGGGTCGTACGGCAGACATCATCGTCGCGCGACGACACAAGTGACTTTCATTAGACAAGGAAGCCGAAACAAAAACGAGTGTACGCAACAATTCGCCCTAACTACTTCAAGTCGCGCCCCTCCCGCTTAAAAGCCATTACTGCGCCTTTGATCTGCGCCGCGCTTTGATTGCGCCGTTTCGACTGCCCACTTACGACCTTATCTAGCCGTCTTCCGAATACTGTCGTAGACTCTGACGCCGCGCCGGCGGCGACTGCTTCGGAAAAAATGCAACTGAACTTAGTATTTTGGCAAAGAACGGTGCACAAATATAAGAACCGTCGATTTTGGGTATCATTGAATCCAGAAAACTTAGAATTATTGACTTCATGTTACTTAATTCCTCACTATAGTTGATTAAGTTGGCTTGAACTCTAGGGTAAAAGGATGCCTTTAGAAAACCTATATAAGCATGTACTATGTAATGTACCTACTTATAATCCAGCTCAAAGTGTTAGCTGACTCAACGATGAAGTTGCGAAAATCAAAGAATCCTTTTCACCAAATTCCTGAAGGTTGTGTAGACACTTGAAGTTGACGTCGTTACTTTGTTATCGAGGCCTTCAAAGTAACTTGACCGTAGACACGAGAGGCGGCGTTGCCGGCCGCCTGTCACTTTGTAACACAACTTTGGCTTAAGTTTTCCTTGCCGCCTTAAACCCTTGTCATACAGGGAGCGAAGCGAAAGAAACAAAAACGCTAAGAATGCGAACTCGAAGTGTAGACCTCAAGCTAGCCGCTGTGAACCCAGAAACCCTTGTCAATGTACAGAATTGACTAGGTACAAATGGATGAATCGGTAATAGGTCGAAGCCAATGTAATCGACATGAAATAGTGTATTTTTATGTCCATTATTTTCTAGATTCTCTATTATTGTCAAACTCTATCACAGTTGCATTCTAGTGAAGGTTGAAATCGATAGTTATTAAATTACTTACTCTACAAATCTTAATCTGAACTTTGACATTACTCGGCACGCCAATTTTCACCAATAACATCAATCAACTTGCAACTGACACCAATCTCGAACATACATACCAGAGTAAAATTTGAGATCAAAAGGCAGTTGTTCCGCGAGGTTCGTCGAAATCAAAGGGCTTAAAACTGAAAACTAACGTTTACATTCCTTGGGACATAATTATGTACGCGGAGTCTCCGCCGTCACCAAGATGCATGATGATAATTAGCCTGAATCTTTTCAAAGCCTGAAATGGATTCCACCGCTCGGTGACGTAGTAATTAGCTCTCGCAGACCTTTGTGCTGCCACCCTCAAAGCCCCACTATTTTTAAAGTACCGTTTCAAACGATCCCCGAACGGATTTTGATTTGTTTTCGAACGGATTGTGTTGGATTGCGGTTCGATCGCTTTATACGATACTTTTTCGAGTGATTTTGAATTTGTGCCAACATAAGTACCAAAATTGGAACCGAGCCTTTGTGTCGCGTAATTAAGTACGAGTGGTGTCTTCGTAAAAGAAGCGTATCAAGTGTCTGCTCGACCAGCAAATTACGAAAGGATCAGAGGTTTAAAAGTCAAATGAAATCTGTCAAATTGGGTAAACTACATACAGATTTGTAGGAAACTTGTTCCAAATAGTTATCCTGTCTCCCATATTATTATTTTTATTGCTTCTTTCCGTATTCTGTGAACCTCAGTAGGTACATGACAGCATTTGTATTCAGCCAGTATCTGTTAAATGTATGTTAAGAAAGTATGATTCTTACACACAAACTACACATCGTTGAATCGCAGAATTCCAAACCAACGAGCCGATCGTGAGATCATAGCGAATTTTCTTCAAAGGGAGGGATCATGCGGGTCCCGCTGGGTAATCTGAAGATACACGCACTCATTCAACGGTAAAAAATATTGGTTGTATGTTACCAACATAACATAGGTATTATTAATCTTTTTTAATATTCCTTCAACACATAAAGATTGTAACTTAAATGAAGGTGTCTATATTTTGTTTAAGTGCTTAGGAAAGATGTAGGAATAAATGGGTTACATTTTGTGGTCCCAATCTATAATAGATAATGTATAGGTGTACTACTGTCTATCCGCACCTATTTACCACGCATCATCTACCTAGATGTTATGTTTATTAAGAGGCATCCTTAAAACAAAAGTAAGATGAGCGACAGCTACATCATCAAAAATGCGAAAGACTAAAACTTCAATTACCGTGACCTAAAAATTCGAGACGCATCCCTACGCTGGTTGTAGATGAATGGCTTACATCTTAAAAGTGCGGAGAAAGGTCGCAGAACAGAACCAATCCGCGGCGTGACGACGGATCCTTGTCATCAGCGATTCTCTTTGGCGCTTGCAAACACTGGCTCGCGATTCGACAACTGCCGCGTCGTGTGTCAACTTAGGCTTCGTATGCCCTGTGCTTTACGTTATCCTCGTATCATCTATATATCTAAGGTACAGCGATCTTTTATAGTGGTCGGAGTACCTACGGTTTTACAATTAAGTCCCTGAGTTAATACGTTTTCCTAGTGCAGTAGTCATGTGATTTGTGAAAACACAGTTTGTAACTAAAGGTTAGTTATTTTTGTACTCCAGAAATGAATATGTAAGTACAATTGAATTTAATTTGTCCGCATTGTATTTATGTTTAACCAATAATTTTATTCGTCAAAAGGAGCAAGGATCGCGTAAAAGAGCCTTTACACTAGCATCGCGGATTTCGTGTCAATGCCCGATAGGCAAAGGTCTTTTACTGAAGACTTGAAATTTTCAAGATTTTAGCTATTCTCTTTTTAAGTTGTTATTTTTTGAAATAGGACTAGCGAGATCAGAGTAACGGATTGTTTGGACACAATTTTGACGTTCATAAATATTTATTTTTGTGCCGAGTAGGTACTATCCCAGCGTAAGTCATGAAGCTTTTTGTTAAGGTTCTATAATAATGTACTTAATTTATAATGGGCCACTTTACAAAATTGTTACAGAAAACTTAATATATGACATTTATTATGGTTCGTCCCACTGGGCAAAAGTACTTGTCTTTTCAATATAAGGGCTTCATAGAGCTGAAAGCGGGTTGCCAAAAGGGATTCCCTAAAATATCTGCTGTTTTAGCAAAACGTCTTCAAGATCGATTCTTTATGGGTCGCCTAACGTTTCGTTCAGACGCGCAAATGCACCCCTAGTATTACCTTCCCTCGGGATCTACTTTCTCCCTCGCTCCCATTAAACATTATATCTCTATCTTTCACGGTCGAAACGTCATCGCGTGGCGCATTGTCTGAACGTCTGACGCAACCAAATGTAACTTTTACGCGTTCGCGTGAGAGTCGAAATTGATTTGTGCAAATGCGGTAGAAAGGAAATTGGCATTTACATCTAGAGTAGAAAAGCCAGTTTTCCGCGGCAGTATTTGAAAATCGTATTCGAAAGTACATCACACAATGTTAGCCGTGCGGTGAAGGGAGGCGAGAAGGTCGGTATAGTGTAGGCGTTAGAGTCTATATTGCGGTAAATATATTTTTGCGTGGTGTTATGAGTGCTTGTTTCTTCACAGGTTGGGAACACCGCCGTCCGGCCGCATTCGTTGACATGTACCGGCACGCGAATGTTTTTGTTGCTTTTTCTCTTCGTTTTGTGTTGTTTTCGAAATGTGACACTCGATATTTGAAAACGGAAAGTCTAGCGAAGTTGGTGTGAAGTTTGTGTGTAGTCGGCGAAGTACGAATAAGTTTTGTAGCGCGCCTAATAAGTTACCTGGTGGCCTCTGTTTGTATACGAAAGTAGTTAGGAACGTTAGTTTAAGTTAGCCGAGCTGTAGTTAGTGTACTGTTTAGTAGTTTAGAGGTTTAGGTTATTAATAAGAAAATTAAGTGGTTCGTGCTTTGCTGTAGTTTACATCAAACGTGTTTTTGGTAAGTGCTTTTAAGTACATTATATAATTAGTTGTTGCTAAGTATACATATACCTAGACAGCTTTTTACAAATTTATGAAGCTTTACATATTTGTATTTAAGCTATAAAAATTAACTTATTTTATTAAAAACAAAACTTATAACTAACCCTTTTACTATGTTGTGTTTTGTTGTTGTATTTGTATTACTTACAATACAGATAATACAGACAATGTTTGTGACCTGAAAAATGAAATGAGTGGCGATGATGGGGCTGTAATATGGGAAATCCTCGCGAAGGTGGTGGTGCGTGGGTCGTTGACCCGGTTGCCATGGCGACGGCGGCGGCGGCCCGGGCCACCATGTGCGAAGGCTTCGGGTCCGCTTGGGGCTTATTACACTTTGGGGTGCGCACCAAATAAATGTGTTTGGGGAATTCAAAAACTTCACAGAAGTACGGATAACGGATGATCAATATATGTAGAAAAAATATAAACTTTGCTTGTGTGATGATTAAAAGATACGATTAAACATATACCTATATCTCGAAATTGTTACAAATCTTTTGTTGTGGAGCTGAACTCTAAAACTTGAGAAGACAATAATCGAAACCTTAGATTAAATAAACTAAAATAAATATTTAAGAAACATTTAAAAAAAAAACACATTTAAGTTATACGAGTTTGTAACGCAACTACGGAACTCTACATTACGCGTTACTCTACCTTGTCGGTTTTTTTTAAATTTACCGAAATATTCACAGCACTTAAGCTCACTGGACATCAGCCCCTAAGCTCGCCCCAACCCTCAACCCTTTACTAATATTCGAACGGCTAAGAGGCCAGGGTTGCCGGCAACCTGCACGAATTATGTGAAGAGTTTTCGTTCCAAACCCCGTTGTTTTTTGTTCTCATTGTGTACTGTTTTGAAAACCACTGATGCTTGTTCAAAATAAGACTCAAACGTTGTAGTACCTACGAGTATTATATCCCTAAACTGTTGAGATGCGGAGAACGTAAGCGATAGGAAACTATTAGAAATCGCGAGCTAGTTAACGTATTACCAACTAAATACGTATATTCAAATACACAATCAGAAGCTGTAGTACATAATATCATAATTAGTATTGCTGTTAAACAACCTCATTTGCAAGAAATAAATACCTTTTAAATGATCGCTGACCCTCAATTAAAAATTTTCATGCAAACGTATTTGTCAAACCCAAGTGTATACTCGTAGACGAACAAACTTGCATGACAAACACGTAAAGTTTGACATGCTGTTTAGTTATCTAGGGGGCTGATAATATCCGCAATCATAGTATTATATTTTCTTTGTTGATTCCCCACATTGGCTATTTGAAGTCTTAATATTTCTGGCTTCATTTTGACTACGTCTACGTCACACTATTGTCCTTCACACTACAGATTCGGCCTCTAAAATGGATTTCTAATTTGGAGCTTGCCATCCAAAAATAAATAAATGGTAGGTGGTAGCAAGGCTTGCACGGTAACATTAGGGGTGCAATTTAACGGTAAGACGACACCGGCAGCGCGCGTCGATCGCTTCATTCGCTTCACACCTTGGTCGGCGGCTCCGGTTACAGATAGTGGGGCCAACCGCGGTATGGGTTGAATACACTTACATAAACCTGTGTATTTAAGGTTATAAAGAAAGCTATTAAAAGGTTATAATTTCGTATGAAAATTATGTTTACATGAATAGAATTTTTAGCACAATACTAACATATCTTTGTATCGTATTTATGTAAAATTTACCCTATAGACTACGTTAAATTTTTATAACTACTTAGTTAGAGTAGAGATTTATTTTTCGAATAATGAGCACTTCTTTGCTGAACTAATTTTATGCAAGAATAAACCACAATAGCGATTAGGTACATGTTAACGGGATTAAGAGTAAAACCATCACCTATACAAAAAGCCAGGCCCACACTGTTAACTACTGTCAAGTGACAACACTTTTCGTGTCCATGATAACAGTAGGCTGAAGGCTGCAATTGATCGGTAACCTTAGACCGCGGGGGGAGGCGCGATGTGTGAGTATTACTTCACACCTCACGATGCTCGGATACTGTTACCAGCTGCAAAATTAAGGTGTAATGAACACGGGGTAATATGACCCGTAGCTTTAGGGTTAAATGTAAGCGCAAGGGTTTTATTGCTACGGAAGTAGTGGATGACCGCACATGCAAATTTCATGTTACTTAATACAAATAGAGAGCTTTAAAATCTCTTCATTAGTTATTCTAGCGATTATGCTATTTACAATGTTTAAGTCATGAAAAGCTGAACTGTATAAAATGCATAGTACTGAAACAAATATGTTGAAATGTTGAAATTATATCGATATTTTTTTGGAAAGATTTTTTTTTTATTTGAATAGAAAAAACATTACGCACAGTCGATATTAAAAGATTGTAGATCTGTCTTGTTTATTAATTACAACGTATTAAAGTACTTAAACTAATGGTTATCGCATTCTATGCAACAATTTTCCATCTATCCGTAATCCAACTAAACAACATTAGTATAAAATTATAATACAGAACAAACCAAACTTTTGACATAGTAATTTAACGTTCCTATTTTCAAGTCCATTGATCAAATACAAATACTGGCTGAATGGTCGGATAACAAAAGCTAAAACATTGAAATTAAATGAACAGTATAATTGAAGCCATTTCCAATTCAAACTCGACGCAATCCGCTCAAACAGAGCCGCGACAGTTGAGCCAATTAGACTGGCACACAGACTGCTTGCAAATCAACAGTTCAAATTTCAATTTGCCATTAAATATAGGTATCTAGGTAACGAAAAATACAATTTAATGTGCTCAATGGAGTGCAAAGTTTTCAAAGCATTCAAGTATTTTACTAGGTCAAAAATATGTTTAAAATAACATGGAGAATATTAATTTAGGCATTTTAATCTCATACACGTCGTAATCTTATTGCGTTCATTACTTGCTTGTTGACAAAAAAAAATGTTTGAACACTTAATCCAGCAAAATTTCGGCTGAAGGAGCTTTCCAGTATGCAAATTCCGTCTACTTTTATGTTCTTAGTGAGCAAAAAACGTATATTTACGTGTCGTTTCATAATGATGTCTGGTGCCGCGCCCGCTGTCAGCACTGTCACTGCCCGAGGAGCTGTCAGCGTCATGCGTCAGCTATCTGTCACTACTGCGTTCGATTCTTTATCGGCATTCTATTTTCGCGTGAAAATATCGCGAATGAAAATCAACAGCGGAACCAATTAGTTGTGTACACGGACATCGATAGCATTCGACAATTCAAATTGTAACACTCATATTTTTAGTGAGCTTTTGAATTTTGAAAATAAAGATATGAAATGGTGAACTGAAAATATTCTATATTATCATGTGTGTGCGTTCGATGGAAAATAGATTAAGTGTTAAAACATTTTCATATTTTTTATTTTCAACTAGCGTGCTTTTAGCCACTCGTACGTTCGTGTGGCTGATTGAATAATTTCAAGTGTTACTTTTACGAATGTAAAGTAGTACTGTTTTTACAATTAATAAATTGAACAAATTCAAGTTATTTATTTCGTCTTTGGGACGAACACTAAAACAAAAGTTACACGAGAGAATAAAACAAATTACAAGCACTTTATTAATCAAATAAATTAATCGGAATTTGATCCTAAAGTAATTTCTGATGTCTCCATAGACGAACACTGAACGTAATTGAATTACAACTTAGAATTTAACATAATATTTTAAATTAATACTTGTAATATCACAGTGGGAAAGCCGACAGGTTTCAGCAGAAACTACATATTTCGAGGCGTCACAGTCAGAAGGCGAATGACGCTCGTCGCGCTGAATACAAATACTCCATTTACCGACGCCGCTTTTAAAACGTAAAGCAACGCTCTATGAATATTAAAATATAATCTGTGCCGGTCCTCGCTTTGATTTGAAAAAACTAGTTAATGTTACCCCCGCGGCCGTGCACGGGGTCGTGATGTGTCGTATAGGGCTCATAGGGGGTTTTTTTGATGCACGAAGTTTGATAGATTCTGACTATTGGTGTATTTGAGATTTGGCTACCGATATTTTGGTAACAGATATAGTTTGCA
>LGAG01000079.1:53487-65033 GCA_001278395.1 Lerema accius
TAAAGACGAATCCAATGAAATTCACAAGTAGAAATCCTTCAACCTCTGCTGTAGAGCATGCCAAAGAAATGGACAAACGTATATAATTTTGAAAAATGTTACTCTATTTTTGAGCGATTGGATTTAAATGAATTAAATGCTTCTGCAACTGCTGAATGGACTAGCACGCGAAAATAACGTATCTAAGGAATATCTGCGAAATCTACACTAGATTTTTAAAGGTCTATGGTTAGAAACTCATTTGCAGCATTGCCGGACAGTTCTCGATAAAATATTGATGTTATTTGATAATAGGCACAGATTTTCATGTGTAAGAAAAAATTGCCTTGTTTAGCCTACTTATACATACCAGTATCCTCGTAGAATCCACCAAAGATTAATGATAATAATGTGTTCAATACCTGTATACATGTAGACGAGTTTTAATAACAAAATAAATTTGAAAGTTATATTTTTATTATTATGAATACAGATACTCAACGGTATAAAATAAAGGCTATTTTCAGACTTACCGCAACTGCACCGCAATCACACCAGAACGATAATTTCGTGAGTGGACGCCGTTATATGGAACGAATAATTTAATTCACATGGATTACATTCACGCGGTCTTTTGTTCACCGAGGACGATACCGATCGCGTCACAGATACTATTAAAAAAGAAAATCTACAAACGACGATTAGGGTCACCTCTTTTCTTAGCTTACCTTGTGGTTAGGATTTAGAATTAACGAAACCGGAACTTCAAATGCAACTAATTTCAAGTCTGTAGTAAAATCAATACGGTGAGGAGCCGAAGAATGCGTTACTTTTGAACCGTTACCAGAAGCAAAGAAGACTTAATAACTAATATAAATAAAAGCAAAAAGCTAGTAAAAGTTTTCCCCTTCACAATGTGCAGTGCACACTGCAGCCAGCGCCATCTACACTACACTTTGAAGTTATTAACAGAAAATCGCATTTCGCCGATTGTCGCAACTTATTGAACTCTTTGAAGCGTGTCGTCTACGAACTGAAAGAAAGTTTTGTTGGACAAAACTGTTTTAAACTTGTTATTTATTTATGCGGAGTTGGAAAACAAACACTCGATGAAGCAAAATTGATTTATGCAACACATTTCTGGTTTTAATGACTTATGTATAGATGCTTATACGTAGCTGCATACGTACATGCATTCTTATATTGTCTAAGGAGAAAGTTTTAAATCTTATTTAAAACGTTGGATAGAACTCCACACGATTCCTTGGCGAGTTCTAAAAAAGTTTCGTTGGGTGAAATTATTTTAAGTTATTATTTAGTGTTGACAGTGGCCATAAATAACTCATTTCGCTTATTTAATGATAATAATAAAGTTTGTTTCATAATTTTAAAGCATCAGTTCAAAAACAAATTCAGGCTGATCATCTTATGTATCATGTGTGTAATTTACTGCAAGGCAGTCGTTCTAGAGTGCCCAATAATACATTTTTTCACTAGTTCTAATTATAATTTTAGCAAAAGTCAAATGCATCAGCAATTTTATGCCATCACTAGCAGTGCTCTTTGGGTCGAAAGTGGTAAATATAGTGCGGCAATAGGTCTTCGTCACGCTACAGTATAATTTGAACTAAAAGTCGGTGGTGGAAAAACAATTCACGCTCCACATGGAAGTATTTAATTGCCGGTCAAGTCGCACGGTCGTCGGTCGTCGGTCGCGCAGATTGTAAAAGTTGCAGAATTTAATTTAAAAAGTTTAATTCGAAGTGCACGCGTGCTGGTCCCGTTTCCTGTTGCGTGATGGCCGCTCACCGCCCGCTGCGTTGCACTCCACTGTTTTTACCATAAATTGGATAATGGCCCAAGTTGCAGTCTTGTTGCATGAACACAAGAATTCTTAAAGTTTCACCATTTTTCTTATTAAAGTTTACGAGTAAAATTTCAACCCCCTGTCGCCAATAGAACATGGAAATTGCATTGCTAATTTTCTTAAGTACACATGCTCTGTCACAAATATGTTTTAGTAAGAAATTAAATTAACTGATTTAAAACTATAAACTATATTTAATTTTTGATACATTGGCCGTATGCAGAACATGAATGATATGTAACTATCGTATTAGTATGCTACGTGTACCTATTATGTAACGAGTACTTGTGAAGTTACACTTACGTGAAACATGTTACGACGTTTACAGGGAGCTCGACAAATTCGATATGTTGGAAGACGGCACACAATAGGGAACAGGCGGAACACTTGTACACGAGATCGGGAATGTAACAAATATTGACTGACAGTGGAGATGTCTTCGGGGAGGGCCGCCAATATCACGGACCGGCGCCTCCGATGCGGTCAATATTTGCCTCTCGTCGCCCTCGGCTTGCCTCTGCGACTGCTCTTTGTCCCTCTAAACTAAAACACGATTCCGATACTATCCGATCCGCACACTTACGACAGTTGTAAGTATACATGCATGTTTTATTGTTTTGCTAAAGGTTAAACCTCAGAGCAAAAAATATAATAGTGTTCAGAACAAAAAAGTGAGGTAAATTTTTTTCTTTCTTGTTTACGATCTGACATTATGTCACCGAGCTCGGTCTGCCGAGAAATGTACCGGGAAACGTTATCATTTGTTATTAACCTTATGTTTTTCCCTACTACGCTTCTTTGTTCCGAAGACTGCGTCTATATATTTTTTGGTCTATGAGTTAAACATCTAAAAATTTTCAATCCTTGATCCTTTGTCAGGGCTTGACTGATTGACTGTTCTATCTTTTACTGTCCCCGTACTAACAACTTAACAGTTACTGATATTCTCATTAACATAATACAAACAGTGTCGTGTGCATCTGGATTGAGGGCACACTTTTTTTTTCTTGACGTAGCGAAATAATATTTATAGGAAATTTAGTTAAAACTTAAAGCAAATACTCATAAACTTAAACGTAAATTAAAGATGTTACTAAAAAGTACTACTAAAAGACAAGTAGGTACTCACACATGACAATCTTAATTAAGGTTTGTCAAAGTTAATGTCAAGGCCGATAAATCCTCTCGTGTTATTTAGCCACCAGTAATCATTTAACATCAGGTCTATCCGTTTTCCGTCCGACCATTCGACCGTTCAGAATTGAATAGACCAATAAAGTATACAATAATATAAAATCTACCCTAAAGTTGTTACTCACAGGAACACTACGTGCATTACTTACCCAAGTATTTAGTCAGACGATCACGCGTGCCCCACGAAAATATATGAAAAAGGGTTAAGTGTGAAGTTAATAACATTACAGGAGGGAAACGGAGGGGTCGTAATTAGCTCGGTTAATAATGGTGGAGAGACAGAGAGGGACTTATACAAACAGTTATTGAAGGAAACGAGTGAGATGATGTGGGGATTTTTGCCTGTGTTTTTGGTATAAATTATGTTAATGTTTGTCAAATGGTAAAGTACGATTCTATCATGAATTGCGAAGATTAGTTTAGCCGTCACAGAAATTTAATTCTCTGTTTAACAGATAAAAATATAGCCCAGTTGATATAATTAGGTAGGTAAATTGTATTATAGATAAATATAGGGTATTTGTTGCAGACCTATAAGTTTATAGACCATCTGGTTCTGGACATAGAGGTATATAATACATAGAGATACGTAATACATAATTACCAAACATGTAAACTTATATGTGCACTTACCTTACTGATGTTTATATTACGACGGTAAAATTTAGGTACTTCACGTTAGTCAGCGCCTTGTATAGCATACTGATGCTGAGAGAAAGGTATTGTATTCATATTCAAAACGCATGCAGACTTGTTGATAAAGTAATTGAAGGGCTTTCGAGCGGAGGACCACGCATTAATCAGATGGCGGTAAATTTTGGCTAAAATTATTCAGCCCCTAATTCGAAGTGGTCATTTCCACTCGGCGCCGCGGACCGCCCGAGCTCGTATCACGGAATATTTAATTTTGAAGAGCTTTAGTACAGTTAAGGAGAGGTTATCTTATTACTTTTTCTCTGAATTTATTTAAATTGTGAATAAAACCCACGTTTAGACCAAACCCTTTTAAGGTGATTATAAACTCGTCGGGTTTCAGCTCAGATTTCCCGGACCTTATTTTAATTACTTACCTTATAATATTACGGTTTTAAAGTAGAGTATCTTTCTGAACTGGACGTTACATTTTTACAAATGGATTTCCTTCATAAATGTCACATCCTCTTGGAAGTAAACATTACAATTTTTTGATTGATTCGCAATATATTGATTGTCGATGTATTTGTTTAATGAAGTAGGTAGAAACGTGGCAAATCAAGAGACAAGAATAAAAAAAAACGCTAAACGCTTACACACTCATACCCCCGCAGTAAGATTCCCTGTGTCACTAATGGCATAGACAACACAAATAACACATCTCTAACATGAACCGTGACCCAAGAACAAACATTTATGTGTCATATAAATATATGCCCTGGCCGGGAATCGAATTCGGGTCCCGTCACTTCATAGGCAGGGTCACTACCAACTAGGCTACGAGGTCGTCAAATAACAGTCAGCTAAATAAAAATGTATGAACAAGGTCAATAATACAATCAGATTCTATTCCTTTATCGTACAATGAAAAACAGATTACTGTAGGTTGAATGTAAAAAGCTCGCGTCTCAAAGCTCGTCTCAACCGTGTGTCGTACGAGTATGTCCCCTCGTGCGGCGCCCCCTGCCGTGGGTGAGGTTAGTGATGGGTTACGACTGTTTGATGAGCTTTATCGAGCGGGCGCACGACTCTTTTCAATACTCGTTTTGCACATATAAATAATTGTGTGTCTAACACACGAGATGTTAATGAGTAAAAAATATATTGTTTAATTTCACTGTTTATCTTCTATTGTATCAATATACTCACGGTACGTCTGTAATATAAAGTAGTAGTAATACTGTAATACTTAGCTTAGGTGAATCTTAGACTTCTATGGTGTGTATAATACTTACTATGAAATTAATTAAATACGAGTATCAACAACATCGTCTTAATTGTCACTTTAAAAAAAGTTCAATTTCTTTTTCAAATAAAGAATATGCTGCCGACGGAAAATTTACTTACTTCACCCTCCCATGATACAAGATCCAAGCTGTGGTCTACAAAGCCGTACTTAATTTACATTCAATCAGCCACTACGCCGGATACATTTACATCCATACACGGCGACTGTACAAGACGACGCTCGGGTACAGTCTGTAGCAATTTTCACTCAATAAAACGCGCAAATTGAATCAGTCGAACGCGCAGTCACCGCTCCTCCTGCATAAGTGAGTTAGTACCTCCCTCTACCCCACACCTGGGGTGCATCTAATGCATCGGACCTTTCTAATTGTAGAGGAACGATTTGCACCCCGCCGCCTCTTGAGTAGATAGAGCGTGATTACGAAATGTAGCAGAACGGACCCGCCGACGGCTACGGCGAGGTATGCCCATAGCTTTTTGTTGAGAATTCGAGTTTTGTGTTCGTTTTGTTGCTAGCTGATAGGAAGAGGAAAATTAGAGACAGTTTTGGCTCGTTTCTCAAGTTGTGTAGAGATACTTGGAAGCGTAGAGATTTTTGGAATTTTTAATATTTTATTTCTCCACATTGTGTGGACTTTCGAGATGTGTGTGGATTCACATTTGAGTTACTAAATATAGTACTTATATATTTTTGCAGCCGATCTAACAGCCGTCCTTGACAACAACCATGCTGTGTCCGGCATCTATACAGATTCATAAATTTCTTACGATTGAGTGAAGTAAACTTATTTGAAGCCAATAAATTACAGTCTAAACGTAAGTCATTAACATAACTCGTGCTCATATAACAAGTGCAAAATAAAAAAATAAAAAAAATTGTGTGAACTCAGTTTAACTTGATGCGTTGTAGTTTATTGGAAGAGACCCCGTCCTTTTTCCATATTGCAACTTTATTGCCGTTTGACAAGCGACGTAAAGCCCCGCCGTCTATTTGTCGCCATAAACCCAATTACTTTTAAATTATTTGCCGGTTAGGCTTTTAGTAGTCGTTTGTAAGTCCCCGGCCTATAACACAATTGAGTCGTACAAACTACAGGTCGTAAACTAGTGGCACCCCTCATCGACGCCGAGTCTATCTAACCCCCATAAAACGATTTTCACCCCACGAAATTTCTGCCAATTTACATCCGCCATTCGAAACTTTCTCACGGTAGTAATAAAGTTCACGTTTTGACTCCACTATTTTTGGTGCACGAATAATGGTCAATGCTCAAGAATGTTTATTGCTTCTGTCAGAACGGACTTCTATAACATAAATTCTTTGGATATCATATTTTTTACGTCTCTTATAATTTTAACTCTTTCTTTTAACCTCTAATGCAATATTAGTATAAATAAAATAGAAAAAAAAATTAACGTTAAGCAGTTTACTGTTTTGGAATTTAACCATTAAATTTTGATTTCTTCCAGAAAAGGTTTATGAGTAATGTTATGGTTGGCATTATTATAAAGTACAAAACTATGTGCTCAGAATGTACTTTCGATATCTCATTTTGTGTTTAATTACGCAACGTTTGTGAGATCTTGCTAATGAGACAGGCACATTAATTTCTCAAGACGTCTTAATGAATTAAAACTTACGCGAAAGCGTCAAACGAAGCTCGCAGATGTAATAAAACAAATTTTTCCCCGTAGCAAATGAAATGTGAAAATGCGCCGGCTAAAGCAGAAACTTAGTTACTTTAATATAACAGTCGTGAATCGGAGCTCTCTGGAAATGAAATAAAAAGCTATAGGGAGGGATCGAGTCGAGTGGCGATCTGATATTATCGTCGCGATATTACTCGTCCGATCCGATGCACTCCGATTTCCGATAAGGATTTCACACTTTTCACTCGAATACGTTCCGCGCACCGTTATCCGGAGCGTTGTTATGGCGATCGTTGGAGCGTATGACTATTTCGCATCTTGATTCCACCGTAAATTTCAAATTCTCTCGCATATGGGACGTATATCGGCAATACATTTTTATAGCAATATTTATACGTGAATTTGTGGAATCCAATATGTATTGAGTCTTTTTCGTACTACAATTTTAAGTAAGTACCTAGTGATGTTGACAAATCGAAACATGATCTTAGTTTCAGTTCTGCTGTGCAAACCTAAATGGTGCAGTTCTGTAGATCGCGGCGAACATCAAAGAGCGACGTCTGTCCGTCTCTCTGTCTGTTCTAGCGTTGTGCGGTACTTTAAAATGAAATTTACAATAAAATTTCTCTCACTTGCAGGAAAATAAAGTCATACTTTCCTTCAGCGAAGTCTTCAGCGTTCAGTACTCGCTACGTTTCCATATCAAGCCAACTTTTCATAAATCATTTAAATTCCGTTGATATAAATTCCGTTTTTGAATACAGGTAATCTACATAGTCCCGGCGGGAGTCATATCTGCGTCGATGAAGTTGTCGAAGTTAGCTGAAAGTTGGCGCTTTGCTTCCATTGAGAGCGAGCTCCGCGCAGCCGGTCGCACACTTCTGCTTCTTTCTTCGCATAGTTAGTGACTTCTTCAGTTGTTCCCGCTTGTTTTGGATATTAGAGGTTTTCACCGACGATTTATTTAATTTCAAGCTGCAATCCAACTCTACGTGCTAGAGAATTTAACTCGTTTTGGGAACATAAATCATTCGGACAAAACACTCCATCAGTTTTCCCTACACAGAAACGCTGACAATTCTAGAGTCTAAATTCTGAGGCCATTTTCCTGATAGCACGTGGGGACGCATAGCTCTCCACTCCCAACCGTACTGCAGCGGTCAAAGCTAATAATTCCCTTGTGATACCGAACCGAATAGCTCCAATGAACGCCCCATAAATTCCCAAACTGTTCGGAGCAGCTGAAAATTTCAATATTCGCTGGAAATTTATTCCCGTCTATTGACATAGATGTTAAGTATGAGCGATGACCGCAGTTCGATCGGCTATGCAATCGGCGGCGGGCGGAGTGAAATCGAATTACGCAGCTGTTGGAGGGAAATGGGGCTCCGGGCGCTAGCGGGGGCTCCGGGGGCTCCGAAAACAGTGGCGAACGGGAGTCAACATTACAGTTGCCGCTTTTATCTGATCATATTTCATGACTAAACTGATTAGGAATCGCATTGCAGTTGTTTACTTCCGTTCGTTTTTTCTTCTCTGTACCTAACATTGCTTACAATGCATCAGTAATAGAAGACATTTTATGATGTAAATAAAAATGTAATCATTGTTAAGTTCAGTGCCATAAACGTGTCTTCAGATTTCTCCTGTTCTACATAACTACGACAAAAAAATACAGTATTTTATCACCATTAAACAAAATTGGCTGTATGAATTGCTTAGTTAGTGACGACCGCGTTTTATATTACAAACGCATGCAACAACACGATTCGTCAAATAATAAAACTAAGAATAAGTCGAGCATAAAGAATCAAATTTAATTAATGTTATAGAATTCCAATCATTGTAAGTAATATTATCTGGAGTGACTGCAAACAACAAAGCCGTTACGTTAAAGATCGTTCGCACTTCGATTCGTTTGAAGCTTAATTAAAAGGAAAGTATTGGTTTAGTAGTTCACTGAGGATTGTTTAACGAGGCGGAACCTGGCGGCGGCGGAATTGATCGCTCTGCTACTTACTGAACATTTTATCTCTCACTGAAGTTGTAAAGGTTATACTTAGGTTATTTGTTACATGGCAAATACGTTCAACAGATATAGGAGTAGCTTCGATTGATTTAATTTTCCGTTCTCGGTGGGTATGTGTCTTTTGTAAGTATATTGTCCACGGTACCCATAGCACAGTGACTCCCATGCTACTCGTATGTTCACGTCAAAAAAGCCAGGAATAGGAGAAATAACTGTGATGCGCCCTCGGTTGCATAGTAGGTATAAGGTGCAGTTCGCGTTAGGCTATGGGAGTCGTTTTTAAGGAATTAGTTCTCGCGTCGCTGAATGGAATGGGTTTCGAAACAGAATTAGAGCGGCGGCGGCAAGCGCGTGCCCGCGGGAGCCGGCGCCGATCGGTTTGCTGTTTACACACGAGATTGCAATGTGAATTGGAGTGTGGCTTCAGGATTAGATTGATTTCGGACAGGTAGCCGTACCCGCTGCACCCGCTGTAGCCGCCGTACCCGTCTATTTTCCTAATGGAATTAAAATCATTCTTTTTACGACTTTTTGAAGAATTTTTATTAACCTCTTTACATAGTGGACATGTTTGAAAAATCTAAAAGAATTCGGTGATTTGAAAGTCGTCAAAAAATTTCTGTTCAATTTTTTATTGGTCAGTAACTACCTAGTTAGTTTAGGTTACTTTTACTCATTGCGAAATTGAGTAGTAAGATTGAATTGGATCCAAACTGCTTCTGGAGCTTACGGTTTCTTCACGGTCAGACTTATCGCCATAAACGTATCAAAACACGAACATTTCTTCGATTGAAGATAATTTTACCGTTGTAAGATCGTTCGAATCGATTCTTAAGTCTCTATTGTAGTTGAGGTAAATTTTTCGGAACACGAAATATTATATTGGTTTTCGTAATACTTTCATGTCAGTAATATTTGAATGACAAAATCTTTGTTATAACATTTTTCTCACCCTTTACGCAACAGATCCGCCCGCAGGCTGCAATCAATCAGCGGGGCTCAGGAGGTATTTCTTTGTGCGAAGATAACGCTTATCGATCACTCACGGTATTGTAACAAAATTATTTTGACCTGACTATCCGTTCTGTGGTCGAAATTCGTCCAAAACTCATTATATCTGGATTAATCCAAGCCTGTGTATCTGTACTTTGTACACTTCTTTGTATAAACTTTAAGTATACTATATCTCAAAATCGTATATGCCTGTATTATTTTTAAAACGCTACCAAAAGTCCAACACTCCACGTAATAATAAATACATTTTAACTTTTGGGATCTTGGCGAGTGATTCTTTTATATAACATCCCTCGGGACCTACAACTTTTTGTTATCAGTTGAAAAATGTACGATAGCGGTCGAGATATCGCTTCTTAAGTTCGAATTTCGCAAGCATCTATAATACTTTTTAATATAATTTTATCAAAGAAATGCGATGTAAGGAAAGCTTTTTTAATAACAGTTCTCCATAAAATGTCCCTTCAATAAATTATAGTTTTCAGTTACGTAACTAAAAATCTACCTAGATTTTTATCTTGATTTTAGGGTTCGGTACCTATAAGGTAAAAACGGAACCCTGTTATTAAGCCACCGCTGTCTGTCTGTCTGTCCGTCAGCAGGCTGTATCTCAAAAACCGTGATAGCTAGAATGCTGAAATTTTCACAAATTATGTGTTTACGTTGCCGCTATAACAACAAATACTTAAGAAAAAAATGAAAATATTAAGGATGGTCTCCAACCCTATACAATAAAAGTGTTTTTTTCAACAAACGTGATTTTCTTTTATAGATGATGGTACGGAACCCTTAGTGCGCGAGTCCGATTCGCACTTGGCCAATTTTTTGCTTTCTATCAAATCTAGGCATTGACGTCTTCAAAGAGTTCGCCCGCATGAGGCGATCGATCAGTGACGGATTATATAGAATTTCTTCGTTCCAGATCATTTACTTTCGTACCAGGTCTTTAGGGATTTTTTTACCTGAATAAAATCTTAAGACATAAGATTTTTTTACTGTTCTCTTATTTATTACCTTTATTTATATTTAGTACGGGTGTATTCCATCCATCCGCCTTAGGTTTATGTATAAGCTTTTTTTCCAATAATATCTTGTTTACGTAATAAACGTTAAAAATGAAATGGGTAGTTATCTGGCAGAGCTAAAGCGAAAGCGAGGCATAAAAACATTTTCCGACAATATATTTATTCCGCTAAAAGAACTGTAAAATTTGTTAATGAAATCCGAAACGATGAGTGTTTTGCCGTCGCCTGCGACTGAAGGATTCGGTAGAGCCGGCTGTATAATACGCGCCGGGGGCACGGGGGCACAATACAAAATGGTGGCCGTGGATAGGTCTTTCAAACACCTCTAAAATTGTAAAGTGGAGAGAATAAAAAGGCCGACCCGCACAATGCTGGAAACTCATTTTGTAATGTTTTTTCTCTTTCCGCAAAAAAGGCATGTGCCGGAGATGATTCGTTATTTTTTAAGCACCCTGTTAGATATTTTGTGAAGGGTTGCGACCAACTTTCACACAGTTCTATGCTATTATAAGTATTTATGACATACGTGTATGACCGAGTATAGAAATTAAACGTTTTGAGGAGTAAAGATAATAATAAAATTATGTGCAATGCTCGTGTAGTTCATTCCTTATACTCACGCGTATTTTTTCTATGACAACTGTTGAAGGCATGTAATCAAAAAAAACTACAGTGTTGTGTTGACCACGCTGTTCTTTTTAATTTTACTCCACGCGGAAAAATGTAGAGGATACATTTTCTAAGAAAACTGTTCATGGCAAAAATGTAAGTAACAGTCATTTTCGATGTATTACGAATTTTATGTTAGAGGTAATCCTTCCAATTTTGTTTAAGAAGATTTTTGCAT
>LGAG01000079.1:65187-82027 GCA_001278395.1 Lerema accius
TTGGTCATTTTAAATAATTTTCACCCTATTATGTTGTACACCGTGTCGTAGGCTTACGATCGATCTAGTATTAGCTCTCTATCCTGTGGTTTTATTGTGGAAAAAAATTAATGAAAACTTTGTTTACACACGGTCTTACTTTAAAATTATCAAGTTACACGGAGTCTGATCGTATGGTATAATTAGGTTTTATAGTTCTGGAGAAAATTTGGAAAATTGATAGTTGGAATTGATTTTTGAGAATATAAATGAGTAGTCTGGCAAACCCTATACGGTACAGAAGCGAACGCTGATAAGTCATTATTAAGGGTTAAACGTGCATCGTTTACTTCAGTACCTAGGTCCTTATTATCTACTACATAATGTTATCAGGTCCCAGTATTACGATCGGTTGTAAATTCGCGGGAACGTTATTCATTCCGCTAGCGCTGACATGTTTTTAATTAAATGCCACTTAACATCGCACCGCGCCGCAATCTATTAGAAGGCGAGATGCGATTACTATGTAAATTTTACATTTGATTGATGGAAGTTACCATTTTGATATCTAGAACGTTCTAAGGTAAAACTAAAAACGTTACGTGATACTTTAACTGCCCATAATTTAAACAAAGCTTGGTCTAAATCAATTTAACAACTCTGCAAGCAATGTACATTAAAATGATTTTGCTATTATAATTGATCAGGTCCTCGCCAGCATAGAATGGTCACAAATATGGCCACTAGTTGTGTGAAGTCTACATCTAGGTAAATAAAAATTTAAATTTTATATTTGCACGAATTTAATTAGTAACTAGAAAATTTAAATAATAATGTTATTAAAATACATAATATGATAAAATATTTATGGATAAAAATATGCATCGGCCGGGAATCGAACCCGGGCCGCCCGCGTGGCAGGCGAGCATTCTACCACTGAACCACCGATGCTTCTGTGTATGTGACGAAAATATTGATAATAAAATACGAAATAGGTTTACGAAGCAAATTAATAAAGATAACATGAGGAAGTAATTATAAAAATAGCATTGTACGATAACAGAATCAAAAACACTCGCTTACCCAACTTTTAATTAATTTACTATCAAATATTTTTAACTAAATTCATAAGTTCAATTGCGAGTACATTATGTACATTATTGTAAATGGGACACGCTAGCTATATAATAATGTATAGTGAAAATCCGTGTTAGATTAAGCCGCCGCGGATGAGGAGACATCCGCCACTAGTTCCGGCTGATAGCTCGTTCATCCGCGCTCCCTATCTGACAGCCTTCCTTGCTCGAAATACATACACAACCATAGTTTATTGACTGACGTCAACACCGATATTTCGAACACAGTCCAATACAAATCTTCATAACGTTTCTGAGTAATCGGCTTATTTTCAAATAACAATTATCAACCCTTAGTTAATTTTTAACCCTGCAAAAGAATTGTTTCTTATTGCTTCAACATTAGTAACCATTATTCAAAAGGAAACAAGATGAGACAGAAGACAGTAAACATGAGACAACAATATATTACTCACATTCAGTGTACTGTAAATGGTTAACGGATGCTGCAGTTCCCAGACGAAAATCTGAGCAAATATGGCTGGACGAACGCACATCGCAACGACGGATTAGAGGCTTTTCACTGCGTTTTAAAGTTTACTGCATGTATTATAAACATTATTGTTATAAGTGGGGACATGGTAATGGGTAACGGATTGCGTTATGTACGTGGCCACGGATAAAACGTATTAGAGAGCGGTGTACTGTTTCTAACTCATTTTCACATGAATATGTCCCCGCTGCTTTCGCTGTAGTTTTGTCTTTCAAATAAAGAATCGACTATTCTCATTACATAAGAAAAATATTTTCTACATAGATATACCTACATACATAATGGAGCAATGTAGAGCGCCGGCTGGGAAAGTTCCCATGCCAGCAGCGCATGCAGCGTCGCCCCGGGATCGTGCAGATGCACGCCCGGGATTTAGGGACGCGTGCTTTATTCCTCGGCGGCTCCGGGATTACCAAATAACTAATCGCACATTATAGTGCAGTGAAGTGATTCGATAAGAACGTGGTTAACAATGTGATTAGAATTATGTTGTTTTGATAATTTGTCTTTAAAGGCCTCCATTCGAAGTGGTAACAAATCACCATCGAGTGAATAGTAAACAAGCTATTGTCATTTATATCTACTAATATTATAAAGCTGAAGAGTTTGTTTGTTTGAACGCGCTAATCCCAGGAAGTAATGGACCGATTTGAAAAAATCTTTTAGTGTAAAACAGTCCATTTATCGAAGAAGGCTATAGGCTATATAACATCATGCTAAGATGAATAGGAGAGGAACAGCAATAAAAAATATTTCGAAAATGGATTGCTAGTGAAAAAATAAATAGAGTAACGCAAAGTAGGCAATCTACAACTACCCCTTGTTTCGTGTATCAGTTGAAATTCAGTAAAGTTCGATTTATCCAATTTCCAACCGCAGGATTGAGGCAAAGTGAGTAATTAAAACCCTGTAACGTAATTACGAACACCTCCACTAACTAATATAAAACGTTGAGTGGAGCGGTAACAATGTAGCCGTGCAGGGACCTGACAGCCGCTTACCCTCACCATTAAGCCCCATACAGCGCCATAAAACACCATAAACCATACCATATAAAGAGTGTAATCGCACTACAGTTTACGAGGTGTCGGGTGTCGTGTTCTCGCACTATAAATGAACAATGGCGTTTGCCGGCACGCCCCGCGGAACGCCATGGAACGCCACGGAACGCCCGACGTCCCCGGCGGCTCTGCGCACACTCGAGCGACTTGTGACGTGTGATTTCAATATTTTTTACTGTAATTAAGCAAGTGCGTTGTTAGTGAGCTGCAGTCAATTGTCGGGGAAGTGTCGTGTTTTTTTGGTCGTAGTGCAAGTGCGCTCCTACGTAATGACATACTCGGTCTACAATTGTTGTCTACACTCTCTATAGACCAACACATCGTACTCATCGTAACATCACTAAATACGAATAGAAACAACTCAGTAATAACGTCTACGCTTTTATTATAGTCCAGTAAGACTTCAGAATGTTATATCTAACGTCAAAGTTCAATAAACTAGGCTACCTTATAATACGAAGAAATCACATAGGTATCGACATTATCTCTAAACTGAGATCAACTGATCGTTGCAGTTACCATTTAGATTAATTTTCTTTACTGACATCAAAATATAAACGATATAAAAATAGGCACTTACAACTTGTGTAATATGAAGTGAAATAGAAGTAATTGTTGCCCCAATCTCTGTTATCGGTGGTGCGTCGAGTCGGAGTGGCGTTTAATGCCAATCGTAATCCTCTCGACAGTCTCGTAAAATTTTTATATCAGCGTAAAAGTTAAATAGGGCGGACCGGGGCAACCCGTTGTCGGCCGACGGATGTAGACGGTTACAGGGTTTACTCATTATTTATGGCAATTAGATTTACATCTTTTAGACCTTAGGGGAGTATATACTGTAACATAGTCGGAATTTATGCGTGATACTAAGTCGCTTTTAGGGGATAAGGAGACCTAATATTTAGCCCTGCTCAGGTGCACCTTTCTAAACAATAAACGAGGCCATGGCGCCATCGTTCCTGTTAAAGGCAGATTACTTGAAGACTTCTATGACGTACCTAAAGGGTAGGTACTATGTAAGTCCGCTGTTCAATGGGTATTAAATCCCAGCGGGTTAGAAATTACTGTTTACACAATCTTCAAATTAAAACATTACAAAACAGATTGTGTTGTATTGTTGGTTATAACACAGTGACGTAAGAACGAATCGTGTTGTTTGTTATTACATAATAATGTACATTCAGGTTGTATTGTATTCTCATTAATACGTTGGTAACAAACATGTTCTTCAACGCTCAACGATCTTAACTGTTGTTCGGCGCCGTGTAGTTGGCAGTTGTCAGTTGTCAGTTGGCAGTGGGCCCGCACGCCCATTGTCAGTATTTACGTCGTCATCCAGTTTATTAGCGCGCCATTAGTTTTATGGTCGCTCGAGTTACTTTACACCTTTATAGTCATTGCTTAACAACTCGTATTAAATTACTCCGCGCTTACTGCTGATACGTTAATTATACACTAATAGGGGTGTGTAAAAACATTGTTTGGTGTTAACAATACTCAATTACTTTAAATTTACTGTACCTTAAACTTACAAAGTTTATCGTGAACAAACTGAAGTTTTATGTACAAAAAGTACAATTTTGAATCGTTCAGTATACATATTCTACACGCGAATACACACATGCGTAAAACTCCATAGATTTTCATACAATGCAACATTGTGTAACACTAGCAACAGGATTAGCCAGTCGCTAGTAACATACTATACAGCGGTGATATCTACACCGCGGCGATATTAAAGCTCGGAGACCGCCGCCCGCCCTCACTCGCTCGCGACGCAGCGAGACCGCCGCCCGCCCTCGCGGTCTCCACCGACCGACCGACTCCGATCGACGAACGATAGACTCCGATCGACGCCGCGACGCCGCTCGTGTCGTACTAACTTTTAACACAATAAAAAATAGTGATTACGATCACCTTTTGGACAAAGCAACTCATTTTGTGGACCGACACAATATGTTGATGGTGTCTTCTTTGTGGATGTTTGATTAATGACTTTAGTAGTTTGAAAAAGTTGTAGAAAAGTTTGTGAGTTTCAAAAAATATAGTATTAAAAAGTAGATACGATAGGAAGAGAACAGTTATTGTTCTACTGTAGTAGTTTGTAATAAATAAAAGTTACGTTTACTAACAAGTCATCTAAACTAGGAATATAAACATTAAAAAATAATCTATGAAATATACTTGAAGCCTTTTAATCTTATTGTAGTATTCGAGTTTAAGATTTTCAAAGTTACACACAATTTTTACTTAACATTTATTAAGTAGAAGTAAAGTACTTATTAATACTACTAATTATAATTCTTACTACATCGTAAAACTTGTCAAAAATTTCTCAAGTACTGAAACTATTAATATGATAACACAATCTAAAAATAAAATTTATAACTAAGTAGTAGGTATAAAGAGTAAAACAAAGTGTATCGAAGTAAACTAGTCCACAACCATAACCGTAAAAATAAGTTCAACGTCAACGTTAAAAATAACGATTAAGTTAAACAATCGTTAACCAGTAGTTCTCGGCTCCACCGTGCTCAAATACAAACAAGTGTACCGGTCGTCGGCATCTCGATAATGGACCTTAAGCTGATAGATATAAGAGTGTTATTCGCTCGCGAGCGGCGTCGGTGAACAATTGTGAAGGTGTTCCGTATAGGTAAATATTTACTAGGAGCTTCGGAGCAAGGAACTCGACTTCTGCCGGTGCGATGCGCCTGCAATAAGGTGAGAATCAATATTAGATACACTACAGATAACACGTATTGTGCTCGTTGTTCAGAGCCCGTGGTTGTTCTCAACTGGCAAAAGTTACTAAACAATATTATGAATGGTGAAAGTTAGCGCGGCTTCCTTGGATCTTGTACAAATTTGTAGTTTTGTTATGCGAGTTTAGTTTTGTAAGTTTGCATAGGTAGGTACGTAACAAACCTTCGCTTTAGCAACTTAGCTTTATTTATAGATCTGTGTATAAGCAGGTCCTTAGTTATATTAACTCATCTTTCCATGTTATTTTTTCCTTCCAATCTTGTGATCTATTTAAATACTGTTTACATTTGATGATATATATGTTTACAAGTACGTTATGGATTTGGATTATCCATAATCTATTTGTCATCATTATTATCATAAATATTACGTTTTAAAAATGATATGGCACAAAAAAAATCTTAAATTATTTCAGATAAAAATGGACGAATTACATACTTACTTTTACGTAGTTATTACAGACGAATAGACATTAAAAATTAATTACACTTGGTTCCACATAGTAATAATATCTTTGTAGACAGCAATGAGTGTAACAAGAAATAGAAAAACATTTTTATTCTATTTCCTTTCGTCAATTGAAGAAAACCGTCAATAACTAGGTAAGTATGAAGATCTCGAAGCCCACACGTCCAATTGGGTTTAAGAGAAAGATTGGGAGCGCTTCGAATACGAATTAGGATTCCTCGCGCGGCCAATCACGCGGCATTGTGGCCGCGGGTGAGGCACAATTAAATTACACGAGGGTCCCGCACGTCCGCTGAATGTGTAAAAGCCTTATATTTGCGTCTCCGAACTCTAGGCGGGTAAATATTTACCAAAACTTATAGTCTTATTAATAAACATTGATTTACTCTAATCGATTGCTTCTCTCTACGTTCATAAGATTTAGTATACATTAATACAGAGAAAGCCGGGTATAAAGTCTGCTAAAAACGTTAATCATAGTACATACGAGCTATGCTACATAAACTGAGTTATCGTAGTTCATCTATTATAGAATCCATAAAATAATTAAAAGCGCAAATAATCGGAACAATCGACAGTGTCAACACGTCGACTAGTTAACATGAAAAACTTACAACTAACAAATAAAAGCTTTGACAATAAAGATCAGCTAACTATTAAAATAAATTAGTTAACTAAGCAACGGTTACAAGCCATTTTGAACTTTGACACGCCTGCTTACGGTCGAAATACAGCCCAGTAATATTCTGGCATCGAAGGGTTTTGATGAATGATCATAGGACAGCGCGCGTATGACACGGAGCGAATAGTCGTCAATCACGTTCTTTTGTGGTGCGAATTATGACTGAAATGGACGATATAAATATTGAGCATTAGAGTCTTCGGTCACTTGGGCCAGTGATATATGGCATCTGGTTCGGTGGAGGTCTGGCGTGGCAGATTAGCTGTATAAATCTCTTTGCCAACATAGCGATTTGCCTACACGTAGTTGGGTGCCAAAAATGCGCAATGAATTATTTGCTGATAGATTTAATCCTTTTAGAATGTCTTTAAGTCCAAGCTAACCTCGGCTGCTAGTACTAAATTGGGTTAACAATGAATGAAAGACTCTTGACTAATTTTACCATCAACAGTTGTTGATGACGAATTCTACCACCCTACTTCTAGAATTTTTATAATGATCAAGGGTTGATATGAAGACATACCTCCGCGACATTATTGTGTTATACAGATTTGAGTTTTAATGAATCTTGTACAACCCCTATTCGATTAAGGCGAGCGAATGCACGCGCAACTGACAAAACCTTTATAAAGGGACCGTCAAGGAGCTGTGACTAAAACCGAATCGAACTTATTATAATATAAATCGAAAATTCCCCATGACTGACGGCCGTACACTCATGCCGGCAATTAAAAGGGGTGGGGAGGGTGGAACTGTCATCCATCATGGCGGATTACTGGGGACACTATTATTATTAGCAGCCGCCGATAACCGGCTTAATCCGGTTTTTGTTCGGCAATTTTCGACAATTCACGGACGGATGTCCATTGTACGGTTACGCGAGGTTGCCCGCAATCCTTTTCGTTCCTTATGATTAAACGACAAAACAATGAGATTGTTTTTTACTGTGTTCATAGCTGAACGCACCAACGTATTCCAAGATCTTTAATTGTAATGTTGACTTAAATACGATTTTGAGATTAGAAAAAAATAACTTTACAAAAAGAAGCGAAAAACAAAAAAAAACCAACACTACTCTGTGTTTGTCAAATATTACATACACTCGTCAATCGAAAAACCACACTGACAGGCACTTAATTGTTATAATACAAGTCCATTTTCTGCAGTTTGTCAAAGAGTTAACGTCAAACTTCGCGCTCAAAACAGATCCTCAGTAAATAGAAACAAACGTTCAATTGTTTCAGAATATTTTTGAGCGTCCACTTGTCTGTAGCTGAGAACACAAACAAGACGAAATTGAGTGGTTTATTTCATCTCTTCTTGGATCCTCGCGACTTCCTCCGGCGGCCGAGGGCACCGCCGAGATTAAATATTTCATTATTGGACCAATCTTTCTCAACGAGTTCAACAACAAAATTTGCTCTCTCCCTTATTTTTACACGTTTTTTTATTATCTCCGACTAATTTATTCCGGCGTTACGTTTTTCTGTATTCATCTGGCTGTTTGTCGTCGTCTGCTCGTGATTGGTTCAAGGAGACAAACGAGATGGCGGACGAAATTAAAATTGTTTTGTTATCTCCCGTTAAATGACAATTTGTAGATAAATTGGAATATAACTAGCCCAGTTTTTTTTAGACAATAGTATAAATAAGTGATTGAAATGAAAAAACGCAGACAAAAGAATACATCCTGGTCGAGAACAGATTTTTTTGCATCAACCATATTTGTGCCTCGCTGGGTGTGAACCAGGGACTCACTGAACGGCGAAAGGGTATCGTAATCCGTGCCGATCGACATTAGCCTAAACTTTGCAATTATTTATTCTGAAATTGAGGTAGCAAATATGGCTACATTCTTTTTATCGTAAAAGTTTTGCATAACTTGCTCGGCATCTCTAACTGTACCGAGAGGGAAAATATTAATAACTTTGCATTTATTACAAAACAACGTTGTCTGCTAATTTAAAGCTGCGTTTCTATTGCAGAGTAACATTTTACGATGATAATTACATCATAAAAAGACCACGACCGACGCAGCGAACTCTTCAAGTTGGGAAAACAAAAAGGAGGAATTTAAAAAGCCAAGAAATTTTTCTTGGCTCTCCAGTGTCTTAATTGCATTGCACGCTAGAAACTGTTTAAGCCGCGCTGCGTCTCGGTACTCGTCCGGGGTCATTATTCCAAGTTTAATCGTCGTAAATAAACAATTATCCCGTCGCAAGCACTGCGCCCGCTCGAGAACATGAATATCACTTAAGCTGACTCAAGACATGCGACCGCCGCGCCGCTGGCCGCGTGTCCCGCGCTCTCCGACCCCCATTTTCTTTAAACCAAAGGTAATTCCTTACACAAAACTACAGCTACAAAACAAAAATATTGTAGCTTGTAGCTCTATGCATTCAGTTCACGAACGGCTAGCTGCGCTTCCAAATTCGCAACAACTTCGGCCATTATTTGCCGAGCGAGTGTGGCAAGCCGGGAGACATTTAAACACTGTACATTTTTGTCTTGAATGTTAAGCAGAGGCAAATTCGTTTAAGATTAAGACTTGTTTGTTCTGTCTGTGTTAGCTTTCTTTTCGCGTAGTGAAAAGGTTAAATTAAGGTTTCTGAGAGTCGTTAACGTTAAGAGTGGATAAGTACAAGCGAATAATGTTCTGTTTTAGTGATTTTGAAGACAATAAAAACCTCAAAGTTAAGAGGCTTACAAGCAATCACGGGCGGGTCCATGTTGCTTTGAGCATTAGCAACAACCGGCGGATATCTCCACATCTCATTTCCTCGACTCATCCCTTAGCCTTCGAGGATTACACTGACTCTAAATGAAGCTCCCTCTGAGACTATTGCTTCATTTAACTTTTTCATTACGATATATTTATTAAGAAACTCACTTGGAAAGTCAGTATTATACTACACGACCTTGATGCAATTGATAACAATAATTAGTTCATTTTAATATTTTTACATTTTAAATTTATATTTGTCTGTCTGACTCAATGTTATTCTGTAAAAACTTTATGGTGTCAAATAAGAAAGGAATTTGCTGTGAGGATAATACGTGCTGTTATAATAGGTAATCCACAAGATTCGTAGTAGGCTCTGCAACATCTTTCTCAAGTTTTTTTAAATGAATATTCGATCGAACTAAAGTAATACTATATAAATCCTTATTACACTCGTGAATGTGGCTACCATGTTCAAAATCAACTAGAGACAGGACGTCTAGAGCGGTTCATTCCGAGCCCTGTAAGGATTACCGGTTTACGCGCGATGAAGCAAACTTCGTGCCAATTGCTTCGCTTGTGTAGTCGCACACAATCATCTATATGTAATTTGGTATGTTATATAACAGTATTGTAATTAGGCTTTGAGATTACGGACGCTGTCTGTTAGGTAGCGAATAATCTTGTTGTGTTATAATTTTAGCGGATAGGTTTTTATCCGACTCTCAATCCGTTAGAAACTTTTGTTTTTTAAAAGTTCTATAGAAACAACTCGAGTACCGTTGTACTGTAGTGATTTTTTCAAGCTTCTTTAGTTTTATATGTATTGGTCTGGAATCGATTTCGACGTTACCCTCTAAACGATATAATAGAGATTTTATCTAAATCAATTTCAATAAGACGAGAAGTCAGTAAAGGTTATACAAATCCGTTCAGTTATGAACGCGCGGTTCATTTTTTAAGCCGCAAAATGGCCTCGACAGCACATTATTCATCCGCGGATTCTGGGAAGGAAATTATTCACCCGCATATAAAGGGAAGTGAGAACGGTGCGTGTTCTAAAGGACAGCCAAGACAAACGACTTTAGACGCTTTCACGGCTCGAGTACCAGATGAGACTAACGCGCAATTTCACTTTACCGTATATGTTGCCGCAAGATAGCAAACAAGATGATGGAATTAAAACATGAGCTACATGTGTGTGTATACATATAGGTAAATATAACACAGACTAAGGCTTTAGTTCACAGCGAAACTACTATTTATAAATACTAGAATCGCCTACGCTTTTTGCAATATTTTTTATTGCTGCTCCTCTCCTATTTATCTCAACGTGATGATAAATGGACTATCTTAAACTAAAAGTATTTTTCAAATTAGTCCAGTAGTTCCTGAGATTAGCGCGTTCAAATAAACAAACTCTTCAACTTTAGATATATTATTAGTATAGAACTATAAAATGTGAAAGGTTGGAGTTTCCATACCGTTTTAACGTACTGATATTCCAAATAGTACCTTTGATTTATTTCATGAAAATCAGAAGTTAATTTACCGAGTAAAATTAATTTATTAGACTGCGGGACGTACCTTTCCGTGGTAATTAAACGTCTTGAGTCTGGATCCGTAGGATTCTGAGCTTAAAGCTAGACCTAACGCCGTCATGATCCAGGCCTCTAATTAATGGAGATCCTGCACTATACTGTCCGGAGCTTTAAAGACCATCGGAGGACTAAAACTAATACTGGTAATAGAATTTAGTTTAATTACTCTAAATTTTACTGACTTTTAAGGAGATATATTGTCATTTGGGCTATTGAAATTATTGCACTTTTTTTTGCATCAAATAATTAATTTAAGACGTGATATTTTGTTAATATGACGACTATCTACAAGCCTTTCAATCGCACTAATCGCCATAGGTTGCACTTCCACTCTTACTATCTTGAGTAATTAGCAGTCATTTATAGTTTGCTTAGGACCTGTGACACATGTAAAATTTCATTAACATAACCGTTAACCATATAGAATGTGAGTCTATTTAACTATCTCTGGTATAAAAGCAAAAAATATCGACAAAAATACAGTACAAGTTTAAACCTTATTGCTTTGAATTAAATACGAAATGGGTACATGAAGGCTAAAGTATAAAGTACTTATAAAATGCTTTTGACACTTCCAAGGGGCGCGAGTAAAAAGCCCTTCTTTGTGTTATCTCGATTTCTTTCGGTGACTCGGCGAAATTTTCTTTCAAGCAAATAAGTGACAAGTATCGTTTTTCATCGTAACTGCCATTTTGCTGGATGTTGTTATTCAATGAAAAATTGTTTTTAGTTTTTGATAAGATAAAAAGGTTTATTCGTAATACTTTTTCCCCTTCGGATATCGGCTAAGTGTGACTAAGCATAATGACCGGGTAAAAAACTGAAATACATTTAGTACTTAATGGTGTTATTGTGCGACTTGGCGCCCTAACAAGTATTAAAATATTTATGCCAAGAAATGTACAAGTCATATACTTAGGTTAGTATCAGGTACTGTACACACGCACCTATACGTAATTTTTAGAGGCGTTGTAGTTAAAAGGACCAAAATAAAATAGACAAAATTGTTTGTAATAGTCTCAAATTAACTCATGTACTTAGTAAAGTTTAAGTCTGCCGCACACTTACAACTAATAGTGAGGTGGCAACTGTCAGCTTTTAATTCTATTGTTATTACTTAAAGGTACTTCGAGCTGTCCTTATTTCTAGTCCCCGATGACATGGACACAATAATTGTCACTAACTTAAATTGTACAAGGTACGAAGATAATTTAATCATTTGATTTCAGTAGCCGTGCACACTGGCCACTGTGAAGTAAGGTCGTCATCGTGACGTCACGATAAAACCCACCGTCATTATAATATTTTAGTTTTATTCAGTTACAAAATAACCATTCTAGCCGTCGGGTCTTTGAGCGCAGTTCACACTTGAGCAGCCTTTATCTCTTTGCGTGTTGAATATAATAGTTTTCTATTCTAAATTCACTACAGTTTTAATTACAGCACGCATTTGTATAGCGACGTGAGGGGAGCTGACGTTCCTCCTTGATTTACCACATTCTCGCGCGGGAAAATTATTCCCTCGTCCTGATTTACTACTCACGCATTTTTACCTGCATTATTAACCGCGCCGTGAACGAATTTCAGCTCTGTTGCAGCGCCGTAACGTCGAATTTCGTTAGACAATCATCGCGTGGCTCGATTCAGTAATTCCATACGGCATATCGTTAATTTGTTGGAGATACCGCGTTGGTTCAGCTTTGTCCCGTTCTTTTATTTGAACAACCGCTACGCCTCTGCGGTTCAACAAACGCTACGCGGCTACGGCGAGTGGCTGCACGATGCTACAGAGCTACATCTCCGCTACGAGTTCTAGGACAGTGATTTCGTTAGGCTATTTGCGCTACACTGACTCACATAGTGCAACAACTCCACTATCGTAGTTTAGAATAGGTTTTGAAATTCTAGTATGTTTTAAGCCATGGAAACTCTTATAACGAGAATTTAAAATTGTTAGCGAGTTAATCCTTATTATTTACTTGTTATTTTAGAGTACAAAATAATAGTGGACAACGTCTTAATAAATAATAAAGTAAAATTAGTACTTCAATTTACAACTGATTGTGTATCCAAGCTTAAACAGATGAAGAGATTGATGACACAAGGTGGAACTGCAAATCAATAAACCTGCGAACGTAAGCAACACATTCCCGCTTCGGTTGAAGAAGTTATGAGAAGAAATAAAAGACATTGCAAGAGGGGAGCGACACCTTTGCGTGCACCCGTCTCGACATCGTTTACTTTGGGGGTCGTCGCACAGACACACATACAGTGTACACACACACATATGACGAGTGTCGAGTCTTTAATGTGTTTGCCAGAATCACTGCTGAGTCATCAATATACCTCGTAAATCATAATTTTGGTAGTACTACAGCAGTAATGTAGATAAATGTTTTATTACATTTTGTATTAGACACAAAGGTAGAACATTTTATCACTGCACAAACATTTCAAATGTCAATGACATACCACAAAATAAACAAATTCCATCAAAAAAATGAAAGCAGACAACAATGTAAAAGTTATTTCATTGGTTGAAATATGTCAACCGTAAAATATGTCTAAGTTAATCCTGAAAGATATAAAGCCCGTGTCAGATGGGCATTTGCATAAAAAGCTCGGGTTCGCTACACCGGCTCTGGTTCGTACAAAGTGAGAAACGCCACAAAAGATATTATACTCGCTCGAAATAACTTCATACCAATTTTACCCTAACTGTAATTTTCTATAAGTTTATTTTGCCGCGAGATGTCTAAGTAAAAAGGCGTAAACGTGGCAGCCGGGGCACCGACACTGACGCCTAAGAATCTTTAAAGAAAATACTGCCAAGTGTGTGTCGGTCGCGCAGTATATGGCGCCGTACTTGCCTGATTACTCATTAACCTGTTAAGACTGATGAACCGCGACAGTTTTAAAATTCACCTTACAATCAAAATTCATCATAATAATTATGTTTAGCTGTGCCCAATCGTTTAACTGTAGGATTGGGGGGTACTCGATTCTAGCAATTTGCACTCCAAAACTTTATATTACCCAAAAAAAAAATCGGTTTCAGAGAACCTATAATGTTTTTGAGGACCTATTAAAAGATATCCCACACTATTGGATAAGCACGACAAATATCATCTCCACTTTACCTGTATGGAAGGGTACTAAATCATACTTACGCTAAAAATATTCAACTGTATTATCAGCGTCCCAAATCACTGCTTTCTGATAAGTCTCTGAGTTACCTCCAAGATGACCAGAACTGGGGAGACTATGAGGGTTCCAACTGTTATAAGGTACCCCAAAAAGTATTTTACGGTTCCGTTAACGTAAAGAATCCGCCCGCGAGTTAGCTTCGGCGTTCTAGGATTTTGAATAAATAGAGGTCCTTCAGCGATTATTATATAACGGTACTTCAATAACCTAAATACAAAATAAATGCGACCTTACAAAAGTCTTGAATAGGTGTTAACTCGAACCACAATAAGGGTCTGGCTCTTTTCATAATGGACTTGACGTTTTTAAATTAGAAATTCCCTTTCTATGAAACGTTTTTCAATGTAAAACTATTATAAAGTTTTTATGGTCGTTCGCTATAATGAGATTGCGGATTGTGAATTGAGAGAAAGCTACAGCGCAAGTTGTTTTAACAAAGTATTTGTTAGGAATGCACATTGGTGTAAACATAAGTTTATTTTTGAATGTCCAGAATTCGTGACTGGTGTCTTATTATTGATTAGACAAACAATATACAAATTAAGGAACTGTTAAAAAATGCATCAGAATTTCAACTCTCATTTAGCAAATTTAAAGTTCAATTTGGAAGGTTTTGTTAAAAGTTACCACGGACGAGGCATACACAATGCAAAAATTAACATTACTTACTACTACTTAATTGATTTCATTTACGTTGTTACAATAAAATTGGTTGTAATTTATCTATAGAATCATATGGCAATTGCTAACATCTCGATTGACTAATAATAATGGCTTTATAAAAACTAAAAAGCAAATATTATATATAGTTATACGTATAGTAATAATAACAGAACGTAACATCGAGTGTAGTGTATAGTTAACAGGTACTAGACGGGTCATTAGGCTGCAGCGAGCGCTGAGATAGTGCTATGAGGTGTCTGGCCACTCTATCGATCTCGGCTCCCTTAGGAAGAGATGAAGCAATCAACCGGTCTGATCTATATAAAACTCATGTTTTTTTAGTCTTTAGTAACTTAATTATCAGCAATATTTTCCTCCTTAATGAACCCTTCATTCACCAAAAACTTTTTTTATATAAGTCAGTCCTATCTGATGGTAAATAGTATTGAAATCTAAGCCGGTGAGTCCACTAACTTAAAGATAGCTTTTTCACTATTTTCTAGAAGAGTCGCACATCTTAAATTGTTTGATGGTTTGTGCGACCATACAAAATCAAAGCTTGATGCTTTTAAGTCCAAACACTCCCTTAACATTATCAATTTGACATCTATTCATGTTCACATTACAGTCGTATGTATATACGTAATGCTTGTAGTATGTCTGGTATTTCCAGTCAGTCAATTATACAATGCCCAACATAGTGTATTGACAACACAACTGGAGGTATTCGTAGCATTCTCCGCGTAGCACAATGGCTTCGTAGCGCACGACGTAGCGTCGTAGACTCGTAGCGGCGTGGCCACAATACGTGGGGGCCCGCAAAGACCCCGACTCCCATTGGACCACCGCCAGCACAACGAACACTTCGATCGATCCTAGAAATAGTGAAGAACATCCGACATGAAAGGAAAGCTTTTCCTTTTGCGTTCGGTCTTCGTAACTTTTTCATATTCCCATCAATAGAACAAATAGTTTGTTTTTATTTCTTTGCAGGTATCGAGAAACACAATGAAATATAAAGGCTTTATAAGCGCTCGCTCGTTTGCGCTTTTTTGCTCAAAAGGCGAATGAAATAGGTAAACAAAGTGGCATAAATCATAAAGTGTAGTTACCTACTTAGCACAACGATTTTTCTGTTATAGTGGCTCTACAGTGTAGGTAATAAACTTACACAATAAAGTTCGGGATGTGCTCTACAGCGCCTTATGTAATTTATTATACTGAGATACGTCAAGATTCACATCCATTGTCTGTGTCGGGTCAATTAACTGACAAACTTTGTGTTAAAAACATTTTGAACTGTAGAGTCCTGCTTCATTCCACGTCTTAGTCACACGAATACTTATCACAACAGAACTCGTAACTCAAACCATAAAACAATCTCAAAGAACCCTCGCAAGAACGCCGCACGATATTTTATTTTATGCACAGACGTCAGACGTGTACGGAAAGATTGCACACAACATTCAATTTCCATTACGGAGTCAAAGACGGAATCAGTCGCACGAAACATTCGTGTTTGTGAACAGAAATCTTTGTGCCGCCGAAAAGAATTTTGAGGCGCTTATGTCGAAGTAGGTTAGGAGCTTCATAAATACCAGCGGCGCATATGCTCGCTTCCCCGAGCCATGTTTTATTGCTCCTGGTGGTCGATTCTCATTTGTAACTTGGTTGTTTCACCAAAAGAAGTAAGCGATTGACGAACACACATCAACGTTCACAAACAGTTTGTATGAGTAGATGAGCTAAAGTTAAATTACTATAATAACAACAATATTGTAAATATAGCAAGCCAAATCGTGCTCATCATTAAGTAACGGAACGTTTCATTTCTCTTCGCAATACTTCTATTTCATAAATGTTTTTGTATCTGATCAACAACTACTAATTCTATTTTTAATGTTGATTCATTTTATATCAACAGTAGTAACATATCGTATACTATCAAAAATAAAACGTCTCTTTGCTGAATCGTTCTCCGTCGCTGGTGAAGCAAGCCACTTACTCCTCGCACTAGTGGTCGATTCTCATTTATTATTCACGACAGAATTTATTTGCCGGC
>LGAG01000079.1:99285-111462 GCA_001278395.1 Lerema accius
TATAACTTAAATCATCTTTATATACATATATCCCCCGTTTGACTGATTATAACTACCGTAGGACTTAACCCATTTGCGAAGACAATATTTACATTTATTTATATTACTAACAAAATGTTAATAGTATCAAAAGCCTAAAAATTAATTATATAATCGTATAAAAAGCTTAAGTAGTCGTCATGACATTTTACGACTATTTGACAAATAGTTTTAATATAAATTATATTGTTGCAACAAATAAGATAAGTATTAGTATAGTATTAAGAACATCAATTTTAATTTAGGATTTTTAGTAGGTATTAGTCAACATACAGGCACAAGTTGTCTTTGTAAAGCGAGGAGTGTCGAGTTGTGCTTTCGGTCGCTGTGAGCAATTGTAAGACATTACTAGGTTTATTATTGGATCGATGTTTGTATTGTTTGAAGTTGTTGGAAACGTTTGTGTATGATGTATATTATGGTAAATACTGACGGTGAAAGATGTCTAGTAACGTACAAAACTTTAATATAAAATACTAATTTACCCTGCTTCCAGTGTAAACTCTAATAACTTCAAGATATTAAATAACGCTAGCAACACTCAATCTCCATAATACACATCTGACGGAGGCGATACATCATAAGGCGAGATCGGCCCGACGCAGCACGAGTCGGCCCGACGTGGACCGATACGGCCCGCCGTGGCAGCGGCAGGTCGAACACTTCATTGAATTTCCAGCAGACTGATAAATCACACCTGCTCGCTGCTTTCGACAGGACTACCTGTTAAAATATTAAATTACATCTTAGTTAAAATATAACCATCCGTTGCCCTCGGCTTTTACACTTATAATTTATACAATTATAAAGTCAAAATTTAACTATATATTTTGTCTTAAGAACTAACACTTCACTTAACAAAGGTCAAGACTTCACTAAATAAAATGCACAATGTCAGATTATACATATAGTATAGTCTATAATTTAACAAGGTATTAGGAATGGTCGATCGAATTCTGACAGCAAAATGGTTCCTCTATTATAGTTAACCGTCCAAACACATTCATTTAACTATTAGTCTATATACTTAATGCTGGTATAAGTATTATAGACTGTATGTATATGTAATCAAACACGTGTAGAGCGAAAGGCTCTGTCTTCCAGAAGCCTGCTCTTTCCAGCTCATTGAATGTCTTTGACGCCACCGTCATCGCCACGCCCGGTATACTACACTATAACCTTATTACCTGATCGTCCTTTCAATCGCAAACTATAGATCAATACCGCTTGTTTTTTTTTATTCAAAGATAATAGCAAACGATGTTGCATTCTTACTATCTCCTGCCGCCCATGGACATCTGTGATAAACTTTGAGTAGGTAGTTGAGTACTATTTTGAAATAATTTCTAACAACAAAAAACTCTAGCGTGAAAAACTTCCTTAAAAAGTTCTCTGTATTGTTTCGAAAAGCTAAATAAACCTATCATCTAACTTGGCGTAGTTTTAAAAGACCAACAATGTAGTAGTTATGGACGATAACGGTAAACGAAGTTTCCAAACTCGAGCGATCCAACTATTTGAAAAAGTAAACACTTATCTGCACATATTCCACGTTCATTTCAACTTCGCCACACGCGGGAATAAAACTTGTATAGCGCCAGTTACAAACTCGGCGAACATACTTTGTACGTAAGCCGCCATGATACATGCAGTTAAATATTGTACGACACGTCTACTCCACTCGGAAACTACAGTCGTCGACGAAAGTACTTAGAATAAATAAGGTAGCATCGGAATGTATTTCCCGTGGATCGCTTCGAAAGTAGTTTCTAGTGATGTCATGAAGTTTTATTTAATAATTCATGAATATTATTTGGCAGATATATCTAGACACACCTTTATTAATTACCTGTATTATTAAATATATAAACTATGCCTAAGATTTAATGAAAGTGTGTGGACCTCAAATCTGTATTAAAATTTGTGAACTGATGGTATTAAAATAATTAAAAGAAATGGGGAACATGTTATGAAGAACCTAATATAAAATGTATGTGAAGTACCTATGAAACAGTTGTTGGAAGCCACGTCTGCAAGTATCAATGTACTTAAGCATTCAATTGCTACTTACCTTTTTGATCCGGGTCGCCGCCAACACTATTCCGGTTTTATCCGGTTCGGGGCGGAATTTACCGGCCACCTGTAACGGCCTAACTCTTGAATTTTCATACTCTCATCGTAAGATCTGCTCGGGAGAAGTGTTTGCGCATTTTTTTAATACCACGCGCCTCTTTGCTCCTCAATATAATGATATTTTTATAAATTCAAGGGCATGACGATGTTAAGCAAATTAGTTAAGTTTTGTTCAGTAATTCTCGAGAATTAGAATACAGCTACAATGGAAACGTGTATTGACATTTTTTTCATGGTAAGCAAAATATTTTTCGGTAAAAAATTTACAGTTTGTTAAATAAGTTAAGGGAGTACCTATTGGTCGTTATTAAGTCACAATAATGTTTGCGGATTTTTTGCCGGATTGCCAGTGTAAAATTGACCACAAAAATTAACCAACTTTAAGAAAGTTATAACGAATTCTTGACCTATACCTGACTCCTTTTCAAATAAGAGCCAATAAAGCCGTCTTTTAAAAAACCGCATCGACTTTTTGAAGTCAGTTAAAAATCTAAATAATATCTTAGTGAGTGGAGTGTCGCTGGCGTGTCACAGGTGGCTCCTCACCTCAGTCCGACCGCCGCCGGATAATAAAACCATTTCCCGCGAGATCCCGGAGATGGCGCTCATCTTGTTACCGGGATACCAAGCCATAAGCTTCAGTACTGACCGCATAAAAGTGGAGTATACGAATAAGTTCAATAAGTTCACTGCTCTTTGAATCATTAATTTCGTTCTATTCTCCTGTTGACCATATGGACTCTACTACTAACATTTAATACTACAGTCACGCTATACGCGCGCTCAGCGTGAAGCATAAAATTCTCCAATTGGATTTTTTTTCAACAAGAACGACTCGGCAAATAATTTTCGCGTTAAGGTCGCATGCAACTGCAATGTAGCGCAGAGTAGCTTTTTCAGCCGCTTATTGAGAATATTTTATTATTGAACTCTACACCTAGAAATGTAGAGCAAGATAATGGTCTCATGGTTGTGTAAAAAAAAAATTATTTATCTCAGGAAAATAAAAAGTTAATACATAAATAGTAGATACACAAAACAAAGTCTTACCTCCTGTACAAAATACGCGCCAATGAATGTTTATGCACGATAAAGTACCAACTTAAAGTACGTATTTCGTCGTGCGGTATTTCCCCAAAATGTGCTAGGCCGACGAGGTCTCGATCCACACGGCACGTGCCGCCGCTCCCACGAGCCGATGTCTGCTCTAATCGTTTCCCGATACATCGCCGAGACCTGCCGTAGCGGTTATTACAGAACATCTTGTTGGAACGTTTTAATAATAAACTCCTACTACGCTAGACTTAAACAGGTAATACTCTTGATGGATGACATAGCATATATTTCATTTTCGATTGTGTGATCTCCTGGGATTATTTGGACGTTATTTTATTTCACCTATTAGGTACTATGTAGTTAAGTGTTTCCCGAAGCAAAGCTAGTGCAAATTCCTAGCGTAGCAAAAATACATTATAACTAGTATGACTTGTTTTAGGGCAACGTAAAATATTATGTCGGCAAATTCATGTGCAGTGACACGTACATTTGACAAGACATGTAAAATAGCAGAGGTTCGTCCCGGTGGCTGATGTCCCGGTGGCCCGGCGGCGCCGCGGCCCGGTGACCCGGTGTTCCGGCAAATAAGCTTTAATTCACGAAAACTCCTTTGATCTTGTACAGGCTAATAAACTATAGAGGTTTAATTTTGTGTACTTGAACAATAAACTAGTAACCTTTTTAAAAAATCTATCCAATGTCTCAGTTACCTAGTGGAAGTAAAGAAACTAATACGTTTTAAACTTTTAACCCTACAGCAGTTATTAACAAAATGTAATTGTGTCAAGATAGATATACCTAATATTAGGAATTCTTTTTCCGTGCACACTCAGGCACCTAAGACATACAACACACTCCATGTTTTTTGTCTTAATTTTTTTTTATAAATTACCATAGATAATGTAATCTTCAGCTCTGTATCGGTAGCTACTCTGTGCGGCTTCGGAGGCCACTCGCGGCGACATCTTCCTCTGAATCAATGAGGCGTTTTTATGACTCCTCGGGACGGTGTAAAGGGCCCTCTACTGGAACTTACATTACGATGTCAACCTTTATGGAGCCACTTTGATACCGTTATAAAAATACAAAGTGACAGGTTTGATGTGCGAGCTGCGAGTTACAGTTCATCGTAAACTAGTATAACTGATTAAAGTATAAGCTAGAAACATATTACGTAGGAGTAATGATATATTATAGTATGTTGTGTCCTTAGTAAACAATCTAAAATAGTAGGGCGCGCTATATTACATGCGTCTTTAATTGTATAGACGGACTTTTTCACAATATTATTCGTCATCAAGTTCGTACTCTAAAAAAAAAACGGCCCAATTGGGTTCATACTTTCATATCTGCTTTCTTAAATACAGCATAATACACATCAAATGATAGCTAAAAGAAACTTCAACAATGGTAGTGAACTCCGGTGGAGTCACAGTTATGTTCCTGTCAACTGTTGTTACAAGCGCGACGCGAGGCGGCGCCACTGAGCGCAACTTCTGAATGCCTACAGCCAACGCTATTCACCGCTTAACACATTGTTCACTACAATAACTTTGTTAAACATTGCAGTTAAACTTTTTAGTTTACTTACAGAATTATCTCTGCAATCTACGATACGTCGTGGAGTCTTCTGTGACTTATGGTTTTAAAGAAAGTACATTTATCTTTATTCTTACGAGCTCATGCTGGACTTTTAACCTTGTTGTTATTACAAAATGTCTTACAAATTATCATGTAATTCGTCAAAAAAGAAAAAAAATGTCACGTCAATTAATTATTGTTTGCTCAGTCCAAGTGCGTACAGTACCTAACTCTTGTTGAGATGCTCTTGAAAATAAATAATGACAAATGAAGTTTAATGGCACTTGAAACCAGAGCGTTATTTGATGTTTAAGTTGTTTGTCGTTTTGTATGGTTAAATCTGACTTCAACTACCTATACCTAAATTAATAAAATATGGAAATACTAGCATCTGAATTCTTCTTTATTCTGAATTCAAGTCTGTTTAGCGGCCGGTGAGTATAAACAAATGTCGCGACCGACACCGAACCGACGTCTCTTTAGTAATTAGATAACGTCGTATACTTATATGTTTACTCCGGCCGTAAATCTCTTAATAAACCGCGACTTCCTAGCTCGACTGGAAGATATATAGGACCTTAAGGATGATTTAACATCAAAACAAGTTAATAGTTTATAAAAAAATTGCAGACCTTCCTTATTCCTTAGTTTTCCACATCAGGTACTTCGGATTAATATTAAATAATAAAATTCTGTTAAGTTGAATTTGTTTATGTTAAATTTAGAATAAGATAAATTATATTGTACGCCATATGGCAGGACATAGCAAAAATACCAACACCTGTCACCTGTATATCACGTGTCCACAATAAATATCCTTTGAATTTGACTTTGACTTTTTAAATACTCGACAAAGTGTTTATTAAAATCGATTCAGTCATTTAGGAGAACTTTAGTCACAAACCCATGTACTCGAGGTTTTCATATCAAGAAATTAGTTAGCCCGTCTTTTCAAGATTAGGAGATTACCTAAAACATCGTAGACTTAGTTGATGATGAAAGTGCTCAATTGATGGAAATTCAAAGTTAATTGTATTACTAGTAATCATTAATGTCTGAAATTGCTTTTCCTAACTTACCTCCCTCGAGAAAATGGAAAACATTTCAGTGGAAACAATCACCTGTCCAAAACAATATCACAGCCTTCTTTTCATTTCGACGCCTCCTAATTAGACGTCGGAGTGAAAGAACTAATTAATTGACAAGTTGTTATATTATAGAGTGTCAATCAATTTTGTCACGAGGCTGCAGGCAACACCTTAAGTATTATGAAGCTATTGTAATACATTTTATCATTAAAATATTACTGACTGTTGTGCTGTTTATTCTAACCACAAATATTTTTGTTGAATAATTATCTATAAAATATATACATGAATATATACAAAATTAAAACTAATAATATTACATACTTAGAAATTAAAAATAAAATTAAAAAAAATATGGAGCTTGATTTATTTAACTTCATTAACCTACAAGGCTTTGCATGTAAGGTTATAACCGCGCTGCCTAACCTCACGAGTATCCACCTATTGGATTGCCACAGTCCTCAAGCACAGCTTCAAATCAAGCTGTTTCGTTAAGTACATCGTAATAGTTGTTTATATTACTCTTACAGTATTTATAAAGTAAACAGCAACCGACCACCTTCAACTAAGTATGTTATTATAATGATAAACGTATGTACCTGTGGGAAGATTGGGAGTTCCTCCAGTCTGGTGTGCCCGATATGGTCATCGTATTAAAATCTATATAAATATTGAATAGCTCTTACAAAATTCTCTATAACTAATACCATGCCATTACGGCTAGTTAAGTACCTACCAGAGCGACAGATCTCTTGAGAATGTTTTAATGGTGCCTTGCGTATTAGGAATATTTTTTCGTATTTCCATTTTTATTCAGTAGTCTGAAAGACGTAAGCAGTTTTGTAATAATACTGCTTTTTGCACAATTAAAATTCTAGTGAACCATTTTGGAAAGTTACTTATATACATATAATATTTGGCAATTTTTAGAATAACCCATTGATGAGATTTGTGACTGATGAGAAAAACAGAAACTAGACCAAGTAAATTATAAGCAAGTAAGCAAGTGCCTATAAATTAAAAAATGAGTTTAAGTTACCTAATCAGTAAAGAATGGATAGTTTCGGCAGCAATAGCAATCTAAATCGGCTATCGCAAGGGGTTATCGATTGCTTTCCTAAATATCCCGTGAAGTTACAACCTACGGTCCAGTTTAACCTACTTTATTTGCAAGGCACATCATTTACTTTAAATCCCAATAGGTTTTCGGGCCGGAAAGTTAAGCGGGAGTTGGTAACAAATTTATCAGCGCTGCATTCATATTTGCTAAAGTTACGGCTGACTCAGAAAACGTCCGTGCTTGCTGCCCAAGTATTACTTATACTAACTTGTCATTGAAAATTTTATGCCTTGTTCGGACTAGTTTAGTTATATAGAGATAGAAATTTCGGTACAGTATACTAAAAAGTGTGAAATAGAACGAGAATTAGCTATTTTTTGCTATGGATGTCTTAAGTGGAGTTCTATAAGAAACTTTTATACTTTCTCGTTGTGGCGGAATTTTGATGATTGAATCAAAGAAGGGAAACAATTTGATTAAGTCCAAATACGCACGCATGATCAAAATAATGAAGTACTTGATCCCGACTGATATCAAGACAAACAGGCTATTGTCGAAAATCTTCTCACTCCTTTAACATGACCTACATCGTAACACCAATGAGTACAGCGCTGCCAAAGGAATCTAGGCTTTACTTTCTCTGTAGTAGAGTTCAAATTAACAAGGCACGCAAAGGTCCTAGTTGAAAAGGGTCAGTGTTTCCCATCACATAAACAATGATTCGAATCACGTTAGTGTCGCCGTGGCCTTGCGTTGGTTGCTCCACTGTCACATATGAACTTGTGAAATCTTTTTAACCATCTGTTTAAGAGCGTCATTGTATTAAGATCTTCGTGAGAATGACAAATAAAATATAATCACTCATCTATACATAATTATTTCCTATTACCCGGTGCTAAAGGTTTACAAATGAATTATTTTATTGGATAAAGAACATGATATAAAAGTCTTTAAATAAGCAGCAGCAAAGAACTCAGATAGATCTAAAACTAAAACGTATTACATGTAAACCAAATAGTTTTATTTTCGAAGGAAATCTCATTTTCAGTTTCCACTAGCCACCCTCCGTCATTCGGTCGAAGACGCAATTTATACGAAACGGGTTTCAAATATCACCCAGTAGTGGGTTAGAAAAAACGTAGTCGTTCAGAAAATATGAAATTTGGCGTATAAATTGATAGGCCGGCGCCGCACCGCCTGTCGGTAATACATCGGTACGTGAAAAATTCAATTTGGGCGCTCGATGTAGCGGCGCGGCGGCGTGCGGCGGTGACAGGAGACCCGTATCACATCGTGTTATAGCGGATTCAGAGCACTCTGCGAAATGATACCAACAAATATGATTGTTGCTCATTAGCCCGTGTCGTGTTTCGGTAATGTTCAATCATTTCATCAGCCAGCGAGAACACTCGGGAAAATTTAATAATACCAGAAGGAAAATGATATTATTGTTACATAAGTAATGTAGTATGTAGGTATGTTAAGAATTAAAACTTGATCAATTGACGGACACATATCATTTGTTCTATCAAGATACTTACATAAAAGGATGCTGTAACTTTATCAAGTTGACTTATAAAAAATCTTATCAAACTTTACTCAGTGTAAACCAATTAACATCGTTAGAAGAGAAAAAAATAAGTGAGTAGTAAAATATATTCAGTATTTATATACTGTGCGCAGCGTAATAGGCAGTAGTGTGTATGCGATGTAGTCTGTCGTGACGTGAGCTGAGCACCGAGCACTAACGAGCTCGACCAGCTAACACAATCAGCAATCAGGACGCACGGACATACGGACATGCTCTATATACACTATTTACACTATAGAATAAACGCAATGCAAGGCTAAACTACACATAGTGCCTATATCCATAGTATATAAATGTCTAGATTACACTGTCTGAAATGTTTCTCGGTACATTCTTCAAATAAAATACAAGTTTTCCTCTATCCTAGGTTAATAAAGATCTCAAGAAAATACAAGCTCTGCTACCGGTTTCGCTTAGATGAGAAAAAAAATTGTAATCAAGTTATCTTTGTTTCTTTAAACATTGAGCGAAAGAGTATTTTCGCTATCGAATGGAAAACCTTAAACCCAAAGATTATACCTAGTCTAGTCTATTTCATAATTTCTTTCAATATATAACTGAACTTAAAGCTATAATGAACAAAGCTCTATTCGTGTAGAATATGAGGGAAATTACAATGGAAAAATACATAAAATTATACGTGTGTTCTGTGTATAACCACGTTCAATGCATTCTTACGTTGCATTCATTACATTACATTGTTAGTATCTAGTCCTGTATGGTGCGATTGATTGCGGTTCCCAGTATATGTATAATGTATGTTACATTTAACCACGCACGTCATACTATATACCACCTCTGTATGGTCGCCATCGATCATGTAATTTTGCGCTATAGTGTGATGACCAATTTGAATAACAATCAGCAATCTACAGTGGCTTTAATAACTGTGGAACCGTTGTTATGATACCCAAATAAAAACTGGGAGCAGATAAAAATTGCTTTTTAAAAACGAGAAATATACTGCCAACTTGTCAAAATAGCAGCCAATTAATAGCACAATATAGAGACTAAAATAGCATCAATAATCTCACAAACCTGAAAGCTATTGGCACGAACAATCTCACATAATTACTTTTAGTCCACATATAAAGCTGAGTCTTATAGAACTATATCTGTTCATTAACTGTAATTCCTATGATCTATGTATATCCAAAATCATTATCATGTGAACTTTCTTCTTTCAAAACAATGCGATATGTGTATCATTGATACCTATATGAATAAATAATTTTGAAAATTGTTTTTTTAAATCTACATGCCTGCTAACTTATCCATAGTCTATGGCTAAAAGGATTATTAAAAAGGCTATTATTAGACTATTTTAAAGCATACAGGATACTGTCTCCACGTAATACATCGCTGATCTCTCCTCGTCAGCCAAGACACTCGACAACATCATATTCAAGTGCTTAAAAGGTACCAGACTGTCAGCCCGCGCCACTTGCCCGTCACTTGGGTAAACACGGCCGGGGCACGTTCGATGTTATTGTATCGTATTGATCCCAATCCCCGTCCAGTTTCATTCGAGTTGCTCGTTATAAGTCGAGAGTGGGTGTTAAGTACGTTATTATTTTTACTGCCAGTCAGTGTAGTACGATTCGAGTTAAGTCCTGCGTCTTTAATTGACTCGAAGTTTTTTTGCTTAGTGGTCTAATTTTATTTGGTAATAGACAAATAGATAGACACTATGTGATTAGTGGTCAATAACCCCTAAAAACAGTGACGCTAGTCATAGATGAAAAATTTTTTTGAGGATCTCTTAACTCTAAAATCAACGGAAATTACATTACGAATTACTAGACAGTCACACCTAGTACATTTCAGGTGTTCCCGAGGGAACCTCCCGGCCAGACAAATTAAGTGCATTTTTTAAAATCTCCGCAATTTTCTGAATGTACAAAATTTGTGAAGTAACACCTCATGAGCTACGAGTGCGCTCATTTTTGAAAAAAAATGTCTATTATAATCTCTCCACCGCGCACAAAAACTGCAACGTGGAAATATACGTGGAAATTCTGCTCTAGCATATAAGTAAAACCACTGTTACCTGTACATGTACCTAAAATATGCTAGAACTTATGCTAGAATTATTGCCATCTAGGTTGTTAAAGTCGCCCTAAGCAACATATCTCGCCCAGATTACTCCATCAAAAAAGTGGAGTTGTTAAAAACTTAGTACACAAGCACCTGTCCTCGAAAAATGTACCTCTAATACATCAGTAACCTAAAAACATTGTTATTGATCGATTAATACAGCTAGCAGCAGGACACGCGAACGTTGATGAATCGAGTGGTGGCGTCGCAGCCGGAGGGAGCCATAGACTCCGGTCTCGGTCTCTGGACTCCAGTCTCCGGTCTCGACGGTCCCACGCGGCGGAGACAGCTGTCGGCGCTCGCAGTGATAGATGACGATCGATCGAGAGACCCGCGCCCAATTTGCTATGTCCTTATTGTTTTATTTATCTTTGCTAACAGCTAACATTGACTGTAATAACTGTATCGTAAGCGTCATTTGACTAGAAGGGGACAGGTAAAATGGCCTTTTTAGATACACGGTTCCTGATATCTTCAAGACTTACGAGCGTATTTGAGTAAGAAGTATCTTCAATAAAGGCTGTGATGATGATTACTCTTTTGACTACGTGACTTGCCTGTAGAATTATTTAAGAAGCGTGTAAAAGCACAACTTATTGGCAAGGGTTATTATAGCGTAGACGAATATTTAAATGACAAAGACGCATGGAAATGAACAGCTCTGCAACCGATTCCACTCAGGTTATACGATATGTAATAAATAAGATGTATGTTATTCTTCTTTTTTAAAAAGATGTGCGGAGGAGTTTATTTCCCCTTTCTTCTCCTCCCTATTAAAGCACCTTTACGAAACGGGGGTAGATTCAAAAAAATTGACGTGCATAAGAGTATCATTGATACCTATATGAATAAATGATTTTTGATTTTGATTTTGATTTTGACTACAGCAGAATTATCTAAATTGCTGGCAATCGTTTCAACGTTTGGTTTCAACCAACAACTTGTACTTACAGAACTGCTCTATTCAGAGGAAACACATGGTTAGAGAAATAATAGGTAATAATAATGTTATTATAAGTGAGGCACGCGTCGGCCGCTGCACTGCCGGGACCGGGGACGACACCGGGGCCGGGGCCGGGGACAGGGACGGGGACGGGGAACCAATACTCGGTGTTATTTATTTGTGCGCGCCACGAATAGATCGCTCCTGTATTGGACATATACTTTGCAGTACGTGAAAGATAACGTAACGCACAGAGAGGGACTAATAAAATAACTCAAAATCATTTATTCATGAGGGGTCCAGACTCCAGATACCTTTAAGAGCTAGATAATTTCTTTAACATAGAGTAGAAAATCTTTTTACAAGGACTGCTTGGCACAATTTTACGATAGATACCCTTAAAATTGACACTGGGTAATTTCTTCCTAATAACACAGATGCAATGATGTGTAATTAATAGCATTAGTTTTGAAGATGGCCATACAATTTGTGTTATTTTTCCATGAATATTTCAAGGTAATTTATTCACTTGAATGTGCAAAGAGGCAGCAGTGAAACGTAAATGTAGCTCCGAGTTAAAGTCTAAATT
>LGAG01000079.1:112862-123481 GCA_001278395.1 Lerema accius
TCGATCGAGAGACCCGCGCCCAATTTGCTGTGTCCTTATTGTTTTATTTATCTTTGCTAACAGCTAACATTGACTGTAATAACTGTATCGTAAGCGTCATTTGACTAGAAGGGGGACAGGTAAAATGGCCTTTTTAGATGCACGGTTCCTGATGTCTTCAAGACTTACGAGCATATTTGAGTAAGAAGTATCTTCAATAAAGGCTGTGATGATGATTACTCTTCTGACTAGAGCAGAATTATCTAAATTGCTGGCAAACGTTTCAACGTTTGGTTTCAACCAACAACTTGTACTTACAGAACTGCTCTATTCGGAGGAAACACATAGTTATAGAGTAATAATAGGTAATAATAATGTTATTATAAGTGAGGCACGCGTCGGCCGCTGCACTGCCGGGACCGGGGACGATACCGGGGCCGGGGCCGGGGACGGGGAACCAATACTCGGTGTTATTTATTTGTGCGCGCCACGAATAGATCGCTCCTGTATTGGACATATACTTTGCAGTACGTGAAAGATAACGTAACGCATAGAGAGGGACTAATAAAACAACTCAAAATCATTTATTCATGAGGAATCCCTATCTCTTTAAGGAGTATTTTTATGTACATAATTTCTTTAACATAGAATAGAAGTTAAATAGTAATAAGAACTACTTGGCATATCTTTACGATAACCTTAAAAGTGTCCGTGTATACTTTCTTCGTAGTAACAAATATGCAATGATGTTTAAATAATAGCGTTAGTTTTGAAGATGGCCGTACAATTTGTGTTATTTTTCCATGAATATTTCAAGGTAATTTATTCACTTGAATGTGCAAAGAGGCAGCAGTGAAACGTAAATGTAGCTCCGAGTTAAAGTCTAAATTAAATTAGGTTGTACTTGATTGCGAGCGTCTTGTCCTGGAGGACGAACTGAACTTCGTATACATATATCCGTGTTACCTACAATTTTCTTCTGCGTGAAATAAACATTCTTTACCACAAAGTAGCGACCTTAAAGACTTAAAACGACGTATACTTAGTTTATCTTTATTTAATTTATTTCAGAAGAAATAAAGAAATGAAATATTTTTGCGTGTAAAATTTTGCATTACTTTTTATCTAAAGATTGTTAGTAAAACCGAAAATCATTGTAAAATATGCTCCAGAAAAGGTTGCAGTAATCAGTACCTAATGACGCGTCATTATACCAGTTCCTTCGCGAATGTTGCCACTTCTACGTCATCTTTACTCTACGCGAACTAACCGCGCTCGTCCGGCTCCGCACGTTTTGATTGAGTCCACAGTTTACGTACAACACAACACTAGCCCGCTTGTTATTTCTACACCTCAAACTTTGTTGCTCACGCATAAAACGGCCGCCTAACCAACCGCAAAACGAACAAAACCAAGTCTTGTTACTATTAAATAAGGTTCAAGTTACATTAATCGGTGTGTTGGAAGTAAAAGCGACCGGTCGGTTATATTTGACAGGTTTATCGAGTCGTTGGTTGCCGCGTGCCGGGTGTGAGGAGAAATGACTAGTTATAGTAGTAGTCTAGTATTAACTACCTGCCCGACTCACTTGTGGATTAATTGCGATGATATCGCCGCTTTACGATGTAATTTGAGGTAGTTCCTTTACCATTGGTATGGTGTTTGATCAGAAAACTACTTATGTAATGTCCCTACTGAAATGACAAAGGAATAGATTTTTTTAAACACTAAGATTAATCTTAAATGAAATGGCAACGGAAAACAACTTTTTCTCTTTCTTTAATACAATTTATAATACCTAATATGAGCACCAGGTATTTGAGCCAGTTTAAGCTGAATTGCGTCCCACACATTGTATTTCTCGTACAAATGTACTTACAATTCTGTCAAATTTTAAATTGAAAAATCTTCGCGAAACTTCCGCGTTTCATTTCATAGAATGTTTTTATATGGAAGAATGGAAACGATTGCGTTCTACGAACTAACAGTTCATTTAACAAACGTAAAAATTTAGTTTAGACAACATTAGTTAGTCTTCATACCTACAATGGTCTTTATAAATCACCACCTATTGCTGTCTATTCTACTCTCTGTACTAAACGTTTAATGAGTAAAGTAATTCATCATTTAAAAGAACAATTCCAATTACATTCCTGGGAATATAAACGGTGCGGATATTGAATAATATTCCATTCGACATTAGTAAATATATATGACTCCGAAATAAATTAGGATACGTGTCCTTAAACATAACGGAGTGAATTTTAATGTCACTGTTACCACAGAATACATAACGCATAGATCTGGCTAAAGGAAACCACGTAAGCAGCCATGTAAACCATCAAATGTAACATAAAGCGTTAAGATAAATAAAATCTTATCAACAATATAATTTCTAGTAGTCAATAATATTCCAATAATTAAGAACAATAAGTAAGTAGACACATACAGAAGTTTATTGATGTAGCTAATCATTAATTGACTGAGGTGCTTAACTAACTAGCTTCGAAACTATAGTAGGTACCATAACTCTACATTTTTCTGCGACTATGAAATAAGTCAATATTGAATGAACTTAACTACAATAATAATAACAACGTCTACCATGAACAAGTGCACTTTAAAATGATGTGAGAGGCGACGCAAAGTGACCATTTCACAGGATCAATTCTAATAGTTGTTTATTCTGTGGAGTAGCGGAATGACTAGCAGGGTACAGCGGCGATCCATCACCGCAAGCAGCCGTCGGCGACAATTGCTCGTGATTGATCATAATTTAACTCCTCGTTACCGCTTTCTCGTGCCTTGCGACAGACCAAAGGGTGAATTGGCCGCGTGAGGAGGAACTTCCGACGCTTAGTTGGACATCTTTCCGCTTTAGACTGTCTGCGTCTTGAGTGCTCTTTATCATTGTATGTATTGATTGCTTCGTGTCTCCTAGTTAGTGGCGTAACTATGCTGTTCATGGTTCGTGGCAATATCTTGTGACCTTCTCCAAATATGTCCCTGTCTCTCGGAGCGCGGACCTTTACGGTTGGGATTCCGTCGTATCTTATTGATTTGTCAACCTCTTTTTAGGCCTATGCTGCTGATCTGGCTAGTGGCGTAGCTATGCCGTTCATGGTTTGTGGCAAGATCTTAGGACCTTCTCCAAATGTCCCTTACTCTCGGAGCGCGGGACCTTTTTAGTTGGGATTTTGTTGTGTCTTGTTGATTTGCCATCCTTTTTTTACGCCTTTGCTGCTGATAATTATGATATGCTATCGAAGCAGAGATGTGATAGCAAAGAAAAGTGCAGTTAACATCGTTAGAACCATGTTATCAGTACCTATTGACTTACTGAACATCAGACTTTTTGCTCTACTGCGTTAAACATTTTACAAACTTCTTTACTTACAGGCAAAAAGGCAGGAAGAATTTTTGTTGCACGATAGCACAGATAAGAATTCAAAAATCATGTTGACACAAATCGAACGGTACACCGTTGGGTAATGTGTGGATACATTAGGACATCCTGTTCAATACCGGCGCGCCGTGATAAGGGATTGACGTTTGTCTGGCGAACAATGTTTACACAGACATGTCTTCTGTAAACAACCTCAAGCTTGTTTTGGTTCACCGAATCTACTGGTTAACTAGTTTTTTTCCACATTTTATCTGAATTTAGTAATCTTGATATGTAGGGCCTACGAGTAGGTATCTATACTGTGCTCTATATAATTTGTTATAAACATAACTTATGTATATGCTTTAATTTTGTTTCTTCTTCTTTCGGTACATTACTTTTATTTAATTATTTATTTTAACAAGACATTATCACACTCGATTGATATACGAATATAACACATACAATTTATTATTTTGATTTTTGAACCTTGCAGCAGAAACAAACTTTAAACGAAGTAAATTAATTGGTAATCAAATTGTTAATCTTTCCAGTTCTTACTTTTACTGCCTTTTCTGCTTAATTTTAACAGTTATAAAACAAGTTGTTGTCAAGTTGACAAGAAATATGTTAATGAATCGTAAATCGATCTTATTAAAAAATCTCTTGCTTCTGATTTAAAACGTTGACCGAACATTGAGCGGCCAGTCAACACAATCCGTCAATCTGACAGTCGAATGCGCGTGCGCCTGCGTTTGCATACAAACAGATAAATTTGTCCATCGGCGCCCGTTCCCGTATTCGGATCAAATAAACATCACCCGCTCGGCCACTCTATAAAACACCGTATTACGACCGACTTCAGTTTAATTTCACACGACGATAAAGTAGATTATAGCAACATTATTTCCGAGTGATATTTAAATTTCGAAACGTTTTAATTCCCCTTTTTTCGTTCTGTAATCATGTTGTTCTGCTTCTGGAATCGCTTCATAAATTTCATCGCGTTTACTACTTTCAACTTAACGAGCCGGCGATAGGGTCGTATTTTACTCGGCGGTTGACATCGTTATGTTAAAGTTTGGCTCATATTGCACGGAGCGGATGCTGCGGCGGTTAAATTTAGACTAGAATGTATTGGACGGATGCGCGCCCGAGGTGTAATATTGCACTAGCTAATGTGCTTGTTTTTACTTGCCACCGACAGTTACCACAGAACGGTACCGCAGATTTATGACACATTTTAAAACATGTAATATTTTTTAATTTTAGTTTATTTCTCTTGTTTCCGAGTTAACTAACCTGTATTCTACTCTAAATTGCGACATTTCTCAGATTTAAATTTTTTCTGACTACTAATATCATCTACATCATAGTCAAACTTCTATTCCTACGTTTCTATTTGATGACACGTTAACTGTTGCTTATAGCATTTTAGAATATGATTTTTGGGTATTTTTATTTTTCTGATGTAAGTACCTAGGATGTCATCGTCCAAATCACCCTTATAACATCTGTATGTTAGAACCCACACTTTGGCCTAAAGACCTCAATGAAGTGAAGAGGGACTGGGCGATTACGAAGCACTCGACGCGAGCGGCAAACTGTGCGGCTCGCGGCTGCGACACGCGGCTCCGACGTGCGACGTGTCCAACTTGCCGAACTGACTAATTTGCGGCAATACGGGCGGCTCCGAGAGACCATTACCTAAGTGGACACGATGAATTACCACCTCCGTCCTCCATGTTCTGTTTGCGAGTAGCTTTTCTTTTGTTGGCTGTCCGAACCAGAGCTATTTGTATTGCGAGCACGTTTAGTACAGCAATAAACAAGGACTACAGCTCACTTGGGAGAAAATACGAAGTACCTATCCTATTATTATTATGTTAACTTCGTGTATGAAACACCATTAAGTCAAGGTTGTCGGGAAAGAAGGCAAAAAAATCAGCTCTCAAGACTACCACTACAACGTGACGAATTAATGGTTGCTTAAAACAAGAGAACAGAGAACATACTCGTAACAGAAAGCTTCACAAGCCCCCTGAAGCACCAAAGCGCTCAAAAATTTTTGACAGTAGCAATCCATTTTCAGACCGCGGATACAATGTGTCGATCACTTAGAATCGATATAAGCCGCTAGCTATGAACGCTAGTATGTATAGAGCTAGATGAATACAAGAATTAAAATTAATATACAAACAAGACAGGCACCTACTCATAATATCTATTTTAAATCCACTAAATAAACTTATTAATCTTATACTGTCCAATAGCTATTAGTAAAATGCGCAATATCCCTTAAAATATAATCTAAACGAGGCAGTAAACCCGTCAACGCCGGCGATACGATATCATCACGACGTCACGACGCGACCTCGTTTTAATCTCGTCGTCGTAAACGTTGACATCTCTACAATACTTTATTATAACCGTGTTGATGCTTATTCTGATGTTATATTGCAAATCAACTTTTAAATTTTTTTCTACAAAAGTATATTTAGAATTCTGGGGTAATTGTTAAATGAAATGAATCTTGCTTTGAATTAGCTTTTCTATTTCAAATAATTTATTTCGTCTTAGGAACTAATAGATCACTTTAGCGAACTATTACGAACACTATAAATGTAGTTGGAAAGGCCAATAGCCTACTTTATCAAATATTGTTTGTTATTAAAAAAAAAAGAAAGTTGAATGCCTCCTAAAAAAAATGAACACTATACAAAGTCTTTATAGAGGCGTCATAAACTTTGTATCGATTGTAAGCGAGTCTGTAGTTATCGTACTTAACCGATTTTGGGAGGTCTCCAAATTCCTAGTTCACCAGACATTCTAATAACTATAATGAGTCTACGAGTATCCCATGAGGTCGGCGCCGGCGCCTGTCTATCACCACGACATTAACCTCAGCTATTTAAACAAATGAAGTTACCCATTATGGTAACAACAATAATACTCAATGACACAACTACCTACAGGAAAATGTAACCGACCCGCTATTAGGCGAAGATTAAAATTGTTAGACGTCTAACGATAACTCAAACAAATATGGATGTCGCGCAATCCGTCTGCCTCTGTTTTGGTAAATGTTTGTTTACTCTATCATAATTAAATATTTAACAACTTTGATGGAATAATCATACCTATTTATTTATTAATGTTAAGACGAATATAGAATATAATTATAAATACTTATATTAATCTACTAAGCTACTGAATTGGTAGATTTGCCTTACTGTAACTTTTGAAGGGTCAGATAAATCCGCAATCTCACATTTAAAATTGCAATAGAACTCATAAGCAACGTGGACGGCAGGGGTTGGTGGCACTGTCAGCTCGTTTGCTATCTTACTACTATAAAAAAAATTTAATAACAAGTAAAATAAAGATCTTAACATAATTACAATAGGGACATTCGAACCAACTTGCATAATATTTAATTTACTAGATTCTGTATCCAATCCAATTAAACCTTTTACTACGTTGAAAGGATTGCCAAAATTAAACAAAAATATGAAGCACTTTACGATCAGTTAATCGGAGTCCAGAATAGGGGCGCGTGAATCACGCGTTCCACTCCCGGTTTCATCATCGAAGTCCAAGTGGCTGCGAATAAACGCTTGACTAATATTAATTGTAGGTATTTATAGCGCGCGGACAGACTAATTGGTTTAGCTCGCGAATCTTATACTTTAGTAATCGGTTAGAAATATTTCTTGGCGCATACATAGAAAATTAAATCAGAATTCCAGAATGTTGTGAAGTCATTTCAATTTCTAAAGTTAACTAAACAATAGTCAAAAGTTCGTTCATGCATTAACAGAGCTCTAGGCTTAGAGTGACGATCTTGTAACACGGCAACTGATATTTCTCAGATTCAATTTCCAGCCACGCAGTTTTGCCAGCCATACAGTTTTTGTAATAGTTCTATTGTCATGTTTTATAGTGACGTATTAAAATTCATATAGACACTCTGAAACATAATCCTTATGTGTATTATGTGTGTAGGTAACTAAATATTTAATTCAATAGTAACCTTCAATATCCACCTCAAATTCGACACTTTATTGTTATTGAAAAGGAAGCAAAAATTACGAAGCTTCTTGTAGGCGTAAACTGTCAGTTTATAACCACATAGTTATAGAGAACAAAGTCCTGTCTATCTAGCTCAAGTTTCAACGAACCGCCCACGCCTTGTAAATCGCATTAGGAAGGGCGGCGGGCGGCGGCGCTGGGCCCAGCCGTGGACAATGTGACAACGTTTAAGTGGTGACGCCTTTGTGTACTTGAATGTGAGTTGATTCGCCGGAAAAAATGTTCTGAGCTCCTTACAAGGTGTACGTTTCCACTACACGCGAATATTTTATTGCTTTCCGTGCCAAATGTTTACTTATTTAATTTCAGTAGTTATTAGTAGTACCTATTACTTTGCTAAATATTAACATTGGCCCAATAACTGAGCTAAGTTTTATATACAAAGAAGACAAAAAAGTGGGCAACTCATTTTGTGACATATCAGGAATGCTCTAAGCATTTTCCTCAAGTCAGTTTTGAAATTCATGTAAAATTTAAACACATAAATCCTGACAATGTCGTGTCGTGTAGGATAATGGACACAAACTTCTCCGACACGCCGGCCCTACTCCGCGCCGCGCGTGACGTGAATGGCGGCCTAATGCGCCAATTGTTTGCCAATACTGTGTGTGGCAAGCCTTACTCATAATATTGTGATTATTCTACCATGTACCAAATGGTAAGTCCAACTGCAATGGCAGTTACAATTTTTACTGTATGGTGTTATACATAAGGTATATTTCCTCGTGTTAAGTATAAGTTCGGCTCCCATCGGTTCATTTCTCCAGATTTATCCTGAAGTGTACGGAGAAAACTTTGTATTTTTTTGTGACCGGGAAATGCAGGTCAAACGAAAGATAGCAACAAATCTGAATTAAGCTGAGCTAGATCCTGGATGGACGAACTATAACATCTCCGAAATCACTCCAGAAGGTAAAAAATGTTTTTTTTTGCGCAATTGTTTCAAATACGCTCTGAGAACGGCCATCATGTGTAAAATTTTGTCCAGGGACGACAATTAAGGTGTCGGCAACCCTTAACCTAATCTGAAAGCTAGGATAGGTTTAAATAGCGATTATTAGGTAAGGCAACAGTTAAGGAGATTAGCGTTAAGCGCTGTTCACAATCTGCGCGGCACACGCGGGTGCGCGATGTTTGCTTATGTATGTTAAATGCGCCGAAATAAATTACGAGCGGCCCTGCGTCCCTCCGCCGGCCGCCCCGCCGCCGTCCCTTGCTAATCATTCCGACCAAGTTAACTGTTAACTGTCTTTGTGTGTCTGACTGTACCGTATGATATACCTTTATTTTATGTGTACCTACCTGGTGTTGTTTATATTAGTACCATATGAAGGGTTTCAATTTCGGTAGGCATATAATTTGAGGAATGCAGCTTAACCTAACCTACCAACGAGATTGAGAATTAACATGATTTTTACATGACAAAGAAAGCACATAGGTATTTTTTTAATGTATTTAAAATACATTCGTATAAAAAAAGTCTCACAAAATTTTGATAGACAGTTGACGAACCTTTCACTTCACGAACTAGCAACTTGTAACACATAATTAGCATAGCAATCCTCGGTAAACTTCTCTCATCTTAATACTTAGTATTAATTCTCTAACTTTAAACTACTATAAACGTTGTTGCCAAAACTGACATCAACAGATTTTCATAATACATTTACATTCAACGGATACGACACGATAAGCTATGTAACAAATAAAGAGTAACAGATCATTATGTTGTTGGATAACTTGTTGTATTACACTAATTATTAAAGATTGACACTACAAATCGTATTCTAAATGAATACGTCTCCCTCAATACATGAAGGAAATCAGTTCGAAATCGATTAATAAACAAAAAATCCTTAAATAATGCTCCATCTACAAATAAATAATAAAAATAATTAGCAACATACGAATATGTTACTCCAAATTTAAAACGATAATCGTGTATTCTGCAAGGGCTTTTTAACTAATAGGGAGGATATTAACAGAATTAAAACGGGCCCGAGCTTTTGCAGTGGTTCATGTGACGTTAAACGAATTACGACGGAGGGATGACGTCGTTAATACCGGGATGAGGATTGACGTGGACCGAGTTTGACGGACACCAGTACAGATACATGTTTAGGATTTTTATTTTTTCGCTTAATGTCTCCTGTTTTTATAATGTCAAAAAAATTTATGATTACTTCAAAATCTTGCTGCTTATAGTGTCAAACTCAATTTTACTTCGTCAATCATTTAGGTCAACCATTAAAAAATACATTCTTGAAATTAATTAAACAGACATGAAGAGGTGTTACGTCGCTTTAAAATTAGCTCAACATTAAATTCTAAGACTAGTTACAATGATCAATCAAATAAAATGAGTGAGTTTATATCAAGTTAATATACTACCTAATGTTATGAGACATAGGTAGACTATTTACATTACATGACTTTCACTTATCAGTTCCTGCTCACTAGTTTCTTCTAATACAAGTATAATTAGGCAAACTATGGTACCAACTTTCGTTTGTTCTCGTTATGAAATTAGTCTCATAGCGAAGCAAAGTATGAGTACCTATAAAGTGGTAATTTCGCAACCGCACTGTCTAGCTACCACGCGAATATTCAATATCCTTAACTCGGTTACTTTACTAAAATATCTCGAGCAAGCCTCCTCTCGAGTGACACATTATATATAGAGTTGTTCGCGTTCTGATAAAGTGTACCACATGCGGGATGTACCGCTAAAAGCTTTGAAGAGCGCCTTCAAAAAGCTCGATAAATCAAAAACCTTTTTGTATATTCCATGAAAATGAAAAAGCGTAATTAATCATTTATAATAGAGTAAAATATGCTTCAGTAACGCATTGCAGTTGCTAATTATATTCTGCTATATAAAATAGAAATCTATAGAATTCAGGGAGAGAGAGTAAAATATGCAAAATATTTGTGGATGTAAACACTAAAGAAATTAACCGTGGGGAGAAACACTAGTTTTTGTCAAACAATTAACTCATTTAAATTTAATGCCAGGAGTGGTGACACTGCAAGTGATCGTTTTCTATTCTCTTACCTTAAATAAAATAATTATTCTTAACAAAAAAAAAACCGACTTCAAATGAACTAAAAAGTAAAAAATAATTTTCTTTATGATTTAGTTAAACCCAAATTATTAAATACG
>LGAG01000079.1:124269-135263 GCA_001278395.1 Lerema accius
ACCCCATATTAATACCCATTAAATCGTATACCGTATTCGCGTTTAATAAATTTCCATAACAAAGACTCGTCTAGCCATTCCATCGTGCACTAAATTCAACGCTCCGCCTCGGCCGCCTCCTGCTAAAAGCGAGATCATTGAAACACTCGCAAATCATTTTAATTAGCGCTAGCTTTAATAAAATATTCATAAGCGGAGCTTTGAGCGTTTACTTAAAAATCACTAACCATTCAATGTTTGAACATATTTTACGCAACTCATATTTCACGGCACCTTTTTGCACTTTGACTAATTTACCGGATGGCTCTCGGCTCACGAGTTTATGTTAATCAAATACGCGACGTATGTTCAGCGGTGCTCAATCTTTGACGTTACTTTATAAATTACAAAGCGCTCTCAATTTGTTTTCAAACAAATTGATATAAACAACTTTTTCTTTTATTCTTGTCAAAACTCTCATTAATGGAAAATAATGATAAATAAGTTTCATCACTGGAAAGTAACAATATGTATATTATGTATACTGTGTTAGTAATATTATGTATGTCAAAATTTTACTAGAGCACCACGACTCGCTAGGAAGACGGGCCGCTAGTATTTACTAAATTAGCAGTGAGTTTGAACAGCTCTGTCAGCGTGTCGATATGATACATCCACGGTATGAAGTACGTGGTGAGTGTGCTGACTGCTGACGTCAGAGCTCACTTGCCGCTAATTTGCGGTGCGGCTAATTACTGCAGCCGCAGGAACTATGCAAATATGATGACAGGCGGTTCACTTTCAACAGAACGTCACATTTTTATATAACTCGCTGACGAACTCGTGACAGAGTTGGCAGGTAACTTTGTTCGAGTCTCTGAAGGTATATTTTAAATTAAAAATTCACGTATAAACTTGTGCTGATATAACAACAGAAGAAGTGTCAGAAGTCCTTTGTGTCTTAGATAAGAGTAAGTAGAAACTACGTTGTCGAAAAAAACATTTCTAAATAGTTCTGAAGACACTCAAGTCATTCCATTATTTCTTCTTTATGGCAAATATGGCTAATAATGGCTTTATGGCAACCATTCGGCAACGCGTTTTGATACTTTTAGAGTTTATTATGTCTGAACTGTTCGCTTACCGTGACCCAAATGTCAGTCGACTATTGGCATTAAAAATCTTTGATACACTACAGAACTGCTATGATGAAAGTGTCAATAACTTTCTGCACAGACCCTAATGATTCTATCATTCTATCTATTGGGTGTAACAGGTCCCAGTAACCGAGTGTGGCCGGTGACAGTTAACGACGAGGCGTCACACTGCACCGGACGCGGTTAACGTGTCGTTAATGTATCGTTAACGCCTTAACGTGCCCGCGACCATACACCGCGATGACAATACCACAACATGTATTGACGACATCGTTATCTATTGAATCTGTTATACCGAACTGTAGATAGAACTATGTTTAAGGTTACTGCCTTCGTAGTTATTACGTATAACAGTGACGTATTTGGCATAATGTAGATGTGAGTTTTAAATGAACAATGACCCGTATAGGGCTATTCTGCGATAGTTAAACAAATCAAGTTGGTGCTGTTAGATTATTTCGCTTAGATATAGACTGTCAATGACGTCTAATTATCCAACACCAATTGATTAATTAATATCCGTAAGGAAACTTTATAATTATGATGATTAGTATTAGTCATTATCCTGTTTATTAGTATGTATGTTAGTCCGACAATCTGGCGCTGAGTGCGGCGCTGTGCAGCTAATAAAGAACGCGTAAACAGCGGCCGTAATTGACTGCCGCAGGATGTCGTAAAGCAACGTGGACCACCGTGCCTCCGTCGTCCTCCAGCGCCACATTATTGCAACATATCTAACACCCACAAGCCACTGTTCTATCAACTGTGTTAGTATGAAATGTTAGAATTAACTAAAACGCCTAACAAGAGTTCCTTTCTTCCTAGATTAGGTTAAACTTCCTAGACTTCTTAGACTCGTTTTAATTTGTTAAAGCATAGGTGTTGTATTATGTCGTTTTGAAGGTGTTTGAAAAAATCAACTGCAAAAAAAATTATAATTTCGTGGCTTCGATATAGTTATAACTCTGTGTATGTCTAGTACTGAACAAAGCTTAGTATTGTATTGTAAGAAGTGTGACTATGAGGAAAGTATGTCAGTACACCAGGGAAATTGTTGATGCATTCGTATGGGATCTGAAGCCTTTCTATAATAATAATATAATGTGAGAGTTGGCAGTATAAATCCACATTATCATTCTAGCCGGTTCAATATAAAGCTCGGTATCTGTTACGATTACTATCACATGATAAATAAATTCCAAATGCACTGGACTCAGATTCTCATACACAGAAAATTATGGAACGGTCATATACACGAAATATTTTCGTTTACCAAGTTCAGCTCTTCTCTTAATGAATACTAAAAGGACGTTATCAAATTCCTACACGGACGAACTTAAATTTAATTTCTCGTGTTTCAGATCACCTGTTAACTTCTTCGTTGTATCAACAGACTTCAGGTATGTACAATAACATATTTTAAAAGCAAACTTAACGGTAGGATTTTTTGTCATCAGCTTTATTGTGTACGTCTGTACTACTTTTTATGCTTTTTTCTACAATGTCTCACTAATATTAGTGAAACTCTTAATGAGTTATGTCATGGAATGGTGAAATAAAAAACTTCCCCTACTCTATTATTGCCTACATCCATCGACAATGCTTCCCTCCATTAGGTGGCCCATGTGCTTTTTATCCTGCCTTTCAGAGTTGAAAAAAGGACAGACATTAATTTTACTGCATACATTACTTTAATTAAAAGGAGCAAAAAATACCTTAATGTTAAATTATTTTTTTAATTAACTGTAATCATTTTAATACAAAACTCAAACTAAAAATCATTTTTATGTCTATAGGTTGAAAAATTTTACAATAAAAAGTATTGCTTTCAATGGCTATTGGCTACAATACCTTAAGAGGTATCAATCATTTAGGATTCCAAACTTGACATAGAGTAATGTAAGTAGGTATATGTAGTTGTTAACTAGCAGCATACACGTAAAGTACAGCGCAATCAATAACACTGAACAGAATCTAAAATTAAAACAATATTAGCTCCCAAAATCCATCATAATAATTACACCGTAATTATACCTTTACACGAACAAATGATTAGTATCTTTATTGTCATGAAAATAGGATGTAAAATGGGTTAAACGTGATGTTTTGTGACTTGAATGCCACAGAGTTACGTGTCGGCGTGCGCGGGCGCCGTCGTGGGCGACGCCGACGTCGGTCTAACATTATACTGTGCATGTTCTGATCTTAACATTATATGTATAACTCTAAAACAGAAACTTACCAGTTATACATATATTTATACATACTACAAGACGAAATTCGACTATAACTAATTATTTCAAACAATAGATTATTTCAACCCAATAACTGCCTACTGCAAATTATGAGCCTCTACTCTATTCTTCTGTTTACAATAGAGCGTACTAATTTATTACCGGTGCCCAGTACAGACCTATTAATGGGTTGAAATCACCTACTGCATGCTCTATGCTATTAGGGTTATCATTTGTGTTAGAAGTCCTTTTGTGTCCAATGCGGCCAATACAATAAAATAACCTTTTCTCCGCGGCATGATTTCCCTATAAAACACTTGAACCTTTCGCCATTAAACTAAAGTTCTATTACTTTTACGTTTTTGCACTTAAATACTTTCAAATTGTTGCTAAAAGCAAATCTATGGGTAATCTTACCCGTGGTAACGGATTTTCATAAGTAGGTAGTAAACATGAGCACGAACTAAACTTTCTATTTGCTAGCTAGTAAGGCTATGAAGATCCGTACTAAAAGTATCAATAAGAAACGTAGAATAGTTATTCGAAATAACGAATTGAACACACCTCGTAAAAATGTCTTACGAACTCTTTCAAATTACATTTAACTTTCCTCAAATAGCCATATAATACAGAGCCGGCATTCCGCCCCAGCCGTGGCCGTTTAAAACGGAATCGATCGTGGGACTTATCGATAAAGTGGACGTGACTCGAAAACGCGATCCAGGTTTGCATGCTATCGAATGTCAAGTGCGCGGCGGACGACCACGGAATATTGAACCCGGGACCGAGCGCTCCTCGAGGATGTTCAATGAACATTGTTCATTGTCAAGGTTTCCAGGTTTAGGTATCATGACTTTGATGTAGTTAACTAGGCACAGGTCCAAAAGTCGTTAAACGGTTCGTTTTGCTTACGAATAGTAAGTATATATGAAACGTAACTTAAAAGTGTTCTTGCTATAATAAACGATCTGTAACATACGAGTAATTTTACCGTTGCCTAGCTATTTTCATCATAATAACGCTTGACTGTAGATTTCAAGACCCTATGGGATTCATCATAAGTGATGCTCAAAGTATAACTAGGTAGGTACATACTTAAAAGTGTACCACATAGCCACAAGTCCACATACTTTACATACATCTCAGTGTTATCGAAAACTTTTAGTGTACTCATAGCGTTTACTTCATCTCCACAATTTCTCTTACATAATTAACAGTTAACTACCAATTTGCAAGTCCCTCAAACACAGTAAGTGTAAGCCGAAGCTGAGCACTTTCTTCAATAGCTTCTCAAACAGAACACCGTTACTGTTGATTTCTCCGGCTCCTTCGTCTTTGCAATGATTTTAAGACGCTTTTCGCTTAGTATTTGCAATGATTTTAGCAATCATTTATGAAAGGTAGTTATTTAACTTACTATAAACATCTATAGAGAACAGAAAGTGGACTTAACTAAGGACGAAATGTTGTTTTTTACGAAACATATTTCGTAATCGTGTTGCAGCAGTCTCCAAATAAAAACCGTTGAGTGACATGAAACATCGCACAGATTCCATGCGGGTTGACACACACTACACCGTGAAAATACTCAATTTTCTTTTATCTCGAAGTAAATGTTTTTCAATTACCACATTTCCAAGTTGCAAAAAATCACAAATGTACACATTTTCATAAGATTGCCTAAAGGGAAAAACTACATATTTTATCAATAAACAAAACACTTCCAACATTATCTATATACATATCGTTTCGTTATAATTTTTAGTTGTTAATGGGTAGTGATTTTTCTCTACTTGTACAGGACCAGTCTGCTAGATAGGACAATGTCCCTGTTATCAGATAACGTAAGTCTCTACATGCACGCGACGTAATGCAAGCCATTAAAGCTCACAATAACTTGAACTTTCCCCGCAGAACTACTATAAACACTTTATTGCATTATACGACGGCTCGTAAAATAAACTAATTTGAACTTTTGGACTTCAGTAATAAGGAACGCACGCTGCGACGTAGTGAACTGAACCAAAGTTACAAGGAGAATGGTAGTTAATACGTAGATTAACATACCGCTAATGCGCATTAGCCATTGTTTCGAGTACAAACAGTCGCCCACGCGTGGGCGCGTGGGTGTGGGCCTACCTTTGTTAATTATAGCATGCCCACAACCAACGGTGTTTTAATTAAATCACAAACTACGACAATGATAGCTGTATTGCAACACTTATTTACATTTAAAATATCTATAGTAGGTATTATATATCACTAGGCATTTGTTTAAAACCTAATTCAGAAATGTAGAAGTAAGTAAAACCAGAAAAAGGAAAATATTTGCTTACTTAAGAAAAAGTGGACAAATTAGTTTTTAACCAGCTAATAGTAAATAGTTACCGTCGCTGAACAATAACAAAAAAAATCCAAGGTTACCGATCCATTGCCAGCTTGAAAGCCTTTCCAAAATGCCGACTGGTCGCAAAAGGCCAACTTCTGGGGATATAAAGACATTGTAATAGAGCAATATCTATTAGTCTGTATTTCCTGGGTGTGCGTTACTCTGCAGGGCCACGATCGGTTTCCATTAAGCGAGTGTTGCCTGTAACCGGACACTAGCGGGGCGGCGCGGCCGCGGGGGCGCGAACGGTAAAGTGGCAACACCACTCACTTATCATATTTCTGCACCGCAAGCATCTACAGGGCTGTACACTATTGTATTATACACCTGGTTTTAAAATCTACAACGCTTATATAACTTGGGTACTACCTATACCTTGTTTGGCTTTACAGAAGCAAGCAGAGCTTAAAATTTTAGCCCAAAATAATTGACACAGGTAAAAGAATAAAAAAGATCCTAGATCAGGGTATTTTCTTAGGTTATAATGGTTAGTGATGCAAACATGCCTAAAACATTTCTTGTAGCGCGCACAATATACATTTTTCCAATATCTCGTGGTTACTGTCTCGCACAAAGATTTTCCATAAATAAAATAAGTTACTTCAACAAAGACAAAACCATTTTGTTCTTTAAAAGTATTTTTGAAGTCAATTATTTTTTTACGCTCTATTTATTTCCCTTCGAAAGCTCCAGCCCAGCGGTCGAACTTCATCGGTTCTCTTAGTCGAGAGCTTAAAGCACAAAATTATGACGTTAATTATAATCAGCCACAATTTATTAGTGGCCCAGTTTACTTGTTGCCAAGCTCGTAATTAATTACATTGCAGAACAACTAGGCGGTATAAAATAACCTTACTTTCCAACTGCGAGTATGAAATAACTGTTGGGATTACTACTGCCTGGAAAGTATATTTCTGAAGGACTTCATTTAATTTAGTTAATATAATATTTTTCATTTTTCATAATTTATAAATATAAAATGGGATCTGAAACGTGTGTGAATAGTGTGTACAGTTCGCAGATGTGTGTCTAGGAGTGTACCTGGAGTGTACAATATACATAAAAGTTCTCGGTTTAGATGTGTCTGTGTGTGTGTGTGTTCATGTATTTTCCATGCCATCCACGACACGTATTGTCCTAAAGTTTGACTATTAGCAAATTTCTAATAGACATAGCAAACATACTATAACGAAGAGAGAAAAAACAATTGTTCCCTAAAAGACAAGTTAGGAGAGAAGAAATAAGGGACCTTTACATGTTACATGGTCATGGTTATATACCGGTGAAGATCACATACTCTCCGTAGTCGATTGAAAATCTATAACGTGTCGAGTGGCAGCCCTATCAGAGACAGTAAGTCCTGGCGAGTGAGCATGAGTCAACAGAACACGGCTCGCGAGCTCACGACTGCGGTGCTCGCTGACTGTGTGCACAGCCGCTGTTTGCTGTGCAATTGTCGTCCCTGTCCGAATAATACGGGGAATGTACTGAAACAATTAGGTATTGCACCCTAGTAGATACGCAAGGAGAAGGTACGGATAGGTCAGGTTGTATGTTTGTCTCAGTGCTGTACTGACCAGGCAAGCTTGGTTAAACAGACCCAAAAAAAATAATAGACAGAGCGATTGTTTACAATGCGACTAAATAAGTGACGCACAAAAATCTGTCACTCGGTCGCCGTATACTACTACTTCATCTGTATTCAGCTGGATGGCTCCGTCTATTCTTTTTTATAGGTCTGTCCCTCTAATAAAAGGAAAATGTTCGGATCAAAGTCAAGTTTCACCGTTTTGATTATTTGGTTTCATATCATATTCATTGCCCACTACAGGTCTCTCGTGATGACAGAGGAAAAGTGCTTTCACACGTTTCATACAATACGTCATACACACACGCCACACGGAAGGCCTCACTGATAGTCAGTTGATGACATTGACATTTTCCAGTCATGGCTATCGAACGAGACTTGTATATTGTTTGATATGAATTATGGTTGAATTTAGACCGCATCCCTGGTCCTCTTATTGTAAAGAAGACACAAATCTTGCTATGGTTACTTGATTTGTGCTTCTTTGTGTCAAGACGAATGGTGTATAAATCTCCGCCACCAGCAACAATTCTGCATCGTCCACGAAAGAACCTCATGCAAATAAACAACAAGAGCTGCTAAACCCTAAATAAATCTTGTTTAAAACAGCGTCATTTAAAAGATCCGTTCGAAGCGGAATGGCACTGCAAACTGTAAACGACACAAACTTCCATTATGAGTGGCGAAAGTTTATATTGCATGCGCTAATTTTAAACATTACTCCAATATTAGCGAGCCCATTTGCACGGACTTTAATTGCCAAATAGTCAACAGAAAAGAAAAAGTTAAATAGTAATGTTTAAACTCTGTTGCTATTATAAAGGCTATTTGCACTGTACCCGCGCCAAATTACAGCCTTCTAGACCTAGTGTCTTGTTCGATGGACAGACGAACAGACGGACGAGGAAACTGTAACAGTTCAGATTTTTCACAGAACCATGATAATAACTATACAATTTTCTGCTCTGACCGAGACTACCCATAACCTGCCACATAACACGAACTGAACTAGCTACTGTTCGATTTTAGCTGCTAAACTTACAGTTATCTAAGAACTAAGTACCTACTTATACTTGGACTACAACACATTCTGACGATGCAAATAGTACGCATACACAAAAAAGTCTGTAATATGTTCGTTAGTTGTGGTCATCTCTCGAGTCGTTCCGAGTAGTGTTTGCTCTTCTATTAGCCCCCGTGACGACCATCATCGAGCCTCGTTCACATGCTCGTCACAATTACCTAAAAACTGTCTAACACAGCGAGACAACCGCTAACCAACCAATGTTTCGCCTCGCCTCGTTAATCATCTAAATCAACACTTCAACGCTTCTCAGGATGACTCGATGATTTTAAAGATAAGCTGTCAGTACTCGTTTTTTGTCTGTTGTCTAGCCATTGAACTATTATGTTAATACATTAGAGTTATTTCAATGTGTTTGACTCTTAATTTCTGTGGTTACACTTACATTTAATTCTTTAAGTCTATTGGTAATTGTTTTAGTAGGTAACTATCCTAAATTAAAAATCACATTGTATTTAATTAATGTAACATTTCCTTTTTCTATGTAGCATTTACCTTTTGCTTACATAATTAATAGAATAATTCCTAGCACCTGCTTGTATCATTCATAAAGCCTCCGCATCAATGAATGGAAATTGAATCCCACATTGTGTATGCTCGCAGTGTTGTATACTCAGACGCAGTAACATGACAGCGTCGTGGGCGTAAACCGCGACGCGATCTTACCTTCACTAACTATATTCATAAAATTCACTACAAATTGCAAAGCAACTTCTACGAGTAGACTGCATAAGATTAAATTGATCTGCATAGGAATAAATTCATTACGAGGTAAACTTATCAGTGATTATATACCGTTAGAGAAAGTTTCGGCAGATATTTACGTTCCAGATGCTTAGTTATTTGGCGCCTAATCTTTGCAAACTACGTATTAGTGGCTTTGTTCAAAATTTCATAAGTCCTTGTGTAAATTAATATTTGTTACGAAACTCAGTCATCAGCCATAGTTACATCAACCTTTATAATGCTCTCAAACTAATTATACATGAGGATATAATCCTCATTCTGCAAATAATACAATAAATCAACAACTCTCGAGCTTGAACTGGTAAAACATTAAGATGTCGCGTTATTGTTTTAGCAAGTGGCGCCTGCTAATGTGGTACAAGTAAAGTAGCATTCGTCAACTGTTTATTTAATTAAGATACGACCATACGTGACGAAGAAATATGGTCGTCGACGGGTGATTGTACAATTACTGCTAAGCGAATTAATTGCGCGTTGACTTGCGCGACGATAACATGTTATTTATAGTCCTACGAGATTCCCGCAATTGGTTTGATAGCGAAATGACATTTGTAAGCAAATTAACATCGCTCGGGCTCTCGTTGCGTTCAATCTCAATTAATTGAGATTATTCTGTTTACTACTCACTACTAAGAAGTGTATTGTTGCTAATACTAACTCACTCGATCAATAACTAAGCGCTATCTATCTACAAAACGCCACAGTTTCAGATGACTATGGAAGTTTGAATCCTGGCTAATGGTCGTTTCTTCAATTAAACGACACCAATGACAAATACAGCAGTGGGGGCATATATTAATATGTAAAAAAAAAATTGCACTGTGTCTCATTCATCGAAAGTTACGACACATTTTCATACACTTCCGTAGATAAAATATATGAATAAGATGGCGCTGTTATTATTGTGTTAATATAAAGAACCGGTTTCGTATTTATTTGTTAACTATGATTGCTACCATTACAACGGTTGTGTTATAAAAATTCAGTCTATCATAGTTTGTTTCATGCTCTAATTAATAAACAATACGGTCACAACGCCGGCACATCGCGAAAATATAATATTTTTATTAATAACACACAATCTCTCGCACTAAAATCATTAACCTAGTTCATTAAAATTTTTCATTAGTTCAGTCATTCAGTTTCACATCTCTTCAGTTGTCTCCATAAATTGTCTCTGATAAATTATGATGTCGTGTTCTTTTTTACGTTTTAACTTGGCATAAGAATACTGTAAGTGTAAGTGTAAGTGCTACTTTTAAAGAGTGTTTGATATCTGAACCTCTCTTAAACATGTAGGTACTCGTATGTAGATATTGTCTCGAGAGATGACAAAGAGCTTACCTACAAGTGGTATTGTGGGTGGTCCGCACTTCAACAAACGATAATGGAACAGATAAATATTAGTTTCCTGATCTAGATTATTTGTAATAACTAGGATATACAAAGTTAGATTGCAATAAGGCAAGAGAAAGTACCAGACACTATAAATAATAAATATTCATAAATCGTTTATTTCAATGGGGAATGTATATTTTTTTGGGGAATCGATTCCAGGAGCAGATAGAATTTATTATGTATAATTATGATAAGAAGAGAATCGATTCTACGAGGAAAAGGAAGGACCTACCTATCATTGATACGTATATGAATAAATGTTTTTAAATTGAATTTTTGATACGTGGAATATCGGAAGGCCACCCAAGTTGGACGCTGCTCAGCAAACCACGAAGCTATCACTGCTCGTACTCTCTTACAAGGAGTTATTTATAAGACAGTCGCAAGCGTAACTGATAAGAATTGGCGTAGTTGACCT
>LGAG01000079.1:142604-156683 GCA_001278395.1 Lerema accius
TTAGTCAAATTCTAGGTAGCATATAATTAATCACAACAGCCATAAAATAATCTTTTTAGTTAAAAGTGTAGATAAACTAAAAAGTATGAAATAAAATTATAATTTAAAAAAATTAAACCAATTTCAAAAAAAGTAACTGAAAAATACGAAATAACGGATTAGGGACATAGAATTTCTTTTGAGGTCGGTGGCAATATAGTTATCATAGTAAAACCACAGCGACCTCAAAAGAAATTCTATGTCCCTAATCCGTTATTTCGTATTTTTCAGTTACTTTTTTTGAAATTGGTTTAATTTTTTAAAATTATAATTTTATTGTTTTTTTTTTGTACTTGTGTTTTATCTTTTTTCATATTTATTACGTTGTCAAATTCTGGTAAATTATACACATATATTTTCAGTGATTTTCTCAATTCCTCATTCCTGATCTCTGGCCACCGTCCTCTATAGTGATCTTCGAAAACACATCATTTCCGATACACAATATCGTTTGATTGTACAAAATATTTATTGTTTGAATAAATTGCAACACGTTCCCTGCACCGCTTAATGACTATTGCCTAATAGTACTTGTAATCAAATAAACCAGACAAGTATACAGTATACACGTTACTGGGTAAGATAGTTTAAATAAAATAGTGTCCAGTACAAGGCAAACCTCGCCAGTTCCTGTGTGTCCCTCACTTTTGATCTAGATTACTAACTCACAACAGTTCGCATTCGAACATTCATACGATTGCTGTGCCCAATCTTTTTGCGGCGTATAGGTAGTTTACACTTATTAGGCATTATGTTGAGTTATTTGTGTTAAAAACTGCACTGGATTCTGTTCATGCTTATAGAAAAAGAGCAATACGCTTGTAATTAACATAAAACATGCAAGGTACGAATAACTTGACTTTAAATGAATACTTTAAAGTTTTACCAAATTATTTTACAAGGACTGAAAGCAAATATTGATATCATTTTTGCGCCGGGCGATAATCGAACCAGAGTGCTTCGCTTGACAGATTACTCTCAATAATTCCTGTCTTTAACGAGACCTACTTAACGGCTAAGGGTCCCCCCTAGGGGCCTTTTCAAGGTTTTTCACTGATGCCCATGGGCGCCATCGGATTCTGGCACTGCAAACTCTTTTGCTACTACATTAAACAAGTAAGATTTACTTCGAAAGCGTAAACCCTATTTAGGTCTCAGAAATATGAGTAAGTATGATTTTGGTCCGCCCTAGTGGAGGTGTGCCCTTACTCTGTAATAGACTGTTATTAGGAAACTCACATTACCTGAAAATACAAATGGATTTCCTGTCGCGGAGAGCTTAGCGGCACTTACCAAAACCCAACAATGGGGTAAGAATGATTCGGGCTCGAAGAAAAATCATAGCTGTAATTAACATGGTGTGAATACTTGGTGAGGGCTCGAGCGGAGTCGAGCCGCGAGCCACTCAAGATCGAGCCGAGTACTTCACGACTCGAGATGATAATTGTTTGAAAGATTTAACCGCACAATTGTTCTCCAGAAAATTGTAAGGGTAGTTCGCATTTACGTTTCGGAGAAATACGGAGAAGTGAAAACTTTTTTTGGAGTTGTCTAAACGCAATCCTTTGAGTCGTAACTCGATGCAATGTAGATACTTAAAAATAAATTTTATGAAAATTTTATTAGTTTTAAGATATACCAACGTTACGCCTCAATTTTAAATTGTCTACAATTAAGATCAGGTTCAAATATAAGATGACTTGTTTTACACAGATCGTCCACAAGTGAAACAAAAACGTCAGGTTTAGTTGTTTTCGCCTATTCTTAATTCCGGAAGCTGTGTAACACCGTACGGTAATTCCGTGTTATATTTCAATCACGAATCCGGCATAAAATATCTTATGTCGTCATACCCGCGCTATATTTCTGCTCCGAATGCTTCAATAAACCTCCGGTGGAAACGCATTTTCATACAAATGGCTCTGAGATACAGCGCTCACCGCTGAGTTACGATCAATACGATATTTCAACCCTCTTTATTATTTTCTTTGTTACGTTACAATATTAATGGAATAATTCTAGATTAATGTTCCTTTGAAAATCATCTTACAATATGCTCTGCAATACCAAGATTTAGAATTATATAGCAAATTACATCTAGACTTGATAAAAATTTGAATTACGATTAAAGTAATAACTGTTCTCAATTTGGCAATCTGTTAAATCACAGGATATTAAAGAGACGAACTACATTATATTTTCTTTCAATGAACATGTATTTAGTAAACATTAGTGTCGACGTCAGAAGTACGGCTCCTTTAGATTATTCCAGAATTATTACGAGAGATCATAAATATTTAGTATCGTTTTCTATTCCTATAAACAGTTATTTGTTCGGCGAATCCTACTTTGTGTTTGTTACGAGTTTATTGCTTATTTTAATGGTGAATTTTTTTTACTATCCGGGCAAACTAGCAACCATGATTAGTCTATCAATCAATAATCGTTTCCCTATCTATGTCAGTGCTCATTAATTCCAAGGGATTGGATCTCGAGGGTCCCCTTTTACGGGTCGTTCTCTTGAAGGTCAATCGTCCACAGCTTCATTTGTCTATGGTGCCAATTTTCAGTTAGCTATCCTCTTCGCCGGCCGAAGAGCCTCGCCCAAAGAGCTCTCGTGAAAATATTTCGTTTCCGAAAATTGTGCGTCATAAGTCCTCAGCAACTTTTAATGGATCATCTAGGTGAATTAATGGAATGAATATCACCTGATATTTGTGATAATAAAACAAAAGTAGGATTCTATCCGTCTTATTTCTCAACAGATACCTACTCATCAGCCCCATATCCAAAATGAGTTTAAAAAATAAACGTGTCTTTGTAATTTCTCACAAAACTTAACTGAAAACATAAACCTCAGATATAACGGAATATAAGGGTTTTTGCTTAAAAAAAAATAACTTAAACTTATAATCGATTGTAATCAGTCAAAAGAGCTTAACAATCAATAGTTCTTCCACGCCTTCGAAATCCTTTAATCTTTTGTAAGCAGGTAGAAGGACCGACGTGTCAAATATTTTGACGTTTCTAAAATAATTCCCACATTGTCACCGTACTTAACAATGGGCTTAAGTTTTTTTGGGCTCTTTCAATAGATTAAAATCGTTTCTTTTTATTCTTAGTCCCTCACGCTCAGTGAGACACTGACACATCTTGGAGACAGATGACAATGCGTAGTTTATTAAAATGCGTTGTTCGTTTCCTGATACATATCTAAACGTTTGAACTATAAGTGGTTGATTTGTAAATCGACTTCCTTCTTGGAGTTGGTTATCTCAAAACGTTTTGTTAAGGAACGTTTAAGTTTGAAGTTTAAATAAATATAAGTCGGTTTTACAATTTATGAAATGAAGAGCATTGATTTAAAAGTAAATAAACCGTCGCCATATTAAATAGTGTCCTATAGAATAAATGTCAATATACCACTGCAGTTTTGTTATCAAAATAATCCACGATTGAGCCGATGCACCACCTAATAATAACGGTAAGAAAACATAGATACGTCACCGACTAGAATAGAAGAATGAAATACATTCCATCGATATCGTAATTCAGCCTAATAAAATATTAAATAAAACTTGAATAGATTATACTACAACAACGGGTAATTATTCCCGCCCACACCGCCGCGACGCCGCGACGTAGGCACATATCGTTGTTAAGAATTAACCAAAGATAATTAACCCATTTAATTGGCTCCGACCATCTCGAAAGTCGTAACTTTGATTATAATGCTCACTTAAATTGTTTTTAAAGTTTTTTCGAAGCACGTGTGGCGTGGCTGAGGATAATGACTCAATATACACTATCAAATATGAATGCTAACTCACGACGATAAACGATTTTGATCCAAACAACATTATGGAAAACCATAAAACTGATTTTATAGTGTATAGTCATTTAAGGCTTTGTAATTGCTGCGGGAGTGTTAAGTCAGTTATTTGTTAATTTTTATTTAGATTTTGTATAAAAAGAAATATGGTAATGAATGAACATTTAAGATGTCTATAACTCACTAGATGATCAGGCAGATATCCATTTCGAAAACCTTTTCATCATCACATTTTCCTAAAAGTAACTTTTGAGTTTCTCGTACAACTTTTAAAACAAGACAAAATACCAGGCAAACCGGTAAGACGTTCTCAAGTTAGTCAAACATTTTGCTTTTTTTTAATATCTCCAGAATTCTAGATGATATGAGCATCAGCATTTTAATTTATACTGGATTCAAATTTCATGAGAATCTCAACGAAAAGTTCGTAATGCACCATACCTCGGGGAGTTTCGTTAAAGGTAATTATAATTGTAGATTAGAATACGGGCCGGTAGCCGGCGGGAGGTAACTCGGAGGCTGCCAGATAACTCCGCCAGATAACGTTCGGCGCACCCACAGCCACAGACTATCTATGACGATCCCACGGTCACAAATCAGCTGTGCGAAGTCGGCCATGTTCTTTTTTATTAAAAGGCTTATAGAGACTAGGTACTTTCGTATAATAATTACAAGTAGAGAACCTATTCTGCAGTCGAAATACCATCATAACTCATTATGCTAAACCATAGATAGACTTGGTGGACATCCCTGGCTAACATAAGTCAGTGTCAACGATGTATGGGTGCAGCTTTTAGTCTGTTTTCTAAATTAAATGTAATTTTAACACATATTATTTATAAAACTTAGCTTTTTACAATTCTTCTTCATGTTAACTTTGACCAAATATCAAAATGTCAAATATTATGTTTCATGGTGAAAAGGGCCTTGAAATGTTACAAGTAATACTCAGCCCATCACTTTGGAAGATGCCGAGAGGCCACATGCCTATTCAAATTCAAGCTGCATTGCTGGAGTAGCTATCCACTTACGACGAAATAGTAACCTACAAACAGTACTCCGAGTAGGCACAAAAAGGACCAACCTTTAAATGCTAGTGTGATCTCATCAAGTTAGTTCTACAGCCAAAATATCTAATCTCTTCAGTTTTTCATTAGGTAGTTTATGTATCAATAATTACCTTTAGAAGTTCACAGTGAGGCATAGGTACGCCTTTTCTGACGCAGCCATTTCCTTCAATCCTTAGGTCCTCATTAGGATACTATTCTTTTTACCAAAGCCATTCAAGGACTTATTTTCACTTGAACTTTCGAAATTCGAGGCGTTATAACGAAACAGCTTAAAACAATTTGTATATAGCGAACTGAGAGAACATACTTTATTCAAATTGTCCCAGCAAAGTATCCAACCTTTAATGGCTTTCAAAGCAAAAAATCAATGATTATAAATATCGTTGTACCAAATCATAAGAATAACGTTGTAAGCGTTTCTCTTCCACCTATAATTTACTCTATGGCCGCTGGTATCTACGGCATCGGGTCGCGTCCCGGCCGCCATTAAGATAGCAGATAAGCTCGCTGACTGTGACCTACAGACAAACGGTTTTATTTTCACGTATCACCTTACACTTTACTAGAAGTTTCCTGCTATGATGTAAGCTTCGAACATGATACCGGATACAGCGTAACTCATACTCAGTGTTAGAGAAATAATTCTCACTTGTTTTCAGCTTGAGAAAGGACATAGACGTATATACGAGTATGTAGGTTAGGTTAGGTACGACGAACTAAATTATAATAGCCTGGTAATAAATAAGTTGTTTTGTTTGTTTGTTGGTAATAAATAACTCTCGTGAATATCAAGAACGGCTGGACCGATTTAGTTATTTTTGGTGCAAAATAATCAGATTTTAATATTGGCTGGTGTGAGCTGAAAAAATCCGCCGTTATAAAAAAGAATGAAAATCAAATGTCGTGTATTTTGATATTTTGTTTTCATGAAAAGCAACCTTGTATTACAGGTACTAACTTTTACTTTTCTTCTGACTTTACTTGTCGATAAATACTTACTAATCTACTGAATCTATGCCATTATACCGTTAAACGAGCAATCGAATAATAGACAGTATCTTGGGATACAGATTGTCATAAAAGATAATACAGAATTCACTTTCGTAACTTGAGGAAATAGTGCCTCCGTAGATATAAGCTAAGCGTTTATGAAATCTGATATGAACATAAAATGAGGTCGAAAAGGGTTGTGTTAGTGGTGGAGGAAGTACTGATTTAAGTACAGTTTTATCATAAGTACCGCATATTTTACACTTCGAAGAACAATTTCTTTTGACTGAATAATAAATAAGCAAGTAGGGTATTAATACTGATGCTAATTTATATCTTTCTGAGAGCACGGTAAGTAATTACCAAATGTAAGTATTCTCACATTTGAGTTACTTACCCTTGAACACTAAAGTACAGTAGTCTTCCCCAAATACCATCACTGACTCTTTTCTCCCTCCCCCTTTATCTACCAACTATGCCACCATTCTACCAAGGATAACCCATGGGAGATAGTCACATTTTAATCTCAAATCTACAACGCACTATAAGTATTACGCGTAAAAGCCCCATACCAATATAAAAATCTTAAATAGCTCCGGGCGCTTACAACGAAATCGATTTGGATCTCTTTTCAATAAGGAATAGTCGCGATGCTATCTCGCCATAATCCGATTTGGATACGTTGTCGCCCAGTTCATTTTGCGTCGTTTGGGTTTCAACAGAATATTGGTCGCAGGGTCTACAAAATGGTAATGGTAATATTGCAGCCGTCAACTCACAGATAATTATTAGATTAGAAAGTGCGTGAACAAGCAAGTCTTTACTCCGATTTAAATCAAGGTTGACAAGCTTACTGTGTTTACGTAGACATGAAAATAATACTTATTGGTTGAAGTATGCAAATTATTGTGTACCTAGGGAATAATTACTAATACCAATATTATTTTGAATTGAAAAGTGCCACAAGAACATTTTAGTGCCTCTGAGTCAAGAAAATCAAAGTCCGATTCACGAAGTAATAACTTGGAATCAATAGAAAAATAAGCTGAACTAACAAAGACTGGCCTTATTTTCTAAAAATCTAGATCCTTATTCCTGTAGTTTTGGATAGCGGCCAGCGTTCTCGTTGGCACTCGTCTTAGATCCCGCCATTTCGGGGACAAGGCGACGCCATTTTGTTTGGGCGCTGTTTAGCGCGGGAAATGGATGCGGAAGCAGATATGACAAAATGCTTGTGTTTATTGTAGCTATGATGGATGGAAGTCTCACAATAAAGATATTGGTTGCGACTAATAAAGATTTATTGAGACTATTTTGTAAATAAATAAACAGCGAAATCAAAAAAAATTACACATTTGCTGCTTGCAAAAAAAAAATTGAAACCTTTGATGAAGTTAGGGTCTAGAAAATATCGCAAAACACAAAAATCCCAAACATACGAAAGGACTCCCCTTCGCATGTTTAGATCATGCGTTGTTTAATTATTTTAATGTGTGGAATAAATCATCGACGGTGCGCGGTGAGAGGCCATCTATCACGCGCTCCTGACAGCCGCTCCCTAATTACACCGCTGCTGTTTCTGTAATTCACTAAGAAATTCCAAATTCGGCTAATTATTTCAGGGAGTATTTTTCTTTACACTCTATGTATGTATATGTGAGCTGTTCTTACGACTTCGACTGTAGTCGTCATGATTATAATGTTAAAAAAATTGTTAGAAGCTTTTGCGATTTTCTGATAACCCTCTCTTCTGTCCGAAGTTTCTAAGCATTTCGCGTAAATTAATACCAACGGTATTTATCTAAAGCGGAAGCTTACTTAGTTAATAGCAACATGCTGTAAGTGCATTTGGTGCAATTTGTGTCCTAACGCCTATAAGGCTCATCTACTTATTTTTCAGGAATTTAAAAATAAGCCGCAAAGAAATATGATGAATTTCTAATGTAGAAGATATTTAGACAGCCCTCCAACACACTCACTTCGTACCTTTTTAACAATCCTGTTATTTCATGACCATCAGTATACGTAATATACGTAAATATACGGTATACGTAATTGTCGTAACCGTGTCGTCGTCGCAACGTATACTGTAGGCAATGCCGTGTACACGTTTCAGTGATCGTATTCGTGGCTATTAGCGCGTTCTGTAAGCGAAACCGTATCTATTACCGATCTATTCTCACCTCGTTCAGCTTCCCTCTAAATAGAATGTTTTTACAGCCACGTTTTGTGTGTTGTCTTCTCGTGCGTTACAGACAGACAAAAAGATCCTGTTATTGTACGTAATCCGAGTCAGAAATCGATCTGTTTCTGTGTTAACGCCAATTAGGCATGCGATATCTTGTTAAGAAACTCAGTTAATTGTCAAAAGACTAAGCTAGATGTTTACGTAAATGCTTGTTTGAGAAAAAAACACTATGTTTAAAGTTTTAATTGATTAGAACTACATAAAATAAATAAGTCGTAAAAAATAAAAAGGTACAAAAATTTGGGTAGCTCTAACTAAGACCGTTCTACTGTTAAATAGATGTTAGTTAAATAAATGGCAAAATGATGATGTTACACTCAATTTTGGCGACGTTTTCGTAGGTGTATGTAACAAATACTTTACAACCCAAAATAATACGCCATACTACAACGAGTCATATCAACCTATTTTATTTTTCATTTACTAAAATAACATTATTGTTGCCAAAATTTATATTTTTGCATCAAACAGTACAAAATCTCCGTGGGAGACGCGCGGGTAGACAGACAGACATGAGTGATGGACAAAAGGAGACGACAAGCCACTATTTTAGAAACTACTCGTATTAGCCGGGTATTAGTAAAAACTCTTTATAGTTTCATACAGAACTAGGAATCCTCGTAGTTTCACCATTTCGCGATGTCGGTCCGTCCAGCTATTCTCGATGTTACTCAAAAACGCTTGTTACTAGGAATCAATTGTAACCTCCGCAACCTACACGATTAGATCTATAGGTCTGAATAAAATATTGTCACTAGTTGTATTATTTTACTGCAAATCAAAGTATAACTGTTTAGTTTCGTACCAGATATATTTCAATTAAAATCATTGGTAATTTGTTTGGTAGAATCGATGATGTAACTATTAGACTGTTTTGTGTGTGAAGAAATAATGTAGTTCGTCACCAATACATATAAATTTTAAAAGAAAACTATCACGGACATTCAGTCAAACCTAACATGTTAACAAGTAATTATGCATCTAATAAACCATTGCGCGAGATCTGACACGTAACTGGCAGTGTCTTATATTATAACGACAGTTAAAATATTCATTTGCATTGGTCATCATGCTCTGTACAAAAGAAGTTTCATTAAATGACAAAAGTAGTCGCAGCATAGCTGTAGGTATATTGATAGCTGAGCCCACATGAAAGAGTTGCCCAACCGTCCCCTCGCCGAGATTGAGTTATTCCGTCTGTCTGTTCGTCGTGTTATTGTTATTAATTACATATTTATTGGCCGCCTCGCCTACCACGCTAATGCGTAGACTCTCATGTCTAAAACTCAAGCTACAGCGGAAAATATTAACAATTGATATTAATTATTTTACTTATTCCGATTGCTACAGATTTGTTTGTTTAATTGAAGCTGATTGCCTTGAAAAATTCCTTTAAACCTACTGAACGCCAACACATAAAAGCTTTAATTGTAAACTGTAGATAAAATGACTTTCTTTCTTTATTTAGTTTTAAGCTCTAGATATCTAAATTGCTGTTGAAACTAGAAATATTACCAATTATAATATTATTATAAGACCGCCATCTTGCAACACGAACTGCCTCCGCCTGTGACTCACACCACGCTCCCGGCTAAATTAATATAAATAACATTTGGACAGTATTGGAGAGTGTGAACCGGCGATAAATAACGTTCGGCCGTAAATCGGACGTGTCTCCCCCCCACTCCTCCCCTCTCCCCGCACACAGCGCGAGCGCCACAAATCATACGACTTTACTCGGCTTTGCTTGTCTTTACGCAATTTGGGCCATGTTTCCCTGCTCGAACGTTTTGAAATACGAATAGGAGATTGTCGTATCTGTACGACGTAGTTAGAATAAGTTAACTTTCTATTTAAAATTTAAATTGTATGTATTCGTTTATTTTAACCAGAAAGAGAATAAATAAGTTAATGAATAAGGTATGCGTTTCAGAGAACACAAATTAAATTCTCTCCCTTGTTGGGAATTGTATCCCGGACCCGTTGAACGGCGGCGGCAGACTGACATACGAGTAATCAAAACTAACCAAACAGGGCGTAATATTTCTAAGGTAATTAAAACAAGGGAATAATTCAAACAGTGTCACAACTCGCCAACCTCACCCAAAACGTGGTTGCGATCAACCATTACTTGTAGCGACCAATCGGCTTGTGTAATCCGGTCGCCGTTTTCCCAATCTAGTTATCTAAATCGTGGAACTCGCTGATTACGAACCCATTCCGCATTCATTACCCTAAACAAACTACGTTTCACAATAAACATCAGATATTTGTTGACACAGAGCAACAAGAGCTTCGATGAGAGTTTCAAATTGTTTAGATAGCTCTGTCTGTAGCTCTGATATTTAGTACTAAAGCTTTTATTTTCTAATGTATAATGCGTCGTAATATATCATGTTTGAGGAGAACATCATGGTAATAAAAAACATGGTAATTTTAATCAATATCTTGAGATGTTTTGTCTTGATTTCCAAGAAGTGTTGAACGTGGCGTTGTATTTAATATGTGACGCATAATTTTGCTCGACTCATTTTTGAATTCACGATGACAAAATAATATTTTTAATGTAGGTGATCATCCATCTTTCCATTCAGTGACTACAGAATACACACAAACTAAAAATATGATACAATTTACAACTTGGCACACGAAACTACTTACGCAAAACAAGAAGGTAAACTAACTTCTTGATTCAAAAGTAAAAGGATAGCAAAGCAAATACAGCAATCCCTATTCAGGTGATACTCGTAAATCAGTCAGTCTTCGGCACGATATCTACGCAATCAATACTTAACAAGACTACAAGTACCATATTATAGATCTGTCTTGTAAACAAGTTAGTAATGATTCATCGTCGGATCGCGTGCAAACATCACCCGTTTGCTGACACCAGGCTTAGGGAAGGACGCTAGGACAAGAAGAACCTTCAGGGAATTACAGGAACGAAAGAGATACATTTGTAAAAAATTATGACCCATGTGCTCAGATTAACAACTGGCTCAGATCACAATTATGGTGACACATCATACCCATTAAAACTGCGAAGGCTTGTTTTATTTTTTCAGCAAACTTAATCCATTTTAAAGAAAAGTTCCTAGAGTCAAATTACTCTGTAAAAAAAATATTAAATGTATTGACTCTAATAAATTAAGCAACAGACGTAGTTATATGCATTCTATAAATAATTAACGGCTTCTCTCGAGTTATGTGCAGAAGACTCAAGAGTAAACCAACAAACAAGTAGTAAAATTGTTTTCGCTCGGGAAAGTCCGCAGATTTAAAAACTACTGGAAACCTCATTCCCGCCCCACTCATAAAACCGTAAGCCAGCGATTGCGGGCTCCCATCCTTCCTTCGACGAGGCTATAAACCTGAGAGCCACGAAAACATCGAGATCACTCCTTAATATACTACTATGGAATCCCAACATCGTCCCACTGACGATAGCCTCTAAAATTCTTCAAAAAAGGCGTAAAAGGCCTCTCATCAAAGCCGACGATGCATTTGCGACACACCATCTTTTATCATACAATAGGCACTTACCACTTTCAAGTCCTAACTTACCATCAAATTGCTCAACTGCTCTAAACAGTAACGTCAGCCCATAAAAGTGCTTTAAGTAACATAAGAGTAATTAATGCAAGGGTATGATACAATGTCGTATAATCATATTGGAGGTCCCCTGAAGGTGAAAGAACTTGTGTAAACACACGCAGAAGATTTGTATAAGCGAAGCCTCTTAAAGCCCATCTATCTCTCAATCTTTTCCCCATTGTGTGCAGGATGTAATAAGCTACCATTATACCATAATGTAAGCCCGAAAAAGGCTTCAGTGCTGATATTTTTATACGCCATAACACATAAAATTAAATTAATATCTCAACGAAACATCTCGGTAACATTTCAACTGCATATGTCGACATATGCGAAAGTCGACACTTGACACACTCTTTCAATGATGAACACGAGTATGTTGCTACCTACAGTAGTTATAAATTCCTCGTTCAGACCTGGTCGTACATCAGTCGAAGAGCGATCAGCTCCAGTTAATGTTATAGTTCTGTCTCCAACTCTATGAATGTCCTGGTTTTATAAGGATGATAGGTTACTTGTGGATTAGTTATGGGAAACTAAGTAATGGGGTGTGGAGGTATTCGTATATATATACTAGTAATAATGGTTTGTGGAAAAAGAGTTTGTGATTTGTGTGCTTATTACCCATTCCGCGTGATGATTTGTTGCAAATCATATCAAAATAGACGAAAAATTTATGATACCTCCTTAAAATTGTGGTCATTTTCGTACCTTTATTTTTAACACAAAATTTTACGCTGTTAGATCCAAACCAAGTAGTTTTACCATTTCCACAACCGAATTGACAGTAGTTTGTTTTTTTCTTATTAACATGAAAATAAACCTTTTTCATGCTAGTACATTCAACGCTTTCAGTTTGGCTCAATAGTTAAAGGATACCGTAAGCAAAAAGCACTCCATTTACGCTCTAAGTGCAATAAAGTAAATAAATAAAAAGTACATTATTATTTACGACCATAGAACCACTATATTCATCGGAACATTAGCATACGAATATCTCGAATTGAGATGGAACAACGTCATAATAATAAACATAATTTTACAGCAGAATCAGATGGCATCTGAACGCGTCGTTATAATGGCATCTTAACGACAGGATTCACTTAGCTGCCGTTCAGATAAACTTGATATGAAAGGCAAGTGTATGGAGGACGGATCAGCTCATACAAAATTTTCTTTAGCAGCCAACAAATATTAGAGTTGAAATCTTCTGGTAGTAAAAAGTGGAAGCTCTTAAATATAGTTTTGCTTATTACAAAAAGATACTAAAAGTACTCCACGTTTTGGAAAACTCATGAACTTAATAATAATGGGGTAAATAAGCACTAAGCACTAGTTTACAGCACGTCTAATTGCGATTGCCGAGAAGTCGAGAACACGCGAAGATTTTTAAACAGCAGTATTTATTACCTCTGTAAATAATGTTTAACCGTAAATAAGCAACCCTAAAAGTACTTTGAACTGTATAATATAATCTCATGCCGTATCTCACAGGCACAATATGGCGTAAAGTGTAATAATTCTAAGTAATTTATTGGCTCATATTTTCTCATCCCCACGGAGCTATTGCTGTAACTTCCTCGAGCAAAAAGTTTTCAATAACAATGAGGTTGGACTTAATGTATCATGTAGGTAGTAAACTGTACAACATAGATCACACTTTGTAATTTTATGTTTCTCTAGTTTTTCAAAGTGGACTAACCTTATTATCTTCCTACTAACTTCCGTGTTCCTTTAACTAACATAGTAACGAACAATTAATAGTCTCATTAACTTTTATTACTAACCATCTGACCGTCACCCTATTGCTCAACTTGAGGATTCTCACGATGTGCAAAGATGGCAGAGGATGGCGACACTGGTAGCTCGTTTGCTATTCTCATATCGCAAAAATTAATCTTCCCTTATATTATGCCGACAAAGGAACACATTATGCCATAATTTGGTTATAATCTTTAATCACATGAGTATCTTTGTATAGCTTCGTTGGACATTCCGAAACATCACCCAAAACGGGCGCCTGAGACGCACGACTGAAACAGGCAACCAAAATACATTTTTGTCATCTTTTGCTTTATTTTTTAGTTTACTTTCTCTGATCCTAAATTTATTAGTCACGAAACAATCTATGTCGTGTCCTACAGGTTACATACCGGTACCTAAGAGCATACCTTAAGCATGATCAGTTAAACAGCTCAATAATATTGGTTTTGAATAAGTGTCAAAGAGAAGGACAAAAGAAATGAGTAAGACACCAAAATGTCATTGGTTGGTACAAAGGTATGATCGAGTGGCGGAGTGCGCGT
>LGAG01000079.1:156746-171524 GCA_001278395.1 Lerema accius
GACGACTGACAAACAATGGTCACTGCCTTTGTTGCTCGGACACCATTAGACCACGCTGATAATCTTGAGAAATATTGCCATTTGCCTATCCTCTGAACCGAAGCATAGCTTTTAGCAAAGATTACAAGTCTACTAGTGATATATCCTTGGAGAAGATTTCTGCAAGGACAGTAAAATGTTGTTTATTATCTATTTCTTGAAAATCCGATAACCTTTTTACTTTTTCATCCTTTTTTCAGTATTTTTTTTGAGAATTTTTAACGTAGAGCCTCGAGGTAATGGCCCGATAATTTAGAGCCATTTGGGCTGTATAGCATGCCAGAGAAAAGGACATAAAAGTACCTAATATATCTACATACATCCATAAATAGACTCGAATAACATCACGTCTCTTCTGGCGCAGTTGGATAAAATAAAACCATACAATCCTTATGAAAATAAATGTGAAGTATTTGCGGGATATCCGATCGCATTGACGATCGATATTGGAGCCCTCGGGCCGCCAGCCGATGGTCAGATACCATCGACACCCGATCGTGGCACCCGACGTTATTATTTATGGACGCTCAGTTAACGTTTTTTACTTCAATATTTTGATCATTAATATTCTTAGATAGGGAAAAGCGATAAGCCCACGAGTTTCAAATTGGTTGCTCGATGTGAATCCTTCTCTAAATTGATATTGATTGAACGCTCTGACTAAACAAACATCCTTAAACAATTTGCTTTAGCCATTGACCATCATAAATATATTTACTCGTGATTGTAAGACAACATCAAAGTACTAAACTATTGCAAAAAAGTTGTTTGTTTCCCTAACCGCACCTGAAAGGACGGTGTAAAATTATAACTAAGTAGTAGAAGTGAACATCTAAAGTAAATCCTTGTAGAGTTTTAGTTTCCGTGGTGTAAGGAGTGTTTAGCGGCGACCCCAGCTAGCTCGCGGTAATGACGGCGCCGTCATTGCTCGTTAATACGGTACTAATTGCCAGCGCGCCTTATACCGGCTTTCAGGAGCGCGCGGGTGTTATGTGTAATGAGCAATCATAGAATCACCATATAATATACTTTATGATGTTAAGCGTGAACTCCTTCACCTTCTACAGCGCGAGCTACCGGAACACGCTGTGTAGATTTAAAGCTCCTTAAGAGATTTCTTGAGACGAAAGTTCGAAAATTACAAAATTTATTTAAACGCACGAGAGTGTAAGGGAGAGCGACTGGGTAGCAACTACTGTGTTGTAAGCGAGTTAGGAGTCTACCGACTATAGGGAATAAATATCCTGCAAGTATTCACCCGGGGTCAGATTCTGGCGTCGACCTAGAGAACCCTAGGGAGGGACCCAAATGTCGAGGCCAGCCATTTGAGCATCGCAAAGGAGAGGCACAGGGGTGTTCCACAGAGATTCCGAAAGCTCCCTGTTTTGCGGACGGGATTCGTGGGGGTTTTAGGGTCATGTGTCTCTCACCCGTTAATTAAGGTATCGCCGCATTGATTCCTGCAACACTATATTAGCATAAAATTTATTTTAATATTTGTTGAACTTATACTACCTCATAGTCAAGCAGTTTCAACGATGACGAAAAGAAAAGAATGCATCAGTCCGAATCCTCTTAAGATTCCCCATAAAGTTCTTAAAGGTAATCAAAGTCTGGTAATCCACACCTTACGTAAACAACCTGAGGTAAATTGCATACCCACAAATTCCCAACATAAAATATTCAAAGGTATTTGTAGTAAGTATGCAATTAATGTAAAATCACACTTTTGTAACACACAACTTTGTAATGTCAGGTACATTAATAAAGTTTTGTCTTCGCTTAAGGAAGTATAAGTTCCAAAAACTAAAAAATAATTTAAATGTCTTTGGCGCACTTTATCAGGGAGTACACCAGCTCAGCACTGAACTATTATGATGATATATCTATCCAACCGTCTCATAATAAGAATACATCGTAAGGCTCATAGGTAGTATAAAAATAGACATCTCATTTTCCGTGTAAGCCGGTCACAAGCCGGGTATATAAGCGGTCAGCGAGCAGGGCGCCCGCCAGTTACGTTAGTTACCGTAAGTTACTTAATCAACCGGACAGCGCTTATCCATCTAACGCATCGGCCTATATGTTCAACCTTTCACGCTTTACATGTTACGATTTCACCAGATAAATGATACGATCGCCTATAGATGACATGGTTTGAAAATAATGAGATGGAGCCATATTATGGTATAAGTAACTATCGGAAGATAGATGTTGAGTCGGTACTTTGCACTTTTATTTCATTCAATGTATGAGTTTTGTCTCAATTGAAAGTTCAACTACTGTAAATAAAAAGGAAAATATATAAAAAGGAAATTTTGTCTTATTTTGTTTCTAATGCCGTTGGATTACTTACCATTAATTTTGCTTATAAAAAACTACACAGACTAAGGATCGCAGGAAACATTATACAAAATTTACTGATATAATGCTTTACCTCCCATTTGACCTTTATTTGAACTTAATAAATTCCAAAGTAATATAGAGTGTGATACGTCATCGCTCCAATAACGTGTCGTAAGCGTGTCGCGTGTGGCAAATGAGCTTGCATTTAACGCCTGTGCATATCCTAGGTTTCAACACCCCCAGTACATAATTATACCGGCTTACCCTCCTTCGCTGCAATCCAAACTATTCCTTATTGATTGAATCAAAGAGATCAATATCGCTTGCTGTCTTTATCTTCTACTCGTTCACAGAAAGTATCTTAAAAACCATGTTATAAAGATCGGAAATGAACTCTGTTTTGAGCAAGTAAGTGTTATTTTCCCTTGCACAGTGCCTGTTCATAAGCAATAGATAGCGCGTTAATCTCGGTTGCCGGTGACAGAATTAGTTCCTAATCAGTTGATTTAATCTGAGCGTGTAGGCGGGAGCCGCGTGGAAGGATTTCGACATCGTTTGCGACACGCCATACGCCAGATTTTGTCGCCACTACATACTCCGTTACTTTCTTAGTCCATTCATCCGGGTGCCAGCAATGTCAGCGTGCAATACAAATCAGGGCGCCTGAACACTTGAGTCACTCTAGACTAGATTTGTATTGACTTCTATTCTTTGATTAGGAATTGACTTGTTCTGGAAATCTTAATTCGCTTAATCGGTATCTTTAAAGAGGTTTTATGGTAAGAAGTGGAACAAGGTGTATAGGTTGTTCACCCACCATTCCACGGTAGATTCATCTAAATCGTCTAGTAATAGGAACCTCAGTTGAAAGCCAATTTCATAATTGGGATTTGAAGTATCATTACTCACAGCTCTATTAAATTCTGTTATTTAACGTCTGTATGAATTCTGGCATGGGAGCAGACTAAAGAGGTTTTTGACCCTTCCTCTGTATTACCGAAGATAGAGAGTAGATGCTTATTTTTTTGGAGACGAGCCAGCAGCAGGAATGGATACACAGGACGAGACAGACGGCTTGCCTCGGGAGGCGCCGCCGCGACGTGTGACCTACGATACACCAAGTTAATGTTGATATTACGAGAAATTTTATAATCTTTCTTTAAAAAAAATCAATTGCTGTTCGTTAATCTCGCTAAACTTCGAGAACAGCTGTACCGATTTGGCTTACTTTGGTTTTAAATTGTATGTAGAAATCCAGGGAATATTTAAAAGGTGAGTAAACAAAATGTTCAGTATTTTTATTGATTCTGTGGCGGTATGAATTTTGCCAGATCAGCTAGTCTTTCTATAAAACTCGCCAAACTTTTAACATTTTGATAATGACTTAGTTATGATTTTAAAATATGTAAATAATAGTTAAGTTGAACATGTCTATCTACTAAATTATACTCGACATTGCAAATGTCAACCCCCAATTACGCTATGTTGGTATCTTTTGAAATAGATTTACATGAACAAGTATAATGTCGCTAATTATGTAGGTATATCTAATGAATATTGGATACTATACCGGTCATAATATGATAGCTAACAGGTAAATAAACTAAAGCTTACAATATTTAACCTTTTCAACTTGAGTCGTGGTCAGATAAAAATAGCATCAATTGCTAACCTTGTTAACTTGCTATTAAATATTGAGATAAGAAACATAACAAGAGCGATGATAACTTTATGTTAAGGTCAAAGTCGGAGGATAAACTGTTCATAATAACATATTAATCATATCAGCAGTTTTAACGGTTTGTTTAGGTAAAGTAATATATTATTCTAGTAATTTTTTACTTTGCCCTCCTTGTCGGACAAGCTTACCTAAATTTAGTTAGTAATAAGCAAAGCCACTTAATTTCCTTTGTCTCGTGGCCACTCTCCCTATCAGATCTATCCATAATATAAAGTCAGTTGACTAGCAAGCGTCAAATCCTCAAACCATTGTAGCGTTAATCAAGAATTATTAATAGGTATATCAGCTGTATTTTCCAAAGATTACAGATAGGTAGATTACAGTGCATCCTTCAAAATTTTAAAGTGTAGACTACATCAATAGAGTCACAATTTCGTTCAGTGTTTGATAAGTGATCAGTTACTTAGTTCGTAAGTGCTGTTGGTCCGACTCTCCGAGTACATACTGGCGATTATTCGAGCCATTACTCTCCACTCAACGATGTCCCATTCAAACTTGAACAGTTTAACAGTTCAAGTTTTACTATTAAGTCATTAATCTAGAAATTCGCCGAAGCGACGGTCACGGGCGGCTATTTCGCGTTTCCGCGCCATTTTGAGCGAAGCAAGATGGCGGCGCGCGCCAAAACAAAGTGCAGAGCTGCACGTGCTGCCTCGGAATTGAGTTTCCTGGAGCGAGTGTTTACAAATAATTTGCCGAGCTTTGAATCGGTATAAAGCAATGCAAACAGAATTAAGTTAACGCATTCGTGGTCGCGAGCGTTTCTCTTTGAAATTTTCCTTCGTGTTTTGATCTTCGCCCGCCCGCCTGCTGGCTTCTCGCGCACAGATACTTCCCTGTATATTAATAGCCATTGCTTATCATAAAACGCTTTCCGATATCCGAATCAAATAGGCCGCCTTACATGTGGCTGTAATTAGATAAATGGATTTTTGATGACATATTAATGTGATTGTAATAAATCCCATGAGCTTGTTTGAAATTCTTGTCAAAAATATTGAACTTTTTAAATATTTGGATCACTTTTCACAAAGATTTAGCGAATGCTAATCATTATGGCATTGTGTATATAAAAGCGTTCCCTAGAAGTTGTTAGACCACCTTAAATTTAAAAGAAAAAAGGAAGAAAAAACTGGTTCCAATAAATTCCTACTGTAACTGACATTGAATTGAGAGCTAACATAATAGTTATTATATTCATATTATTATTATTTCAATTACTACAATACTTATATTGTATTATCATGTATTTAATTTACCGTTATTTCAAACTCATCGAATCGTACAAATCGCAAGTCGCGTGAGCTCTATTCGTGCCCGGTCAGGTTTCACAGGGCTTGGAGTAAAAAAGGTTATATTATTCGCAAAAGTAAAATAAGTGAGCCCCTTGAACGACCACAAGTTGTGACGCCTAAATAAATACAAATGCATTTCGTTGGGCCGTGAATTGATATTTATGGTGTAAAAAGCGGTCCCCCGCCGGGGAGCAGCTGCCTCCAAAGATTGTGAAAAAAATCCACCGGTATGACTCTTGGTTAGAACGACAGAATAACATTATTTTATATCAATTTATTCAAAATGTTTTGTTCAACTCTCTCTCATATTGTGCTTTTTGTCCCAAAGTCACTCGTAATGATTACTAATCCCGCAACGTTAAAGTTGTATTGTTACGAGTAAGACTGGTGTGCTTGCATTTAATATGTCAATTTATAGGTTTCTGTTATGTAGACATGGTATTACAATTTAGAACTTACTGGTATAATATTTCAGTAGGTAAGTAAAAATAATAGTTGTACCAATTTTCCGTAAATTAATATTACTTTCTGAAAGTTTTAATTTCTTTTCCAGATTTTCAAGGACCGACAACTGTTTTCAAGTCCTTCATATAAAGTGAGTAAATTCATTATTATCTATTTAATTAATAGTACGCTTTAAGTATCTAATGAAAAAAAACTGGATATAGGTATAGGAAAAACATTTCAAGCTTAATAAATTGTGTAAAATACAACGAGTAACTAAATACATTGTTAAGATATTTGACACGTCGATTTGTATTATTAATTAATATTCAATAGTTAACACTTAGTTATATAGCTTAACTACATGTGTATAGAGATTAGGAAGAGTAGGTACGTTAATATTCGCAATTAATCGGCGAGTGTTTGTAAACACGCCAACATTAATTAGAGTAAGAGCTTCCGAGGTATGTAGTAGGTAAATCCAGCGGCCTATGGAATATTCATAATTAGAATAACAAGAGAATTAGTGTTGTCGGGTCATACATGTATACCTCAGCTTAGGTTAACATGTATAACTGTCTTTGCCTGGAACCGCAGGTTTAAAAAATCTCACGAGTAATTGGGGAAACTGAGCCAATATCACTGGTGTTAAAGTCGCCAAAAACACCGCACAAAATAAGTTAACGCCACTAAAGTAAAACATAGTAAGAAAATAGATTACGTTAATTTCAGTGGAGGATAATTATTACTATAATACTGCTTACGTAATATTTAAATAGCTGGTTATCCTACTAATATTATAAATGTGAAAGTTTGTAAAGATGTTTGGATATTTGGATATTTGGATGTTTGGATGTTTGTCCCTCCTTCACGGTCTAACCGTTGAACGGATTAAGCTGAAACTTGGTACACAGATAGGTTGCATCCAGGAATAGGACATAGGATACATTTTATCCCGATTATAGGTTCCCTTGGGATGAAATCAATATTTTGTTTATCGACTTTTCCGCGGGCGGGGCCGCGGGCATCGTCTAGTTTAAAATAATTGAATACTTTATTATTAGTGCCGCCATTGAAACAGCGGAACCCATAACTGTAATGACTCGTGACTCTTTCATTGAAAATCTCTTCGAAATTATTTCATTACTCAACTTAGGTCTTAATTAAAATAAACCTATTAACTGATTAAAACCGCTTTTAATTTACTTGTAATTAAATTAATGAGGTGCTCGATAGAATGTAGCGATGATCGCTTGTCTGAGTGTCTCACTAGTCATTAGTAGAGATGCGGCCCGCGAGGACCGACTTCGGAGGACCGATCCGCACAAATTAATAACAGACCCTCGTTACTACGCGGAATATTAAATTTGCATACAGATTAATTCCCGCGAAACTAATAGGACGACCCTACTATACAAACTCGAACCGACGCGCGACGATCCTGATTCATGAAATTGTCAGTTGACCAACTTACATAATTATCGATAGCTGGAATGTTGTATAAATGACACGGATCACGTATCCAATCTCCAAAGGACAGAAGCTCATGTAGATGTCATAATTTTCTTTTATCTACGACTACTTCATTTCACTATATTTTTCGATTTTTCTTATTATAAGATAACTAGTTTATTATCGTAGTATACCATGAGAACTATTTTATTTGCACAGGTAGGTTATTGTTACCTACAAATTATTGGTACAAGTGCTAGCTTAAAAGTAAAGGAAACGATTTAAAAACGCAATTCACGACATACTCGTACCATTTGGATGTTGAAACAAACGTTTCAAAGGTTGCCTGTTTCAATTTACGTACAATAACCTAGTCATCGAACAGGTGTTCTCAATATAACCCTGAGCAGATAACATCTATTCGATTTAATAAATAAATAGCTTAATAGAAGCAGCGGGGAAATATATACATAGGTATGCCTTATAGGGGCGTCATTAGGAAATATTTTAAAAAAGACAGAAAAGTAACACTTCTATTGAATAATAATACGTAGGGCTAAATTAATTTGGAGTAATCTCCTATCTTAGGTTTATTAAGTTTAAATTTCAAGCCAACAACACAGGCTACTTTATTAAGTGCAAGGATACTTAGTCCCTTAAACCCTAGTCGTGGTCGGCCACAGATATCGATAGGCGACAGAGAATGTTAACACAGCAAGCTTGTTTGCTGTTATTATTACACAAAAGAGAGTATTTTTGATTACATTTTTATTGCAACCGAGTTCAGATGGTAACGGTTTTCGCTTTTCCTTTTTCCCACTCGATATTCTCACGCGGCCACGGCGGTGGCGGCGGAGGTGCAACGACTATTAATGTTTCTATTAAGCGACTCGAGCAACCCGAAATTTATTACATTTTCATAGTTTTTACGAGAAAACTCCTCAAAAATTAATTAAACGGGCCAGCGAATGTGACACAGTTTTATTAGTTGTAACTCAAAATAATTTAGGAGACGGTTAATTTATTTTATGGATGGTAATTCGATATTTAGCGCTGTATCGTATTTAATCGATTCTTTTATTACCATTGAAGTGGACGTTTTATTGCTAGTATTATAGGAAATATAGTTTGTTGTGGAATGTTAAATCGTGATTGAGGCTTTAATAATTACCTATACTGACATTAAATATTACTCCATTACATAAAGAGACCAGATTAAGAAAGACGTAAGAATAATTGGGTTACGTTTTGTAGCCCTAATCTTAAATTAATTGAGTATGATTAATTATAAATATACAATTTTGACAACTGATAAGTAGGTAAATAATACACAGTTATGGTATACGTATCTTCTTTAATTTAGAGTGTGAAATATCGGTAAGCATTTTACGGTCGCAATCGTCAAATATGTTCGGATCATAGCGGATATTTCGTGAAAGGTTCGGGACACATCTTACAGGATTACGGGTCCATGGGAAATCATAAAGTGAGGGATGACAACCTTCGGCATACGGGTTCGATGGGAAAAGGAATATTCTTTATCATAATATCCTTCGACCTAATAATTTACTTAATTTTTTTAATATTTTAAACGTTCATTTTGAAGTGTCATTTCACTTATTGTATACTGCATTCCGTTGTGTCATTCAGCCTTAATATTTTCCACCTCCGAGAGAGTTAAGTATACTGTTACACGAGTACATGACTCATGCAACATACTGGATATAGACACCACTCCTGAATACTTTTCTCCATACGCAAGTCTTCATCCCAGCTTCATTATCTAAATTCATTAGCCACGCCTTTCAAACGTCTCATTATGTTTACAGACTCGAAATATGGAGAGAGAGTTGTACGAGGCCTCCCAACTCTGATTCAAGTTAAAGTAAATATGTCAAAGGGTTGCCCCGTCCGTCCCCGGCGTCCCCGTCGTCCCCGGCGTCCCGAATGACGAATGCATTATTCCACAAAACAAACACATGCGTCCTGGGACCTGTTTTTTTAGTCAGAGGATGCGGGCGGGACGCAATAAAATAACATTTCACGTTAATGCACGCAGTGGTACTACTGATTGATCTCGAAAGCAGAATAGATATCATAGTTGAATCGAGTTGAATTCAATGAGACTACATCCAATTTTCTATCACTTCCAAAAAGTACTGTAGTGTAGATTAGTGCGGATACAAATTGTTATATTAACAGAATAACTTTTATCAATCTTATTAAATGGCTTTAAAGTACGAATCACAAAGGATATTACAAACCGACGGTTCTCTGCGGCAAGCCGCCACGCGTTCACTCAAATTGCCTTTCCCGATATACTCGATATTTTTGAAAATAAAACGGCATTACGATGTTTTGTATGGAACACTCCGGCGTATTGGAAACACTATTACTTGAATAAAAGCAGTGAATCATCAATGCTTCCATAAAAATAGTAACAGTCTACGCTGTTAGAGAATGAATGAGTTACAGAGATATTCTGTGTATTGTATTCGTTTTTAGGTCTAAAACATTTTGAAATCACTTTGACAACTGAAATACGAAAATGCATTTACATTTGAAGATTGATTCATAAATTCAGCAACACCCACTATTGCAGAGAAATATTTTTTTAATCAAGTTTTACTAATCAACATCAAAATTAATAATAAAGCAATGAATCCATTTTCAAATAAATTCACAATTAATTGTAATTTTACTATTACTTATTTCTATACGCTCTTCAACTCACATCTAAGTATGTTCATTCGAGTTCTAAATACATTGAAAGGGTCCTTAGTACCGCAGCGACAGTCGACAATGACAGTCGCTTTCTCAAGGGGCGGTGGCCGTATTAGACTCCTAGAGAATAGACTCACGTCACCCGTAGCTATCCCTTAGTTTTCATATTAACATGGCTGATATTAATTAATTTATTGCGCATTTAAAATTAAACACCCATTAACTCTACCCATTGAATCTAATAATAGATTACGATTATAACGTAAAATATAACTATGAACACAGTGAAGTTAAAAAAATTAAAAAATCAACAAAACTCGTATGCCGTACTGTTGTTATTATCCAAATTTTAACCCTTACAAAATATAATATTATATTCCACGCTCTCAGCTGTAAGGAAAGTCTAGACCACTGACATTTATCTACGTCTACTAATAAACATTCACTTCTAGTATGTTTCGCCCTGGTCGCACATTTCTTTAGGCTTTAGCTGTTTATCGCTGCATGCTTATTTGCTACACCTAACTACATCACAAACAATCCCAAACAAAACAAAAGTAGCAGTATATTGACGAGCTGATGCCATTATTCCCGTGCGCTTGCGGTCTCACCATAAACCCGTGGCAGCTAAACTCATAAAAATCAGCAGTAAACGAGACGCCTTCACAACTATTTATAATCTATAATTAATCTTGGTAGGAATCTGCATTCGTAATGTGTCATAAAAACCGCGAGGTAAGACAAGGCTGCGACGCTGGCCCACGCTCGCCCATTGCACCACACCCACGGTACCACTCACCATCCTCCAAGGACACAGCATAATCACTTTCGACCTTATGTTAATAACAATAACGATTACATCCAACGTCAAACTAAGATTGTTAAGTTAAGAAAACACAACGTTAACTTTGCCCGGAAATTTATCGACATTGAATTGTACTGCGTAGGTAATAAGGGTCGTGTTAAACGCAACGTGGCGTTGCAGATAATGTAAACTAAGACGAACAGACACCATTCACGTCCTGTCGGAGTGGAGAACATAAACATTGCGTTAAATAAATCATCGGAGACACGTTTTGTGACTGCGTTTTTTGCTTTCGATTTTGTATTTGTTTTTTGTCGAGCTCCTTGTTGGGCTGTTGTGTGTCGGGAGTGGTGTGGGCTGCGGGACGAGAGATGACTCGAGGTGATTTCTCGTTTGAGTAAAAGAAAGGCACTTTTACTACACAAAATTTAATTAGGTATTAGTTATTAATAAAGCGTTCAGCTTTTAACACTTTTTGTGAAGAATACAGGCACGTACTAATTGCATATTTGGAATAGTCTACAAGGGAAATAAGCGCAGAAAGTACATGTTTTAAATACACTTTATTTAAATAACCCATACTATGTGTTTAAAACACAGATTCATCAAAGACGGAATATTGATTGACAGACAGTTGACAATAACATAACAACAAACCAATTACAAATTCGTTGTCTAACCCGACCGAAACAATATACTTGCAGAACTGATAATTTTTAAGCTAATATCAGAATTCAATATCATAGTCGTAGTGCTATGGCTATGACTTTAGCTAGGTAGCATGGTATCAGTCGCCACGCCCCATGGCGACCGCAGCCGCGCCGCTTGCCATACGGTACACGTTTTTTACACGCGATCTACCTTCAACTGTTCTTTTTAGGGCTTTAGGGATCCGTGCAGAGAGAAAAACCTTCAACAGAACTTGTACCAGATTTTTTTAAACCAGATGTGAAGCGTGGGTATCCTTGAGAGTAAACGGTAATGATGGATTTAAAAAGTCATCCAATGATTGTCGAAGCAACTGGAAAGAAAAGAAGAGGACATTACGAAAGAACACAACAGCATCTTTGAATAGAATCTAACCAATTATCGTTGTTATTGTAATTATTGTTCAGCGAGATACATTAGTTTCACAGAAAACTTTTCACATATTTTGTTATCAGTAGGCTGATCGGAACTTAACAGTGGTCAGTAAAGCCCAACATTATCAATAGCAAAAGCAACACATCACATTTTTTACCTCCTGTCATTAAAAAAATTGAAGCAGGCTTGAAATATAATAGCATACAGGGCATGAAAAGTGATATCACTTGTTCAAAGTGTAAAAAAGCTGGAAAATAATGGTTTATAGCACACCTGGCCAGAACAGCCGCCGGTAACAAATCACGCGGCCAGACTCGCGCTTTGCTACTTTTTCTTTTTCTTGCGCGACAACACTATCTTTTTGGCGCTACACGGGGCTACAAAATGGCCGCCGTTAGATGGAGACATTCGATAGGGAATGCAAAACCAGATTGATAGTGCTGCGTAGTGTTCTCACTGACATTTACGGCCAACCCTCTGGAGTTATGGTCCACCACTCGGAAAAGTTTGCCTCTCACACATTTCACTGGCACAGCTTCAGAAAGGAAGCGAGAGCATCAACGCACCCGATATCAATTCGGTCAGCTCAGCTAAAAAACATCATAATTTTACTATAATGGCACCCGCCCCTGCTGATATATTCCAAAACCGGTTTGTTTAAAATATGCTTCAAAATTGTCCCATGTGATTTTGGTAAGAATAAAATTCAAATAATGCTGTAACTACTTACTTGCTGACCGGCTATTAATTATGCGTGGAGACTAATATTTTATAGAAACATTGATTCAGCAGGCCTTGTCGATGTTTAAGCCCTTTTAACTGAGTTTTAAATTACTTTTGTGTTATACATAGTAGATGCCTACTTGAATAGGAAGCGAAAATTTCACAACTTAAAACCTTATACTTTGCAATGTTAGACGTACCTTGAATATGAAATTAAAAGTACAGCTATACTATCTAATCTCAATTTTCTTTGGCAGACAAGAGAATACAGAACCTGCCATAATGGGCCTCATTAGTGAAATGACAGTCTACTAAGTATTTTATGATGTCGGAATTTCAAGATGAACATTTTTATAACTAGATTATAGTCTGTTACGACAGTGATAAGTGGTCAAATCCAGTTTTTACAACGTTAACCGAATCTCTACACCTTACATTCTTGAGATATTTATGTCAAATAGATATCGATAATATGACCTACGTAAGTCGAGATTACTAATGGGATTATTGGCGACACAGTAAAAATTAAAAGATATTCTAAACTCAGATATTTCACTTTAACTTCGTTGTGGTGAAAAGAAAAGTTTTGACAGCTTCATCGAAGCATTAAACAACAATGAAAAGTTAACAAAGCGCGCGAATCGAAGGACCGAGTGTAAGCGGAACGCGCGATGTGCAAAAAAGTTAGGTTATTTGTTAACGCATCGACTGTTGTGTAAACATCCGTCCCGTGAAACGGAACGCGATTGTGGGACGCCATATTGTAGTTTTTTCGGGACATTTTAGCGGGAACTTAGTGTCGCCAACTTTCGAATGGACGCGGGATATTGTCGCTGTCCTGTAATAGTGTGTTAGAGATAAAGTTTTACCAATTTTCTGATACGTAGGGCATAACACATTATTCAATGTTCTGATACCTACTATTAGTACATGTTATAAAAGGTTCCTCAAACCGAAGTTAGGGCGACTTGCTTCGTTACAATATAAAAGGTAATAAATAATATCTCAGTCGAAATTACTGCCAATTCGAATAACGAGGGACTGTCCCTCAGCACGTCGCGGAGATGGCATCCTTGGAGAAGATTTATGAGCAGTGACAAAGTCAATTTTACGGGCCGTCGGGAGATAGGGCGCGGCCCACGCCGAGCGCCGAGGAATTCACCACGACGCGCGACGCACCATCGCCTCCCAGCCATGGGCTTTTAACTCAAATTGTTCGCGCAACCATTTACCTGCCAATTGTGATAAATCGCTTCCGCCTAAAGCACTGTCCACTCTAACAATTCAATTCTGAGTAGATTGCAATGTGTTGGGACAGCTCGCAGGGAATTTTTGTGCAGGGTGACGTTTTTGCTGGCAGTAATGCTTTTGTTGTGTCCTCAGATGTTTTTATTTGCTTGGACGCCGTAAAATTGCTGTTAGAAAACAAATTAAGTAGTATTGAGTTAAAGAAGACGAGTTATTACAGATTTTATTACTAACGAATTGATTGTGCAACAGACATTTCCCCATACCTTGCAAATATGCACAAACTAATGTGTAACACAGATTTGTTATATAGGTAGCAATATATAGGCATATCATCTCGATTTATGGACCGTTGGCAAAACGCAAATACTCCCGCGGGAAAGATAAACGGAGCGCACCATCCTCCGTCGTCCAGCTCACACATTCCCGGCACGGATCATAACACGCTCGCCGATATCCACCGCATCCGTGAGCTAAATACGATATCGGGCCGCGCCGTTCCGCTCCTCGATACGAACACGTGAAACGTATCTCCCTCTATTAGTAATTAATATGTCACCGACGAGCTGCCCCTCTCAGAAAACGGCCGATTCAAGGAAACGCTACAGAACTAATAATATTATCACGACAAATGCCTCACGTCCGCGACGACGATTCCACGAATGCGTTTTGTTTTTTCTTTTCTCTCCTCGTCACGTTAGCGACACCCCGTACTGTCTTCAATACTTTTCGCCTCTCCGTTTGATATCCAGTCGGCTGACGAACCTGTCGGGCCTACGGAGAGGCTGAAAGATGATTGATGCGAGATCGCTTTTGACGTCGCTAAACGCTTTTAGTCAGTCACCTCGCGGAGTTATGTTCCCATCGATCTCGGGGTA